>OY728122.1:1571330287-1571915287 GCA_963277665.1 Viscum album
CCATAAGAACGTAAGAATTTACATGGTTCACTACTCAATAAGTGTTTCTACATCATTGGAATCGTATGGAAACAATCCAATACCACAAAATCCATGTTAAAATAATTATTTTTTGTGGAAAATAGTGATTAGGACATTCCATTACATGTGTGTAGAACTTTGAAAAAACTTCAATAGTGTGTGGGATTTGTATAGCACAAAATAATGAAAAATAACTTATTGGTGCTTCTTGATCAGCTTTCACAAATTTGATGATTCAAATCAATTATTCTCATTCAAACCTAGATGATAGTAGGAACTTACTTCTGTGCTCCACAAACTGTATGGCTTCCTCTAAGAGATGTATATATCCTACTTGAATTGAATTTTATTGCAGGTCATGTATGTTTCACATAACATATTCCACTTCCTTATAACACCCCTTATTTCGAGATGTCATATTTTTCTGTGGTCCAATGTTGCTCATGAATTGCTGGTTTCTATGTAGACTGCCTCTCCTACATGGCCTCAATTTCTCTCCATGCTATATTTCCCTAAAAAAATTCTGGGTAATATCCCCACAAATGATCTAACCCCCAGAAATGATCCGCCATCATCTACCTCTTTCTTCAAGGAAACTATCGTCTGTAAAATACTTACCTTCATGGGAATCTCCTTCGCAAACTAGTATAGACATATCCAAATTTATGCCTATTGTGGTGATCTCTTATTATAAAATTATCTATATTTTCTTGAAGGCATTAGGTTCCTTTATATGAGAAAATAACTCTTTAAATTTAACTAATCATTTTTTACAATGATTTGATGTGGAACAGTCTTCACCATGTATTACGCTCCCCCAGGGAACCATTTGTCATTTTGTGGTCTACATAATCCCTTTATCCCTCTACAGTAACTGATGCCTTCCGTGAAAGAATCACCACATCCATTATGAAAATGATATCCTTCACCACAATCTTCATGACTTCCATGAACTAAAATACTCCCTTAATCCTTTTATCCCACATAGCTCGCACACCACGATTCACAGTTCGCATTGCATGACTATGTGGAATTCATTTTTTTGCTGATTTTCCTTCACCACTTTGTGTACCTAATATTTGGTCTCTGAACTATCCTTCTTGGTCTATGAACTATGAATCATGTAAATCCTTACATATTCAAAAATCAAACTCTCGATATTGAGGTCCAAAAATTTGGCAAACACTGGAAAATGGTGTCACCTAAAATATCTGCTATAAGAAGGACACAATGCTTCTTTTATACCAAATATATTATACCATAAATAGATACTTTAATAACAAACATTTTCTATTGTGATATGTAGTATTTTAACGATAACCTTTAGCATATTTATACTTTACAATGAAATTATTATAACTTCTATATCTTCTAACAACATCTTTCTTTACAATAAAAACGAAATATATTATAACCAACTTATCTCCCCCTTTCCTTTATAAGTATTTCATAAAAAGGATTACCAAATTATTATGATATATGTGAAATAAATATATCAGTAAAGCATATTCATATTTTCAATGATTTTACAAAGTTAATTCATGTATCCTTTTTGACAACAAAATAAAATACTCATTAAAAATAAAATCTTCTAACATCCTTATCCATCGATCTTCATCCAAATAAGAGTCAGGGGAATATAACTCAAAATAATCTAAAGGAACATGGCCTAAAATATGTGATTACCAGAGATAAAGTATAATGATTAATATAATTTTGTATGGATTCATGAATTATGTTGCAGGATTATTTTTTAATGATATTATTCTTATAAGAATCATGAAATGTAAAGTGATTGTACTATAGAATTATTTTTCAAAAAACATCAGTATATGTTTGAATGATATTGAAGAATAATAAAATTTATTTAGTGAAAAGTTGAAACTAATTGAAAATAAATTATTATTGAAGTATTTAAAATAATATGTTACCAATTGTGGGATAATAATGTTATGTTTTTTTGGATTGCGTTGGTGGCCATGAAATAGGTTAGAGGTTTGATGTTTTATGTCATCTTTACTGGATTTTACTTGAAATATTTATTTCTAGAATATAATTGATAACCTAAGAATATTTTTTTTGAATTCATGGTTACATTTATGTTTTATGGTGATCAATTTATTTATATATTTTGAATATCACATTAAGAAGCACTTAATATTGTCTAGGGAATATAATGATGATTATTAGGCCATCCTTCAAAAAAATTGGACATGGATTTTGGAAAAAAATATTTTGTGAAGAGTCTCATGTTAATTATATATGGAATGGATTTAGTTATAATTTTGCGGTTAATAGATAAATTATGGTAAATTTTTTTTATTCAAATATCTTGATATTAGAGGAATAACATGCCATTTTAATGATTTGTAAAATGTTATTTGGGAATAAAAATTAATTTTGGATATTCATTGAATGGATTAAGAAATAAAGTGGGAATTGATCATAGAACAAAAATTATTGATATTATTAATATATAATTGAATTATATCAAGCACATTTTCACATCTTCTCAGTCAAGATAGTAAAGTAATTCCTTAACTCCAGTAAGGGTATCTTGAAACATGAATTTCATCCTAGTACCTTTATTTATAATAACAAAAATGGACACTTAATTTATAGAGGATTTATGGTTTTATTGTTTATAATTTTCTATTGATCACTCACCTTATTATTATCAATGACTTATATCACCCTCAATCATTATTTGGACATTACACTTATCATAAATGTAAATATCTTCACCTCCCATATAACAAACCGAACTATTATAAATAAAATTCCCCGATTTAATGTATTTAAATTTATTATTATGTAATATGGTTATATAAATAAAATTTATTTATTCGATTTTATTATATTATATTTTTAAAAATTGTTATGAATCATTAGCTTTTATAATATAACTATAGAATAGTGATGAAATGATTAGAATAAATATAGGGGTTAAAAAATACAATTGACATAGAAAAAAGAAGTGATGTCCTCAACTAGTAGGATGATACCATATGAAGCCCATTTATTGGTGTTTCTGAGGGGGATAACATCACTATTCTTTTCCCTTCAATAATACCATGCTGAGATCCAACAACATAAGCTTGAGAAAACCCATCTATGGGATAATTTCAAGGTCATCAACACCATGAGCCAAACCATGTTCACCGAACCTCTGCTTAAAAGTCTCACAATCATTCCCCTTAATTATATGGAGTATATTGGTTTATTAAAAGGATATGTTACAATAACCTATAAATATGAGTTTTTACATTATTTTTTATACAATAATTAATATATTTTCATTATGATATTAATATTGTATAAATAATTTTTTTTAGTAAAACACAAACTGTATTTTTTTATATTAAAATTCGATTAATTTATTTATTTTTATGATTTAATATATTTCTGAAATAAATGATATATTAATAAAATATATTTATCAATTTTTTTATTAAATATAAATTATTTTATAATTTTTATGAAGTCAAATTTAAATTTTATAAGGGTTCGAAAAATCTTGTTATTAAAAAACTCATCATTACACATTCGAGGCTGATAACCATTTTAAAAGTAAAAATTCACATATTTAGAAATTTATTTTTATATAGTTAATATTATTTTTGGAATCATAACATTGAAATATTCTAATTGTGAATTTTAATAATTTTCTATGATAGTCTAATTTTCAGATAAAAATTAAATATCGTATAAATATTAGTTGTGTAGTATAACATCATAATTACCCAAAGGTGATGTAATAAATAATATAAATGGTATAAAATTTCAATTTTTTTCATTTAAAATAATCTTATTTTATGTTTATTTTATTAATTTTATAAAGCCCTTATAAATCCTCCAAAACCATTAATATATTTTATAGTTTGAAAACCCTTTCTATAAGAGTATAAATCACCTCCACATAAGAAAGGATATTATGTTTTTAATTTCTAACATTGTCCATATATAATATTCCGAAACAATCCCATTTGGAATAAACCATGGGAATAAACCAAGGGATGGTTTTTTGTTGGGTTATTTTATTATGTAGAGTCCAAAAGAAAAATAATAAATAAATCCCACTATTTTCCAATATAAACCCAAAAGCTCCAATTTCCCTCTATTAAATTAATTTGAGAATATAAAAACTCATACCTATACTCTTTATTGTCCCCCCAACATTCCACAAATCTCCCAAGAAGCCCCTCCCATGTATTTGGTGTCACACACTTATGTAAGAGATTTCACTTTTATCATTTATATGCAAGCTCTTATTTTATTCAATGTATCTTAAATTCAATTTACATATGTTTTGATATGTTCTTATATATTTTCCATACTGTACATTTAATGTATAAATGATGATATCTCCATTTCACCCTCATTAATCCCCCCATGATCCTTTATATACACCCATTACCATGCTGAACTATAATTATGATTATTTTTTATTCAAGTTTCATCATTAACATATACCTTCAATTTACAATTTCTAAAGTTGGGATATGTATTTACATATATATATTACATACCATTTGATTAATATGTTATGAGTTACCCCTATATATCTCATCAAATCATTTTTAATAATATTTAAATAATGATGTTATGTTGCTGAAGTTTCACCATAATTTTCCCTGACAAACCCATTGTTTAGTTAATACCATACCAATCTAATAGCATGGGTGTTGATATTTAGGCTTGTATTCATTTGATTTGATACTTACAAATATTTATTACAAACTCTTTTTTCCTGAAATAAATTATAATGATTAATGAATCCATGAAGTATGATATGTGTTGCCCCCTTTTTCATGAGAATTAAGAGAATGTGACAGCTGCGACATAAATTTTATAGCACTCCAATGTAATGGGTAATGTTTATTCTCATAAGACGTCACATTATTATAGAAATTGAACCTGGCTATTTTATGGGACATTATCAATAATGGATGTTTTTTCAATTGTCCATCACCTAGGTTTATGATTCAATGTTCTTAGGTGTCGACACATTTCATATGATATGATTATCATGATATATGATGTCTCCATTTTCATGTTTGTGATTCTTATGATTTTTATAACCCAATAATTTTCATACTACATAAAATATATTATTATTTCCATGTTATTCCATGTTTATTCCCTTACATTTAATTATAGCACACCCCTCTCTTATGTGTTTCCCCATGTTATCACATACTGTATTATAAACCATGAAATTTTAGAAGCAAGTATGGTATATTTTAAATAATGTTGATGTATCCCATGTTAAAGATGTTTTTATATGTACCTAATTCCCAATGTAAAATGACTTATCATTCATATGGGTTGTATAATGTGTATATTAATGTATAAAATATATTAATAATTTGAAATATAATACAATTTTACTATAGATGGTATCAATGGAAAAGTGTTGTTATTTTTACAAATATTATTAGAAAATTATAGAGAAATCATTAGTGATAAGTCTAATTATAAGAATGAATCCTTATATTTTGGTAGGTATAGATTAATTGGTTTATCGACAATATACATCTATGTCAAGATAATACAAGTGGATGTGGTTCTTGAACAGATTTACTTTTGGGTAACAACTCTAACAAGGTGTGTTAGGCCTTACTTGGTGTAACATGGTACATAAAAATAAGCCATATCACACACCTATTTTGACAGTCTCAGGGGATCTGATTTAGTAAAATAGTAATATTGTTATGAACCATTATTAATGGAATAAAAAATCCCAAAATAATATAAAATAAGAAATATATCATTGAAAAAATTAATTGAATAACATAAATTCATAAGTTTATGAAATAACTGTATATTACCAGTAATCCCTTTAATGTCATGAAATTAATTTTTATTTGATTAATAGTAAAGAAATACTCATCCCTAATTTTCCATTTATTCTAGAGAATGTCTAGAAATAGGAGGAATGAGGTAAAAAATCAATATAAAGGGAAATATGGATGCAACCCTAATGAAATGACTGGTGCAATGGGATCTGGGATCTTGAACTTCATGATTATACTCTCTTAGTTGAATTAGGTACTAAATAGAAACATAGATTAGGAAGATCTTCCAATTCCTCAAATAGAGATAAATATACAATTTAGACCCCAATGCACTAAAGGACACTGAATTTCAAATGATCAAATGATAACTTTAATCGTAGAAAAATGGATCATATCCATTGAGAAGATCTTCTCTAGAAATCAATGTTCTAAGAAATATAATTTTCTACTAGCTGTTGATTATATAGAGGAAAAAATTGATCAGTGGTGGAAATCGATCAAGAATATGAATCCTAAGGAATGGATCAAAGCAATGGGGTCGATGTAATTCATGAAATTTTTTTTGATGAATTTTTCCCAAAAACTCTATATAATAAAATGAAAAGATATTTCCTTTTCCTCATAAATAAATACAATGAATCTATTTGGGTGTATGATGTAAACATCATAATACTTTCATGATACGCCTTCATCTTTGGTGTTACACCTGAATACAAGGTTTACCACTTCGTTGGTGAGACAACATGAATTAGTAGAACGTTGAATAAACATCAATGTTAAAATCTATCAGTAAGTGAAGGATTAATGGAAGAATTATAATAGGATGATGCAACCATTTCAAATACCAACATAGAAATGATAAAAATAGTCATAGACATTCCCACTTGACATCAAAATATTTCCTAGGGAAACAGTGTTATCTGGGTTGTGGTGGATCATCTCACAAATATTATAAGCTTCATTATGATTCAAGAGGAACTATAACTAGACCTAAGTTGATATTTATACCATAGATAAGTGTTATAGATGTATGGAGCACCACTATCGATGGTATCTGATCGATATTTAAGATTCACCTCCATGTTTTGGAAAAGTAATCAAAATTATATGAACATTGGGATGAAATTTAGTATGGATTAACATTATCAAAATGATTGATAATATGGGAATATCATTCAGACACTAGAATACTTATTAGAAGCATCTTCAATATACATCAATGGGTGATGATACCAACATAAGTGTCTAGATGAGTTCTCATAAATAATATTTTCTACTCGAGAATAAAAATTTAACTATATGAATCTATTTATGGGAAGAGTTTTTTATCACCTAATTGATGGAATGATGTTTGGGAAAAAATTTATAGGTCCTAAAATGGATGAGGAACTGGTAGAAAAGGTCGCCAACATTCAGATGCACATCAATGCTGCTCAGATTCGATAGAAGAGCTATATTGATAATCATAATCTTGTCATAGAGTTTGACATTGGGGAAATGGTTTTCCTTCACATATCTCCATGGATTAAAGTGATGATGTTTCGTATGGAGGGAAATATTATTCAAAGATAAATCATCTCCTATGATATTCTTGATCACATCAAATTAGAGGATAATCCACTAGAACACCCACTAAACAAATTTCAAGTTAATGATGTATTCCATGGATCCCACTTGAGGATTTACATACCAGAATCCTCACATGTACTCAGTCTAGATTTGGTATCACTAGAGAATGGCCTTTCCTACGAGGAGAAGTCAGTGACGATCATAGTGTATAGAGAAAAAGTTCTACAGAATAAGACAATGCACCTTGTCAATGTGTTTTGGAGGAGCCACATGTTTGAAGAAGAAATGTGGGAACTAGAGGAGGTGATGAAGTGATTTTACCCTCATATGTTTTAGTCTAGGAAATGAGAATTTAGAGGGTGAAATTTCATAAGGGGGAAAGATAGTGGGAACCTAAAGTATGGTGAATAAAATTTACATTTTTAACGTATTTAAATTTCATATTTTGTAATATGGTTATAGAAAACACATTAATTTATTGAGATTTATTATATGAAATTTAAAAAGATCATAAACAATCATCAAAATTGATAATATAGTCATTGAATATTGACCACATGATTAGTATAAATATTTTTTAATAGATAAAACTGATACAGATAATGAAAGTGACACACTCAACCAATAGGATCGTACCCACTAAATTTCATTTCATAGAGATTTTGTGGGAGATAGAATCACTAGTATTTTACATAGAACAATCCCATGATGAGATCTGAAAAAAAAAATTAGTTAAACCATTTACTTGAGATGCTCAATCTCATAAAGATCACAACCCCAAACTTGTTCACTAAACCACCCTTTGAAATTTTCATTGTTTCACACCTAACTCTTAGGGTGTTTAATGGTTCATTAATGGGATATGTATTGAAACCCTATAAATATGAGTATGTAAATTATTTATTTTAGAATAATGAATATATATTCATCCTATTATTTTTAGTTATAAATTATTTTTATTTTGATTCAATAAAATTGAAATAGTTTTTTTTGTTAATATTCAAATTAAATTAATGAATTTATGATGATGAATTAATGGAATTTAGAAAAAATTATATTCTAAAAATATATTGTTATTAAATAATTTTTATTAAATATAAATGATCATATAATTTTTATGAATTCCAAAGTAATTTTTTAAAGAGTTTGAAAACTATTTCTGTAAAAAACCAAATATTTCTCACTAAATGTCGAGTATTATTTTAAAAGTGAATATTCTAATATTCATAAAATTATTTAGAAAAAATGAATATTATTTTTCAATATGAATTTAAAAATTACACATTAGTGTATTTTTAATAATTTTCTATGGTTGTCAAATTTTCAATTAAAAAATAAATAATACAGAAATATACATTGTGTATTATGACACCTTAATGACCCAATGTTATGTAATAAATATATATAAATTGTATCCATGAAGAAATATATGTATTAAATTTATAATAATTTAATTTTATGCTTATTTGATTAATTTTATAAATCCTTTTTTAATTTTCCATAACTATTAATATATTTTTATGTTTTAAAGCCATTGCATTAAGAGTATGTCTCAACTCCACATAAGAAAGGGTATTATTTTATTTATTAATTAGCTTTTAATTATAAAATAATTAGAACAATCACAGTTTTTAAAAACCCCAGCATGGTTTATGGGTTTGGTTTTTTATTATGTACAGTCAAAAAACTAAATATCAAATAAATCCCCCAATATTCCTATATAACCCCCCATGATCCCATATTTCTTCACTAAAACTCCTTTGAAAATGTATATACACTACCTTCCACTCTCTAGAGTCCTCTCAAGGAACCCTAATATCACTTGAAGTCCCGCTTAAGCATTTTTTATCACACACCCATGTAATGGATTTCCCTCTTCTCATTTCCACTCATGAACAAATTTCAAGTTATTTATTATAAATTATATTTTCATATGTTGGGATATGATCTATAATACATCCATTAAATTTAATTTAATTTATAAATGATGATATCTTCCTTTAACTCTTATTAATCCCCCCATGATCATTTGTGTACACTCATAACCATACCAAAGTATAGTTAGGATTTTTTTCATTATTCATGTTTTGTTATTTTCTTCTGACTTAAATTTCCAATTTATAATGTGTGGATATTATTTTCCATGTCCCTATTAATTCCAATTTGATTTTTATGTGATGAATGAAACTTTATTTCACGTCTAAATATTTTTTTTGAATATTTATGTTTTGTTATTATGCTCATGAAATTTCACCGCAATTTATCCATGCCAGAACAATTGTGTAGTGAATACCATACCCAATTTCCTATCACGGGTGTTCACATTTATTCACATATACTTTTTTATTGGGGAAATACATATATTTATTTCAAACACTTCAATATTGGATTAAATTATGATAATCAATGAATCCACATTGTATGATATATGTGGAACACTTAAGAATGAAAATAAAATTAAAGTGATGGGTTTGCCTAGAATTATAAAATGATCCATTGAATTTGGTAATTTTTAGTATCATGACACATCATGTTGGTACATGGAGTGAACTCAATACCTTTATGGTAATTATTTCCATAATTAAGTCTTGGTATTTATTCTTAACCTATGATTATGATGCAATGTTTTATATTGTATCCACATTTAGCATTTATGATTATCACATTATATCATGTCACATTGTGTATGATTATAATGACTACCCTTATTGTACCCAATTTACGTGATTATTATCTAACATGTATTATTCTCTACATGTTGTTAATTTTTTATTCACATACTAGTGTTTATAGATCACACCTTTTTATGTATGTCCCCAGGTTATCCCATGCTGTTTTAAAATCCATGGAATTTTAGAAACATGTTAATGAAGTTATTTATAATTTTTTTCTATCCAATGATAAATATGTTATCCTATGTACATAACTATCAATGACACTATAATTATCGATCTATTGTGTTCTATTATGTGTTCTTTAATTTAATAAATGATATATTAATTTAAGATAAAAATTTGGTTGTTATATCCCACATATATTATCCTACATTAACACCTTGTAATTTTATCATTCCATATGAACTTAACCATTATCATAATAAGGGATTTTAATAACGTAATTTTCAAATTTAAAACAATATATTTTTTAGATCAAGATTAAATTGTGAGGACATAATTTGTTTAACATGTGTAGATTGTAACACCCCTATGATTTTAAAATAAGAGCATCATGTCCAATAGAGTGTATGACCTGAAAAATAATATTATAAAAAAATATTAAAGCCTAATAAAATATGATATATTTCTTATTATGTAAATTCAATCTCTTAGATATCCTATAAGGCATGCAACAAAGGGTTTAAATGAAACAAAACACTTTAATATTATTCTTAAAACATCACAATTATAACATAGCTGTTAAGATAGATAGAATCCATAAGGATAACTAAATTTTGTAAATTATGTTGTATACACTTGAATTAAATAAATTTAATGGTAATTTTTTATTAGATATATAATAAGAACAAATCAAAAAGGAAATAAATGTTTTATAAATTTTTTTCTTAATGGATGAGTTGTCACTCTTTTCACCAATAATTTAGAATCATTTTTAATAATTAATGAATATTAAATTTATAAATTCATCATAAATTTTGAAATCTATATGAAAAATTTATCAATGGTTGAAATTTTAATAATTTTACAAAAAGAATAAATTTTTAGTGAATAGTTAAAAACATATTTTTTTTATTATGAATTGTAACCTCTTTTATAGAATTTAATTACCTAAAAAATTAAGAGGGTTTTAAAAGTGATATTAGTTAAATTAAATATCTATTAAAAAAATAATTTCATTGAAATCAATTATATTTTTAATTTATATATAAAAACATGGTAAACATTTGATGATTTTCTCTTTGAAAACCAGCTTTCTCGTCATGTCTGCAGGGCTAATTTTAAATTACAATTTTCCACTTATATGAATGAAATATTAAAGAAATTTATTTAATATTTGGAATAATAATTATTAATATTATATAATAGGTTAAACTTATATTTTTACCATAATGAATACTATAAATAGTAAAACATATTTACTAAAGATAGGGTAAAAACTAATTTTGATGGGGTTAAACTAAGAAACTATGATTTAAAAATAACAAAAAAGAAAAGAAAAAACTAATATAGGACTATATTATGACCTAATTAGGTATATTTATATAAAATTATCCATTTTGGAACTTTATTCATGTGAAAAACATGGATAAATGTTTTTCTTTTAAAAAATTACAAGCAGGTTACTCACAACACAAATAAAAGGCCACTACTATTCTATTTTCATCACACATTCAGACCATTTTGGTTCATCTAAGACCTATATTAATCACTTAAAAACATCCATACCCTAAAACTATATGCCTTTGTTTCATAAATACATTCTATAAAATCATTACTGATAATCCTAAATATGTTGTTTGAGAAGAGGTAAAATTCCTAACTATGTGTTTTTTTATTTCATGTTACACCTCCTTCAAATATTATTCATTTTAGATTATATAATAAAATATGTATCCAAATAATACTATTATATAATTATTTCATGCGACTTACCTATATCGATCTCACATTCCCTTAAATGGGAAATTATAATGTTTCTTATCTATACGGTTGACTACTGCCTCACAAACTGATGTGACACGTTTTCCATCAACACCATTCAAGGATGGGTATGATTATGGGTATAAATTATATATTTATATACATATGATATTTAATATATATTAATACCTATGGATTCTTTATATCAGATTTTGTTTTTCATTCTGTAGTGGATATGATAACATCTCTTGTGTGTCTGATGAACTATACCTCGTGATGTAATGTGATGCGTTTTTTAATATAACATTACATGGAAGGTAAAAAGGATAAATTCACAGAATATATTTGATATAATGACATAATTATGATATTAAGGACATATTTATCATTCTTAATATATAATAAATAATTTTCATTATTACTATTTTTATCACTGAAATATGATAACATCATTTTGGAACATATACATGTGGACAACTGCCTTCACGATGAAATATAACTCTATATCAATAACAACACCCTATGGATGATGTATAAAGGTATATTTAAATAAATTATATGCTATTTATGATATTATTATCAATTTTTAATTATTTAATATTACTTAAATCCATTCAATAATGATCATTAATAAATAGAAATGAACCCACACGTACAAAAGACCTACAATCACTAAGATCATAACATACATCATTTATTAGACCAATAGTAAAGCTATTGATGCCAATTTTTTATAAATATATCAAATATGATCAAAACACCATATATAATAGTAATTTATTAATTAATTTTACATAAATAGTGATAAGTGAAATAAAATGAATAATAATCATGATTTTATTATTCATGTAAATTATTAACATATGTTTATTATTCTGGAACAAAAATAATATTTGTGATGAGAAGGTCTCAAGATAAGGGTTTTTTGTCTCACCTTTAATTCTATGAGGCATATTTCATATTAACTACTTATTTCCATCATGTGGTGTATATAATACCTTTAATATGTGTTATATCATTAATAAATATGGATTAAAATTATTAAAAGTATCATTTTAATTCATTTATTTTATAGGTATTTTAATTTAGAAGTGAAAAAATTAGTAAGTGTTTATTTCATAATATCATTATTATTTAAGAGTTTTTATGTTTACGTATATCAAGTTGGAATTATTTGATTTTTTTTTACGTAAAAATACTTTTCCTATGGTTATTAATGATAATTTTCAAGTACAAGTACCATTTGTATACTCATTGGAAGGTGAAATGTTTTAGAAAATATATTTTTAAGAAAATACAAATTTATTTATCACTTCGGTCGAAAATCCTTTTTAATTAAATCCTATAATTTCAAAAGATGTTTTATACAACTGTTTTTAACCTTTTAAAAATTTGTAATTCAAATCATTTTTACCCATTCTTAATTTTTATAATTACTTTATTTAAATCATAATTTTTTTAAAAAAAATGTTTATTAGTATTTTAGAGAAAATGTAAAAGGTGTGTTTGTTTCACTGTATATAGAATGAATCAAAATTACCACAACCATGACCAATCAGTATTTTAAAAACTATTTTAAAATATTTACATATAATTGAAAAATATAATTGTTTTCAAAATATATTTGGAACATTTTATTTTAAAAGGTGATTTTAAAAATGAAAATGTTATTTCCCTAAAGTTTTATTGATGATATTTTCATCATATTTCAATTTATAAATCAAATAAAACATCTATTTTACTTATGATATAATGAGGATATGATGTATTAATACCATACTTTTTATTTATATATATGGATTATGATAATTTTTACAAGGGATGTACCATTTAATTACAATTCAGCATTTTACTTGGGCTGGTTAAGGATTATGAATCTTGATTGGGGGAACAATTAATGTTTACTATGTTAGATTTTCAATATGAATGTTTTTATTGATTATGTTTTAACTCATTTATATGAGAAATGAATTAGAATTTTTTTGTTATGGGTGTGGACTGCTTTATATCCATGACACATCAGTAGGTCTCATGAGATGAACTAGCTTGGGATTTGGCCGAGGCCTTACCAATTTATTTAGATGTCTTGGAATAAGGCCTAAATGGTTGTTTTTAGATGTCTGTAATTATGAATTCTATCATTATGAATTATGTTATTAAGATTCTATGTTCTTATTTGATTATTTAGAATATCCATGACTATGTTTTAAGTTCATGTGATTATTTACATGGAAATATAGATCATTTTTTCTTCCTGTAATATTATTGTCATGTTATGGATTAAAATGAATGTGTTTTAGTTATATACCTTTCCATATTAATTATCCATTATTTCTTCATTATATGTTTTATAGTACACATACCCATACTGTACGTATGATCTCATCCCTTTCTTATGTTTTATTTTTCTCTAGTATACAAAGTTGTATTTTTTCATTGATATGAAGTGATAATCTAAGTAGAACAACAGAATTATCAATGAAAATTGTTTTTTATGTTATGTAATCACTTATAATGATAATTTAAAATATATTTCTAGTTTACCAAGAATACTAAAGTATTTTTTCCTTCAGGATTAAATTTATTATGTCTTATTCTAATGTAATGATGTAGACTCTTGATCCGGGCTACCGGGGTTGGGGATGTTACTCACATTATCTTAATCTAGACACTCATCCACTATTAAAGAAGCTTTTTTCAGAATGACTGAGGTTAGAACACTTTAGATTATGAGGAAAATTATGTCACTACAACACTATTATGATTTATGATCTCATTCAAATTTAAAAAGTATAAAATACATAATAGATATTCTATAGTATAGTTGAGATTATTTGTGAAATATAGATATTGGGGGCCCTAGTGTAAACACGTTTCAAATTACCATACATCCCACAATAATAGAAATTCATTGATCCTCTTATAGGAACTAAAGTAACAATGGATGATTCATATGGATGATATCAACTATCAGAATCATCCATATCTCTCTTTACATTAAAGGATGTAAAATAAATACCACTATGAGAAAAGGTAACCCCTATTAAAACTGAATTACCTACCATGTCAAATTAACCATAAAAATAAATCTACAACATGTTTGGAATAAGTGATATTCTACATAAATAAATGATATTTAATATATGATCAAATACCCATCTCAAATATTTGAGCATTTAATTTATAGTTCACCAACACCTTTAGAGAAAACTTAACAAACTCATCAAAATGGATCACTTACTATGAAATGGTTCTGTTACCCAATTAGATGTAGAGAAACAACATCGATTCCCACCAATAACATAAAAAATGTATAAAATTGATAAGGTAGTTAAACTGTTAAGTCCTTAGACTCCAATCCTTTTTGGTTTCTTCTGTGTCACAATCTAATCTTACAATATACTTCTAGACCCTTCTAACTTAATAGTAGCACACTTCAGATTTATCAGGTCAAGTGTTTACAAGAAAACAATAAGCATATATAACTTTTTCAACCAATAATTATCTTCTTGACAATCATAATATCCTAATAAATATAGTGTATTGTAGATAATAATATGTTTACAACAACCTAAAGATTAATTACTTTGAGGTTCCTCAACTAGAGCCTGAATAAAAAGTGTTGTACGTTCTAGTCCCATAGGTTGTAAAACATCTAAGACTATCTCAATAATATTTTGGTCCACTGGAGGATTAACCAAATATTTTTCACCCATATCTTGACCATGTGGCCTATTCAAACATCTTCATGAAATCAAAATTCAATATAATATCAACAGAAAACTCTAAAACATCAGAAATCATACAAAAACCATGGACACACATAATAGATATAAGAAAATCAATTCCATAAATGTAATTATAGATGAAAATTTCAAAAAACACAAAACATAATGTAGGTAAAATAATCGAATCAAATAAAATTATTCTTGAAGGTCACTTTTACCAAACACCTATAGTGACTCAAGGCTCATTACGATGGAATATATCAAAATTTTCTCTCATAACTCCTTCTTAATTCCCAAAAAACATACCGCATGTCCACTAGGAAATCCAAAATCATCATTCTATCATCAATGGAAGGTAAAAAAACTAATTTTATAGAATATTGACTCAATTAATTCTACATACCTTGGTACATATATACCCAAGAGAGTATTAAAATATCTTGATGGGGATTCTGGATCCCCATGGATTCGTTAGAAGGAAATCTCATCATATAATAATTAAAAGAAATGATATTTTCAGAAAACATTGGAAGAAAAATTATACATGTTGGTATACAAAAAAATATTCAATGAAAATATACCCAAATAAAATATGCAATAGCATACTAAAATTAATAATATTAAAAAATCATTTTTTAAATGAAGGACCATAAAATCCTCTAAAACATGTGGATCATGTTTCCATCGATCACCTTGACCACTCTAGGTCTATTGGATTAGGTACATCCATCACCTATGAGTATTTCTTTTACATTTTTCAGACCTATAGTAATATATCTGAAAATTCCATAATTTAGATACCACCAAATGTTACATAAAAAATCCCATAATAACAAACCATTTATGCTTTCAACATTAATAAAAAAAATCCATGGTGGTTATTTTTCACATTTTCAACAAAAAAAATCCTTTTAAATCAAAATTTCCGTTGATATATCAAATCTTTATTTGATGAAAATTTTAAATTAAAATATATTATAAATCATAAGGCATGCAGAAGATGTTTTTAACTAATTTAATGTATAATCATGTCAAACAAAACAACAAACTGTGCCCATAAACCCTTAGTTATGTTAGTTTTTGGAAATTGGATCCCACACATGTCAATCATCTTTGTGGCCCAATATTGGCGTGATCACTCAAAAAACACCATATTAGGGGACCCATTATAGGGAAATACATCTAAAAATAAATAGGGGACCCATCACAAAAAATCATGTCAAATTTAGTTTATTTAGTGTTGTCATTATCAATCCATTACTAGGTAGTCAACATCCTAGTGTTCATATCATAATCACCCACTAACTACCCAACATCACATATTTTCCTAATAATCAATCAATCAATATAGGTAAATTAAATCATTTCAATTAATTTCCTGATTCATAGTTCAATTACACAAAATTGTCCTTTTTCTAATTCAATACCATTTTCCATGGTACCAAAACAAATTATAAAAATATAAAAACTTTAAAAAATAATCACCTAAGGGGTTTCAAATATTTCAAAAGTGACATCCACGGAAAAAATTGAAATCTATTTTCCGATATTCACCTTAATATGTTGTATTTACACAACTCAATGTTGTGAGAGGAACCAATGACAACACTAATCAATCACAACCATATAAGGTCTTAAGTAATGATAATAAATGGATGGAACCAAAATAGGAAATAACCAGAAAAATACATTAAAGGATCAAAACATCAAGTAATTAAATCCAAAAAAGAAACACACATTCCAATATATATATAAAAGGCATAACATATGATACATATCATGAGGTGACTCAGTGGGTACTAATGGGAATTTATAAGAAACTCAATGTAGTGTTACTTCCAATAGGTTAATGGTCCACATCTATCAAAAAAGTCCGTCTCACATAGTTTCATTGGTTACAATTGTCTAGCAAGGTATTACAATCTAATTTGGGTGAATCATCACTATGTAATCTAAACTATTGATGACGCATCCCATACCATCCCAGATTGTAGCTTTGGATCCCTCATGTAATAACAAAATGAGATGGGGAATATACAAAAAATTTCATGACATGACAATAAAAATCCTCCCAGGGATAACACCCCAATAACTTTCTTCTTATCTACCACAATACCCTTAGAGATATCAAAATCAAGAAACACAACCTGAATCACACATCAGTGAATTCATCAGATAGATAGTAACAAGCATCATCGACAAGACAATAGGACACAATAAGGGAATAAACATTATCACTTCACAAGTTCCAACTAGACCATCAATTTTCTTATATATATATATATAATTACGCATTTCTAAATCAATTTTCAATAATTTTGAGGTCAAAAACCAAATTCAAAAATAAAACACATTTATCAATAATCACCACCAAACAAATCAACATAACTCAATCAAAAATTATAAAACCATAACACCCTTTTTAAGCAATGGATTCCCTTTATATGAAAAGGGATTATATTTTTGAATAAAAACTGATTTTAGATTAAAACAAAAAGTAAAATAAATTTTCCCATTAAAAATCGTTCTATGAATTTTATCAAACATTCAAAATTCATAAAAAAATATTTACATTGATTTTCCATTAAAAATATAAAAGTACACCCATTGACACATTGAGATCAAACCAAGTCAACAAAATATTTAATAAATCAAACATAGATATTATACAACACAATTATATAGTAAAGTAAATATTTTATGTACCCAAGACTCAATAGAACTATTAAATAAAATAAAATGTAATGAAACACCAACCTCAAGTGGTGGATGATTATTTCCACTGACAAAATCCACCATAAAGGAACTCATACTATACATCCAATCTATTTCCAACAAAAACCCCAAATTTATCACAAAATAATCTAATAATAAAGTCTAATAATTACTACTAGGTTTATAGGGTATAGGGAAAATTTGAGAAACCAAGATAATTTTTATAGTATAGAATATACCTCTTGAACTAGGTACATAATCATCATGAAACTACATTCAAATCATTTAGGATATTCTTAGGAGGGGAAAAGATCTCCATAGGAGGTGTTGGAGTTATATGGGTCAAATGGAAGAGAAATGTGGTGAAATAATAATATAAAAATTATTGGTAATAGGATAATAATGAAAACTATATTGGCCACAAGGTTTTCCCTCGCGGATTTTTGATGACCTATATCATCAAATTTTGTGAAAATTAGTAGTAATGATGATTTTTTTCCAATAGTGTTTCAAAGAAGAAATTAGAATTTATCTTGTAATATTATCTGGAATAATTTTTTCTACCACTCTATTGGTCCCATGAGATTCTTTTTACCCTAGGAAATGAAGTTAGTGTAATTATGAACCATTCAAAAGTTCACTGAATATTTAAAATGTATTAAATTAAATATTTGTTTAATTGTGCATGTTAATCAGGTTCTATATTTCAAATGGATAATTTTATTGAGATTATTTAACCTCTTTTGAGTATGATATTTGGAGGTTTCTCCTAAATGGGACATAAAATTACATGAGGTGCTAGGTCCAGGGCTAAACACTTTTTAATTTCATTTTATTGATCTTTTTTCCCCATTTCTCTATTTTATTATTTTTTTATCCCATGGATTAATGAGTATATCTAAGGGGATCCCCACATTTGGGTCTTTACCTATGATATGTAGATGATAAGAATTTAGGGAGTGGGATAAGGAGAGGAGGATACTATATTGTGGAGCTTGGGACGAGCCACATCGTTATGAGATAGTTTTTGGTTGTGGACTGGTGCAACGCTTTAGTGGTTTCCTCGCAGAGGTAGAATAGTTTTAAATTTTATGATAAAAATAACTATCAAGTTGTTTATTATATTTTTGTCCCATTTTTGTTTATTAAGGAATCCTTAGTGGTCGATCTGTGGCTTTTTGGGAAGAATCGAGTGTTTTGGGCAGTTTTTGGGGCTTCTCGTTTAGGGAAACCGATTTACAAGTAAGATATAATAGATAATACACAACATGGTTTCATTATATTTTGGGTAGATTATGTTTTTTGTACTATATTCCATGTATTTGTAATTACACTTTTTGTAGTTGGCTTATGGGTTGTTGTCGAGTACTTAGAAGGACACCATGTGTCGGGTTAATTTTTGTATAGGGGTAATAGTTGGTCCCCATGTGGGATGAACTCCATGAATGACTATCCAACTAGGAGTAAATTCCCATGTAAGAATAATGGAACCCATCATGGTTTACATTAAATGTATTGGGGGTACCTACCATGTAACCGATCATTTTAAACACTGATTTGGGGATATATTACATGAGAAGGTACCCATGTTGGATACACCCCATGTACCAAGAGGCAAATGCCCTGTTATTTGGTAAAGAACATATTGATTTCTCTAAGGCACATATCTAGGGAGGATCTTTGGTGTTACACACTATGTATCCCATGTGCACACCATGTACATTTCTTTCACTGGTTGGTTTTGTTGGTTTCTCAACCTGGAGGTTGGATTGGACTTTTGAGTAATCCATTCTGAGAATTTTTCCACATAGATTGTGATGGTGGAACCCTTTTGGTATTTAGAGTCAGCCTAGATGGTATATTAGACTACAAGATTTTATTATAATCATTTCTTCCAAGTGTAGATTAATAATACTATATTGGGTAGTGTGTGAGCTATGAGGCATGCTTGAGGGTTGTGATCCCATTAGTGGGATTTCATATATATATATCATCTAGTGTGGTACGAGGTTATTTCAAATGGATCCTGAAAGTTATGATCGAGTAGTATTTTTGAAGAGATCCTGGTATGTAGTTACATATCGGGACCAACGAATCAGGGTTAGCATAGTTTAGTTTTAGGTCTTTGGTTTGTGGAGAGAAGACATATTGCATAGATTAGTCTGGGATGACATAATGGTATGGCATATAGTGATAGGTTCCATTAAGCATCTTATATGAGTTTTTGGGAAGCTCAAGGATTCCCTACTGGGATGGTTACTAGTCGAATGACCAGTAGATTTCATAGTAAGATAATGATTATACCCTAGTGGTATTTTATTTTCATGTATTCCCATTTGGGTGGGTTGGTACACGTGGCTAAGCCATTTTTGGGAATGCTAACTAATAATTTCATTCTATAAATTTTTCCTAGTGGGGTGTATTATGTTGAGGATCCATTGTGAAGTATTTCCTACTTTGAGGTGGTCATGGGGACCATTTGTAACTACCTAGTTGGTGGGATATTTCTTTTGATGCCCCATTGGGTTCATTTTTTATAAAGGATCATTTGATTATGTTGAAGAATATTTTAGTGTTTCCACTCTGAGTGTGTCCCATGCAATTTAATGAGAAATATAAACCTTTCATAGGGTGTCATATTCTTATTATGGACTTTGTGATGGTTGGGTTTTTTATTAGGGTGATTCCTAAGGGATTGGGTGTATTAGGGGGATCCCTATTTTGACGTCACATTATATTGTAGTAGTTGGGATCATGAAATAAATGAGTTTTGGTTTGGAACTACGGTTGTTCATTAGTATCCATTGGGAGATACTTTATAGGATTTTATGATCAAGGGTTATTAAAGAGGCCCCATGATTCATTGGCCAAGAATGTGTTGAATTCCATCTAAAAATAGATCCAAACCATGTACATTTGGATCTTATATGATGAGTTTCTATAGTCACATAGGAAGTAATGATATTTGGGGTTTCAAGTCGTGTACCCCAAGTGCATGTTTTGTACATTCCTTACCCTAATTTTTTTGTATTTTAACATTTGTGTTAGGATTGGGATCTTGATTAATTTTTACAACAATTTTTCAATATAGATCATGTTGGTGGAATACTTTTAGAATTTAGAGGATGTTTGGATGATTTTTTGGAATAATATATTTCATATAAGGATCTATTCAATGGATGGATTCAGAATCCTTCAGGGGGTGGGTGAGAGCTATGGGGCCTTGGTGAGAATTGTTAGCTTGTTATTGGTCCTGGATTATGGATACCGAATAGTGTTTTTCATGGTTATTTGGGACAGATCTTATATGGTGGGATCATTTAGTATCTCTAAGGAGATCATGGTTTTTCCATTTCTGTTAGGCACAATCACTCAATGTTAGAAAACTGTTGCTTTTGCTATTAGCTATTATGGGACTAGAGTTGTTGGAACCTTTGGAATGGGTTTACATGATGGTTTGGTAGATATGGAAAGGTATTTTTGAATTGAGGATATGGGTCTATGGGACACTCAATGATTACCTTGTGCAATGGTCTCTGATCAAGTGATAAATAGTATACATAGTCGGCTATTGAGGATTCTTGTGTGTCATGGGTTTCCTAGGATTACAATATTATAGATTTTCTAAACATGATATGGTTATTTTTTGGGAAGCCTAGATGTGATTTTTATTTCACGGGATTTTCCATGAGGTTTGGATTGTACCATGTATGCCTTGTGTAGGGTTTCCCTCTTTGATCCGATAATGATGACCATATTGATTTCCCATTTTATTTGGATTTCACATTGGATTCCCCTTTGGGCATGTTATTGATCAGGGATAATTTTTAGGCCACTAAGGGTTGTTTTAGATTCTTCTACATAGGGTGTATCTAACGCTTTTGGATATTCTCTACGAATGGTTCATATGGTGTTATTCTCTTATTATGGCCTTTGGGATGGGAGAGGTTCTTTCTATGGGTGTGGACCAATTTCATGGGTACTGAAATGGAGTACGTAGATGTAAATCTCTTAATGTTTTACCCTTAAGGACCATGGTAGCCTTAGGATTTCTTTATTTCCACTAAGGTGATTCATTGAGAGACCTTGGTGTGTAATTTTTTGGATGATGAGATATAAGGTGATGAAAAATGACCCATTTTTTGTTATTTGTGACTTGATTGGTGCTACTAGTTTATTTTTTAGATGTTTATGTGATGTTGGATTGTCCCATGTTTGGTTGGCATTATTATGTGATTTTTGAGGTATTTTATTATTAGGATTATGGTTTGAGGATGTGACCCTTTAGATATCTTGGATTTTGTGTTGTCCCTAAGTTGTGATCTGCTTATCTCCTCCACTGGACGACTATGGTTACATGTGATTAGGGAGATAAAGGATGATATGGATGTGAGAACCCACCATAAAGTTAACTATTAGTTTTATCTCATTTGGATTCGGTATCATGAGGTGTCGAGGAACTCATGGAGTGGGTTTTGTGTTCATTTGATTTCCTTGTTCTCCTAGTTCATATGGATGATGATTATGATCCAACACTATTTATAGAGACCTTATTTTTTGTTCTATTTCTGGGGAATGATTCATTCAAAAGGATCATCGGGGATGATATATTCTCTAGTTTTGTTGACTTGGATGTTCTTATCACCAGTTCATATCATGATAATGGATTTCTAGAGCCCAGTAGTTATAAATTGCACATATGGAAACCTATGGTAATACCCAGGGATCCCTTATCGGTACATGTTGTGTATGGATGTCTTAAAGATACATTTTAGATCTGGAAGACACTATGGTTGTAGTTTGGTTGTGTTATCCATGTGTTGTAAATCATCTAGTATTGTCTAGAGCTAGGGTCGTTTAACGTCAGTTTTCCAGATAAAACTTGTTGTTGGTTATTTTCCTTTTATTTTCTTTCTTATTTTTGAATAATTTTATTTCTTAATCTTATATACTCATAGTTTTCAAATTTTTTGTGGCATATCATGTGTGGACACACTTTTTATGATAGCATATTTCTGGGATCACTATTGGGCTGGACAACTATAATTCATTTCTCACCGTCAGTACAAGCACCTTGGTGTGTATAAAGTCCTCATCTCTTCATTCAAATGGGATCATAGTTTCCACAATGAGTCGGGGAAAGGAACAATGTTGCTTGGTTGATGAGTGTCACTAGTGTGTAGTATCCAGATCTAGATGGTGCATCTTGAGTGAAGTGGAGACTATGTATATTGTTTATCTCAGCATTAGTAGTAGATTCTGTTTCTTTTAATTATAGTGTTTCTTATATATGTGGTATGCCTAGTGGGTCCCCAAATATTGTATGTTTTACATGAATGAGAGTCTGTATGACTATGTGGTACTTCTCATTTTAATATCTTTCTTTTATTTTAGTTATTCAATATGTGTACTACGATATTAATCCCTATGAATGTGTTTGATCATTTACTTCTTTTATTGTAATTTAACTAGATGGTGCAGTCTCAAAAGGTATCTTTCCAACCCTCTTCTTTGGTCTCCAACCTCTATTTTTCAAGGAATTATGCTTTAGGGCTTATGGTGAGAAATATTGTGCGACATGTCAGGTCAACCTAAGCTAGTTTGTTAATATTTTTTAAACCATTAATAGACCATTTGTCTAACACTAGCTCAATACCCCCATTGACTCACAATGTTTTGATGCACGATTTTATTAATCATACACAGGAAATGTGCTTCCCTCTTCTCCACTAGACATGGCTCATAGAATCCAATGCATGGTATTTCAAAATTGTTCCCTAATCATTCACCCATGAAAAAGCGTACAAAAAATTAAACATTCAATGTGGGACCCCTGATAACATGGGGAAACCGCTACATTATTTCCAAGAAATTGTAACCCTGGTGAGTCAAAAACTCCCCAACACTCCATCTTCATCCCCAAGAAATACCATTAAATCATAGGCCTTTAGATAATTCCAAATCACCTCTATTTTAATCAAAATTCATGCTTCGAAATGCTTTAAAAACTAAAATAACAAGATTCAAAAAACCCATTCATAAGTTGACCATGAATGAAGTATTTTGGTTCACCAAAAAAGTTAAATGCACTAAAATTCCTAGAAATAAAAATCAACACAGAAAAAGAGGGAATATACAATAAAAAGAGATAGTGGTATATCGATTTCTTTGATTATCCAAGATATTCACCACTACTCTAAAGAGTCTCCAAATTTTAATACTACACCATTGAAAAAACATAAACGCCTCCTTTGAACCATCTGAGGATACTAAAACCCAATGAAAGAAAATCCCAACTAAATCCATCCCAAAGAATCAATTCAAATGAATAAGAAAAAATTAAAATATTCCTAAAACATGGATCCAACCCTTTATAATTTATATAATATGGTGAAACATCAAATATGAACACCAATAAAGATTGCATTCATTAAAGTTACATGATACCACTAACCATGCCTACCAAAAAAATGTATAACAAAACAAATTGGAGATCAAGCATGAGTCACCCAACCATTTATAATTAATATAAAAGCACTAGTCAACAGACATCACATTTTCATTAAAAAATATGATTCCATAAGAAATTTCATTCCCAAACTCTTTAAAGTGGATTCCCTAAATAAAAATATTGATAATAAGAATGGGAAACAATCCTAACTGATAAATTATGGGGATCTATCCTTTGGGTCACAACCAGAATATAAGGATGTTTATATGAAACACTCTATGATAACATCCCACGGTTAACCCAGGAGTGTATACAACTCTGTGGAATCCACTACATAATAGGAAAAAAATAAAACATAATGTATCCAAGCATGTAAATGAAGTTATTAACATATCAAAACCCATAAAATCTAAAAATAAAAGAATATCATGAATCATTGTGGAATGAACATATCATAAGATTCAGTAACAAGGTAAAAATCCCATTTCATCCATTATTCAAAAAGGAACCAGATTCAAGATATTGAAGACAATCCATGAACTAAAAATAAAACAAAAATATGATGCTCCCAACAAAATTCTCATATTATTACTCTCTAATGAAAGAATTAATAATTAACAATGAAAATATTCAGTCTAGGTTTGAGAATGTTTCATCTGATACATGACCCAGTCACAAAATGTTTTAATGTGAACAAAAAAGAAACATAGATGGTGGGTCTTTGGAGGAGTCTAACAGGTAGGTCAAACATTATTAGCCAACACTAGAATCAAACCACTGAATTTCCCTTTACTAATGCATTAATAGTATGTTGTGAAGATAGGTTCCCATCACCATCACCTTCCTGCTTCCCCTTCTTTCCTTCCAAATCATCATTACCATATCTACTAGAAACCAATGCATATTCAGTCATATGTTTCACTACTATGATTTATTCAATGATGATGGACATATAAACCACTTCATTATAGGTTGTCAATCCAATTTGAATCACCAAAAAATGACTATTTCAATGAAGTAACTTAACAATGATATATGAATTCATCAAATCATATGTTTAGAAATATATATAGAATGGCACCTGGAATGAATAGTGATTTATATAGTCTTTCACTAACAAATCACACTGGAGAATAACCAAAAACATCATTACCACTTCAATTAACACTTATTTTTTATAAAACACCTAAATGAAGGTTTACATGAAATATCATCTAGAGTGAGCCTGAAATTATGTGGAATTAATGACATGCTTCCACTACTCCATGACCAATCCTTTGAACAATGGAATGGTGCACCTCAACCTGAAGACTTCAAGAGTTCTTAGCATGTTTAAAATTTCTCCAACGTTGGATATCCACTAAATTTCCTCATGGGTTCCTCCATCACCAAAGAATACTAGAGGATACTAGTTCATGGAATCTCAATAATGATACATGAGATGGGAATAGCTGGGAAATTACACCCGATCATGAATCTAGGTAGATTTAAAAACTATAAAGACAACACATGGATCACTAGGATAATCAAATAAGGCATTCCCTTCATGAATTTTCAGTAATTTCCTTGTGGACTAATTCTAAATCATCACAAACAAAACTCCCATTAAAACCAACATTAAAATATCAATGTATGGAAAATAACTACAATAATGGAAGTACAAAAAGACCAAAAAACAACTTATCTAAATTTCTCACCAAGTCCTTTGGGAACATATTATACTACACACATACATATAGAAAACATCACAAACCAATGAAATCTAGCTTAAAAGTATTTAAAAAAATTACAAATAAGCATGCCTAATCCAATACCAACAAGATAACAAAACTTATTTTCTAAATTTCCATAAAACCCCATTAGGAACACCTCATACGACACACTCAACCAATGAATTCTGAAAAAAAACCAAAAAACCATTTTCTATTTCTCAAAAAATATGCATTATGATTAATAATATTTTTAAAAAATACATCAAAATAATCAAAACATTTCAAAAAATTACACCACATAAAACTCATGGAATTATTACATTGAAAAAAATATCATCTCAATGATTTTACTAGAGTTGAATAATTTTTTTCCAAAGAAACTCAAGAAACCCAAGCAATGTTTTCAAAACAACATCAAATAACAAGGAATAAAAAATTTATTTGAAATGTTATTAAAACCCGAATAAAATCACATAAAAACTCAATAAAGGAAAATCATACACAAGGAGGGATAAAATAAAAAACTGATTTAGAAAAAAACATGAAAGCATTTTCCAATGATCATGGTTTGAATGTATGTTTTTTTAATACTGTGAACCAATCTTGAAAGTGCTATTAGAAGTTATATTGAGTGATTTACACAAGATGGACATACATTGGAAGACCATGCACTTTTACCACACATCATGTGGATTCCTTCCAAATTCAATATAAAATGATAATTTTTTATGATTCATCGTGGTGCCTTCCTACAACTCAGAATGATATAATTGAACACCAAAATATTTCAATAACAACATGTTATAAAAATATAAATGGTAGAGAACTTCCAAACCACTGATGGAAACTAATGATCTTAACCATAAGGGAGTGAACAAAGAACTTCCTAAAGTCTACCACATGAGTCCTGATGGCCATCTCTAATTTATACCATAGACCCAAAAATAATAAGAAGGTGATAATAAAAAACCATTGCCCCTATTTAGATCCTAGGCTTTAATACTATATTTTATCAAACCAATCCAACCCACTAGTTCACCCTGTACGCAATCCAAACCACCACATACCTTAGGAGCATCTCAAATACCTATAGGATGATGACACGCATAAGGGGTTTCATATATAACTACTGGGGATGGTTTCAACCCCATGAATACAAACATATAAAATCAATCAAGGAATTATTATATGTAATCAATTGAAAAAAATTCAATAAAACACGTACCATAAATATACAACCAATACTAAAGAATAATACTATAATGGTAGCTAATAGAAATAAAATGGAAGAATAATGTTTCATAAAAACTTGATTCATCAAATTCCGTGAGTTTTAATGATTTATCTTCACCATTATATAACACTATTGTCCCCACCAGGACCCCAACAAGATAGTAGTTTTTCATGGATGATGACACCAAATAAATCCCAAAATCAAAGGCATAAATAGATCATTAAAAGTGAGGAATATTTCATACACACAAATTTCAGTATGTAGTGTGTGATACATTTCCATTAGGATTCCACCCATGGGTCAATTTCTTATCCTTTATAAATATATCAATTATTCTAGTGTCCAATAGGGTGTGGAAAAATACTTTTTCAAATTTCAGTCAAAACCCGAGGGCTGTAGAAAAAGTATAATGATTTCACATCCTCAAAAATTTCCAATTTTAAAAACCGATCCACCATGATGGTAATGTTTCCAATATAATACCAATATTAAAATAAAATAAACCAATATTTTTAAAAAAATCGTTCTAAAATATAAAAAAAAATTGTTTCATGTACAAAAAATTTCAACAAATTAAAAAATTAAAATTTTCTTCCTATTTTCCCCATAAATTCTTTTACACCCGCAACTCAAAGGTAAAAAACGAAATAAGTTAAAAAATGAATCAAAAAAAAATTAATATCAAATGTAATTTCAATAAATGGTTAGAAAAAAACTAGTTGACAATAAGTATAATGCCAAAAAAGCATCAACACATACAGTATGTCCTACTAGTATAATTAACACACATTCCAAAAAATATAGAAAATGATTAACATATGATATATATAATAAGGTATCTATACAAGGACTAATGGGAAGTTATGAAATTCACAATGTACACCTATTATTTTTTTTAGTCATCCATATCATTCAATGGTGTCTCGCATGACTAATATGGGTCATATGTGGGTGCACAATTTTATGTGTGGACAAAACAGTTTATCTACCCCTTGAGCACTGTGGAGTTTTTTGGACATGCATGATGAGTTCCTTGCACTGAGACTAACTGGACAATGTGGTTTTGCATGGTGCTCCAGATAGGTCATTCGGGACTTTTGATGTCTCACACATCTTCAAGGGTGTGTTGCATGTCTTTTAGTAACCTTGAAACCCTCTCTCCTCCTTCTATTTATATCCTTAATTTTATTTGAATAATTATTAAAGGTTTTGAATGTTTATTTGGATATCATCAGTGGATTATATTTTTCCCAATGATGATATGGTGCTAAATATTCATGGATACTAGGGATCTAAACCTTTTAATATCATCCCTTCTGACTTTATATAAGTTTTAGATGGGTTTTCAGACACCTTCCACTGAAAACACATGTGGTTCGGGGCCACTCATTCAATTGAAACTTGATTTCCAACAGTTTTCTAGAAAGACTTCATAGAAAAGGCACATTTAATTGGGTTTCATAAGAATTTTTTGGGTTATGATCCATGTGTAATGACTTCACCTTAAATCCCTTTTTTTCATTTTCTGAATAAACCACTTTAAGCGTAAGTGGGAACCACACAATACAAGAGCCGAATTTCAATAATCATGTGATATGGATTCCTTTATACGCTTCACGATTCTTCAACCATCTTTTTGTTCATTTATGTTTCAGACCCATATTTGGGTGTTTATTCTTTTTTTTATTTTTCTGATGCATATTTTGTGGATGTAAAAAATGTTCTTACATCATAGACACATCTGATGAGACAAATAATTAGTTCTAGAGAAAATATATACCAACCATTTTTTTTGAGGTTTTCATTAACCTGTACCTTAGATGATGTTCTGTCTACTGGGTGACCATTGGTATCTTGGGAGCTGCACTAAATATAGGGGTGTGTGGAAGAAAATTCATTCCACTGGATACCTCCTTCTACCAATGATCTCATTGTTGCTTCTTTTGCGGGATCGTGACACGAACCATGATCACAAACCCTATCTGTGATATTGCACTAAGAATCATAATTGTCAGAGCTCTTGCACAAGACTTCTTACTACTGAGACACTTGTCTTCCTCAAAAGTGAACTATTCCCATGAAATCACATATACTTTGGCTATGTGAGTTATTGTTTCCGCGAGGGTTTTGTGAGACATTTTTGACTTGATGGTTTGATTTTTTGCGATTCACATGACCCTATTACGGTCACGCGATTTCAAGTCATCAAGGGGTGTTGTGTGGTGTGTGTGATTCCTTTTAGGGTTTATGCACCCAATAAGTATTCGGTATAATAGGATATCATCTAACTCTTAATTTGGTTAGTGAATCCCTTAGAGAACCATGCATTTCACTTGATTCCACTGGATATTACATGCCTCTATTTTTGACAATATTTTATGTTTTCTTTGTCTGACATGTTCCACTTACTTATTTTTATAGGAATTCTTGTTCATATCATGGTTCCTGAGCTATTTCCAATAGATGGACCTAGATTTCCAAGAATTAAAATACCTCACCCAAGCATTATATAGAATGTTTTTTAATAGGTGGAGTTCGATGTTGTAATCCTGACTTATTCCCTTTGAGAGATGCTTGTAAAGGCATAGTCATATGAGATTCTATATTGGCGATATGTTCTAGATATCATGAGAACTCCTAATGTTTAGTGTGATCATCTAGGTCGGTGATATATTCTGAAGAATTTGTGATTTTCTTATATATGGGAAGCATCTCATTTGTTATATGGTCATGTAGTCGGCCTCACAGTAATGTCCATGTTCATTAGTTTGGTCTCCTCTAGATATAACCATCATTAAATTTCGTTTATGGTATTTTATCTCCGAAATCTATCACTTTAGTTTATGTTTTTTTATCTTGGACCTTATATCTTTTTATTTTGAGGTCTTTCATCTAGGACCATCTGTTGCGTTAGTCAATGGTCTTTTATCATGGAATATACATCACCTTAGTTTAAGGTGTTTTAGCTCAGACCATCTATCCATTTAGTTTAAGTTCTTTTATCTTAGAACATCTATCACTTAAGATTAAGGACTTTAATCTTGGACCATCTATCACTTAATTTTAATGTCGTTTAGCTTGAACTATATGTCTCTTTAGTTTAAGGTATTTTAGCTTAGACAATATGATTATGGGATATGGTTTAGACAAGCCACCAATGTTCCAAAACACTCTGATGCAATAAATCCTATCATGGTGTTCAAGAGGCTCATGAAGATCAAAATTACTATTTTTTAAAATGGACACTTCTGGTTGATGACCATTGCCATATATGAAGGTCCCATGAGCATGTATGCATTTTCAAGCAAAGGGTCCCTGAATCTTGGTAAATTTTCAATGTGCTTTGGAATATTTATGTTGATAATATTGATGAGGTTTAAATACATGGGATGATAGGACTTCTTGGATAGTTTTAGAATATATTATTTAAATCATAAAGCTAATTTTTGAGTCTATGAGTATGAGGTGGTGTAGTAAATACGTGTATGTCCTATGACATTCCGAAATTCTAGGTTCCACCATGGCATTGAAAAGGATCAAAGGGATTTAATATCATTTATTTAAAGAAGAATATGCATTTAGATGGAAGTTTAAGGCCCTTATCAATCAGTATCAAGCCAAGAGAAATATTATCTTCACTTCATTATGGGTGCTATGAATGATTTTAGAAGACTCAAACATCCAAAGGATGATGTTGGGTATCAGATAAAGGCTATCTAATAAGGGTTCTAGCACCATAGGGTAGCTAGATCTTAATGTGAAACTCCAGCTCCATGACTCATGGTTTTGAATCATGAGACATGGTCCACGCAGGGATTGGAAATGAAAATTCATAGTCCTTTATTAAGGAAGTTCATGAAATACGGTGACATAACATAGAGGATATCGAATCTACATGGATAGTTTTGTTCGAGGACTTGAAAATGAGGATTTGGACTGCTTGAATATAGAGAAGTATATGGGATTTTTATACAAGGATTTGTTCATACATGCTGAGATGTTATGTGATGATATGATGATTTCAAAGCTCACATGAATCAGAATATCCTTTTTCAGAGTGGAAACATTGGTTGAAGGGAATAATTGAAAATGCAGGATCCATGGGCATGAATGAAAAGTCAATAAAAGGGATCTTGAAGTCGGATATACATTCCAAGTGATATATATGGTTATGGAGATACAAGACACCCAAACTCAAGAAGTGTGTCTTGTAGAAGATATAAAATCCCTGGATTGTTCAATAATCCTAAAAGTTGTGTTACCACCTAACAAACATATTCAAATGGAAATAAGATGTGACAAACACTACACTAAATTTTTTTGGACCAGTTGGTACATAGAGAAAATAATTACATTTACTAGGGTTATATAACCAATGAGAATAATGGAATTTATTTTTAATCCCTAACCTTTTTTCCTAATATCTCAGAATGAGGGGTTTTGTGGGCAGAGAGTTATCTTTTTCTTTGGTCGCCGTTTAAATTTTTTCATCCTAATGAGTTTTTTGATTATTTTGTTTTTATATTAAGGTCTTGCAATTTCTACCATTATGGGATAACTTTAAAGATCATATAGTGTTGACTAAAGCCCAAATATACATGGTCACCACTTTCATGGACCTATTATGATAGATGTTATATAAGACATTAATTAGGATACCTAGGTTCAAGATCACTCCATGATATTTCATGGAAAGGGGTAGGGGTGTCGTAAATCATGACATGAGTTTCAAAGATGATGAAAAATGATGTGGGATAGTCATACAAGGAGTGGTTTAGACATACTTTTACACTAAGTGATTTTGTGATGATGTTAGGGGTCACGATAATTGGAATGTTCTTTTTCAGATTGAAAACTTTGGTTGATGGCCATATGTGCATATTCATGAGCCATGGACATGTATGAGTTGTCATTAAATGGTTCCTTGAAGCCATATATCCTCTCTGAGGTCAATGTAACATTTATGGGGACACATGACACTCGTGATATGAAGTTATTTATATGGTTTTGAGGAGACCATAAAGGATGGTTAAAGCACCCCATACATTGGTTGACTGTGGTAATTATCTTATGGTATGTTGATAAGGAATGAAAATTGTGATATTTTATACAATTTTTATTGGCATGTATATGGGTAGTTATTATCTATGAAGTTTAAGTTCATTTGGCGAGGAGGAATTTTCATGCAGTTTAACACAATGTGGTAAGGATGTACATCCATGCAACTTAATTCCATGCAGTGAGGACGTATTTCTATATAGTTGAACATCATGTGGTATGGATGTACTTATGTGCTATTTATCATCCATCCAATATTAGATATTTATTTCATTTAAAAAGGTAAATTACAGAAAAAACAAAGAAAACCCACATCGGGTCCTAAACCCCCCCCCCCCAACAGACCTAAGGAGGTCGGAAATAATGGAGGCCCAGAGTATCCCCACGAACCAAATTTACCCCCTCTGGTTTCATAGAAACATCTGTGTGGAAACCAAAAGGATCTGGTCCAGGAACAACAAGAGAGGCAAGATGGTCTGCGTCCTTATTCCCCTCGCGCCAGGTATGGGTCACACTGGTATTATTAGATATCATACCTCATCATGCCCTCATGCTATAATGAACCGACCAACGAATGGAACCAGAACCCTGCAAAGCTTTAAGTAGAATATGTGAATCAGTTTCAATCTGAGCAAGGATAATTCCTTCTTGGCGACATATTGAGAGCCCCAACTTCAAAGCCCCTGCCTCCGCTTGTAGTGGAGTACCACGTCCCTACCGGCCTGAGAAAGCCATGATAACTGACCCATAACTGTTTCTGACCATCCCTCCTCCTTGATTAACCCCCATGTTGCATGATCCATCGAAATTGAGCTTTAGCCCTCTACTGGGAGGATTCCACCTCACCCATTTCCCTCTGCTGGCACTCCTACTTGTGAGACCACTAGTATTTCCTGTTTGAATATGGCTAAGAGAAGGCGCCTCCTGCCATTGTTTGAAAGATCTGATGATATCCAAATTCATGAACTTGGTACGAAGGATAATCCCTCGTCCAGAGATGGTAAACCCCTCGTGGCGGGCCTTGTTCCGAGCTTGCCAGATCGTCCAGCATCCCGCATGGTGAATCAACGTTCCGGCCATCTGCTCGGGGCCCCTCTCCACCGCTCCATGGTACCAACTGTCCAGAAAAGGCCTGTCGTTCATGAGGTTATCCGAAAAGGACGTGAACTCACTGAAATGAGTCCAAACCGCCCTCACCCATTTGCCTTCAAAAAAACAAGTGGTCAATGCATTCTTCCCAATGCTCTGAGCAACAGTGACACTTTTATGCTAAAGGAATGCCGCACCTCCTAATGTTTTCATCCGTAGGAATGGCTTTGTGGCGTATCCTACAGTTTAGAAAGTTTTGATTGATCGGGGAAACCTTGGACCAAAGAACCTCATTCCAGGAGGTGTTGTGATCGGGAATGGCCAAGGAGCAGCGAAAATCCTTTGATGAGAAATAACCCAATATAGAGAGGGTGAAAACGCACATGTCTGGTTCGGGGTTGATTTTGATCACCTCATAAGTGGCACGTTGATCATCATCAAGTACAGTATCAATGATGTTTGTATGGTCATTAGCTTCCTTGAACGTGATCATGGTACCTGGACACCCTGGTAAACCGAGGATGGTCCCAGCCCGGTTATGATGCCAGAAGAGAATATCCCACTGTCCCACGAGCCATCTGGAGTTGGGTTCAAGCGCCTTGATGAGAGAAGAGATCGTCGACCAGTAGGGGGATACAGTGCCCGAGCCTGCGCTTCCAAACATGGAACCTGCATGGGAGCTGTGCATGGTGATCCCCCAAAGCGTGCGTTGTTCCAGCACCTCCCAAAATAACTTTGCATGCATGCACATGAGTGTGTCGTCGAGCCGACGAACATTTATACCGCCTTATCTAATAGGTCTTTCTACCCTGTCCCAAGAAGCCCAGTGACGCCTACCCAGTATTCGAGGATCCCATATAATCCCGGATAGAATCTTGTCAATCCTTTTGATAATGCTTTTGGGAACCATGATCGACGATAGCGAATGAATAGGAGTGGAAATAAGGACACTGTTGACCAGCATTATCTCTCCCCCAAAAGATAGGAAAATGTTCTTCCAATTAAGAATTTTGGATGTGATCTTATTGAAAATACCCTCGAAGTCACCCACCTGAAGCATCCCAGAGGAGATCGGGGCACCGAGGTATTCGATGGGAAAAGTTCCTCTTTTCATGTCCAAGTTTTGTTGTAGGTCATGCGGCTGAGAAGTGCCGCATCCATTAGAGATAAAGTTATTACTTTTTTCCTTGTTAATAACCTGCCCACTCCAAAAAAGATATTCATGCATGATTCTGCTGAGGCCGTTGATAGACCTCCGGCTGCCATTGGTGAAAATAATTGTATCATCCGCAATCATCAAGTGAGAAACAGGGGGGGCTCTCCTTCTCCGGTGATAAGCAACAAGCCCACCTCTTTCAAGACCCTTGTGAATATGTCGACTGAGAACATCTTGGGTCAAGATGAACAGACATGGAGACAAGGGATCACCCTATCTCAAACCGCGGGCAGACTGAAAGAAGCCACAACATTTCCCCAAGAAGATGACGGCCATCCAGGAAGAACTGGAACATCTGAATATGATGTCAACATTCCATGGGGAGAAACCCCTTCTTTCCAGTACCTTGTTGATGAAACCCCACTCAACTCGATCATATGATTTGCTCATGTCTAGCTTGATCGCCACATTGGAGCCATGCGTCTTGAAGTTTAAATCCCTGAGTAACTCCTGTGAGAGGGAAATTGCCCCTTGGATTGACCTTCCTTTCACGATGCTGTGCTGTTCTAGGGACACGAACCGGGGGATAAGAGTAGATAGTCTTTCATTAATCAAACTGGACAATATCTTATAAGGGTAGTTGCACAGGCTTATTGTCCGGTACTGAGATATGGAAAAGGGGTTGTTAATCTTGGGAATGAAAAGAACGGACGCGGGACAAGCTACCCTTGGGAGATTGCCCACTCGGAAAAAATCACACACTGTATGAACAATATTTTCCTGAACAACATCCCACGAAGCTCTGTAAAACGACCCCGGAAAGCCGTCAGGCCCTGGAGCGCTTTCTGGATTAAGCCTCATCATGGCTCCAAATATTTCCTTCTCGTCCGGCAAGGCACTCATATCATGGTTGTCCTGGGCCGATAAGTGATTGGGAATCACGTCAAAATAACCTCCCTCCTCTCCCGGATACCCACGGGTAAAACAGGTGTTGTGTCCTGTGAGTAAGTCTTTCAAAGAAGACAAAGCCAAGGCACCAAGAGTGTCCCTATCATCAGAGAACGTACCGTCCTCCAAATGGATATTGGGAGTCACCTTGCGTCTCCTCTCCTTAATGCAGGCATGAAAATAACCTGTATTAGGGTCACCCTCTCTCAGCCACTTGATCCTGGAGTCATCTCTCGCTAGGCGTTCCTGCTTGAGAAGCATGTCTTCCAGATCATTCTTCTTGGTGGACAAAACATCGATGGTTTGGTCATTCCATTCTGCTTCCAAGTCCCCCTCCAGACGATCCACATCCTGCATGGCGGTAGAGATTTCCTTGTCCAAAGTGGGTTGGTCCCTATCCCAAGTCTGCAACCTTGCCTTGAGTCTGCGCAGGTTATTATGGATGGCCATCCATGCGTGACCCACCGCCAGCTCATCCCAAGTGTCCTTAACCAAATCATGAAAACCCCGGAGGCTACCCCAATGATGGTAGTAACGAAAACCACCATGATGGTCCTGTCCAGGGGAGAACGTGACAAGAAGAGGAGAGTGATCTGAAAGCCCCCATACCAAATGCCTAACCATGGAGATATTTAGTGTCATGGGGTGGGGAAAATCTATTGAGGGTCCTATCATGGAGATATTTAGTGTGGTTCCATGATGCAACTTTATGTGAATGGGGACCAATAAGGTCTCGTTCACACCATGCACTTGTCTTCGACTAGGTCCCAGGATGAAATGTATGGGTGCCACTATGTATCTCATGAGGACGGCAATCAAGCCACACATAGTTCCATAAATTCAATGTTATTTAACATCATTCAGTAAGGAAAATGGATAATCATCATAAGATAATGGGTATATTTCGAATGGACCCAATAGTGGAGGTTTGGGCATCACTATGTATTTCATAGGGACAAGAGTCAAACCACACATAATACTGGAGAGGTTTTGTAGTTTAACGTCCTGACGTAAAGACCCATGATACTCCTTTTGTGGTATTGCATCTCATATGGTAATGGACCAATCATGTACCTTTATTTTTTTGATTGTGAGGATAGGTCCTTTCCATAAATTCCTAATCTCACTTGAGATATGGTCATTGTGAGAAACAAGGAATAACATGGATCTTACTAAAGTGTAGTGACATAAAATTTGTACAACAAATGCATTTTTTACCATGTAGTGGATGGATCAAGACATAGAATCGATGATTCCCTACATAGCTCATTGGAAATTGGAAAGAGTCCATACATATCTCTAGATGTAGTGTGCAATTTAACATCATGCAGTGAGGACATAGGTGACTCGACATGAATGGAATGTGAAATATGAGAATCTATGCAGTTTTATGTCAACTAGTAAGGAAAATGGATCACCTATTGTGAGTGGAATATAATCCTATGGCTATAAATAGAAGTATACATTCTAGAATCACTTTGTATCCTATCATGACAAGAATCAAGACATAAATAGTTCTTGAGAGACCGTTCCGTTTAACATCGTGTGGTTTGGACGACCTCATTTACATGTTTAGTGTTGTGTGGATAGGATTCATTGGCATAGTTTAGCATAATTTACTCAGGAAGAGACATTCCATGCAGTTTAAAATCATGTGGTGAGGATTATTGGTGGGACATACATCGATTGGGTGTCCTATTTCATATATCTATGCTAATTATTCCTTGAGAATTCTTTCATTTATGGGTGGTTTGACATGGTCCCCAGTTATGTTTTCTATAAAATAGGCTCCATCATGATAGAACTAATGTATGAAGTAAGGTCCTTCCCACTAGGGATCCAATTTTGGGGGCTTATTTCTTTATTTCATTGGTGTCCTGAGAGCCATGACTAGTTATCATTGGAGAAAGAGATGAAGGAAAACTGTTTTATTAAAGGGCCATGATATCTAGTTCTGGTGGACCTCCAGGTTGTGCATGTGTGCAACCATTTCACATATAACTGTTATAACTCATCTATACACTTTTGAGATTGTTCCAAATCTACGATATGTCCAAAAATGAATTTTTAGATTGATAATAGCTATACCTCTATGGTTATAACTCCCTCAGTCTCATACAATGTGAGTGGTGTTTCATGTGTAACAATACATGTGGTGGTACGGTAGGCCCAAAAATAATGAATCAGTATATCGAGCCAAAACATCTTATCTTTTTCACCATCATCTATGTTATATTTTATAGAGTCTTATTAATGGCCTCTATCTATCACATTGGTGATTCATGATAGTGGAAATTGTTATTGGACTCATTTGTTGTACTCCTGGTAAGGAATCATCATTTACGTGGAACAATAGTTTGTGTCATCATCCATCGATATTTTGTGAGGGAATCCAAACCAAGTGATGATATAGGATTTCGTAAATCTTAAAATATTCTTCATCACAACATCCTTGAGGGGTATAACCTTATCCCATTATGAAAAGGAGTCATAAGTAGTACACTTGTACATGAACATCTTAGTTGAGGCTAAGGGATATAGCCACATGACTTCCATCACCCAAACAATGAATGGATAGAAATATCTAGCCACATGTGGAAACTCCTTGGGCTGATGGATGATGTTTTCATGAATTTGGAATTAATGACATTTTTTGGTGAATTGTACGCAGTCTTGTATCATGGTCAGGTAGTAACACCCCAGCCTCCTGATTTGGAGGGATAGCCTAATTATAGATTGTTTGGTGCTATAAGAGCCTATGTGAACATCATCTTGGATGCAAGAAGCTTATCCCCCTTCTTTTCACCTAAGGACAATTCTATCAAATCAATGATTGTATATGATTTTTTTCTCATTCGGACCATCCTATAGAGTGAAGATTTCTTCTCGGTGCTGAATTTTTTCTTCTCCATCATGGTCTATCAGCAGATTCCCATCTCAAAAATAACTATCTATGGGCTACATCTATCCATGTGTGATCATTGGTTCATCATGGTTTTGGGTAGTTTTGAATAGATTTATCTCTTCTATATCGCATACGACAATTGATGAGACCATTCTTCGATATCTGATACACAAGGTAGCTTCCTCCTAATCAAAGTCGACGAGGAAGATGGTTGTATTTGCTAGTGCATCATTGTGAACCTTCTATGATAGTGGAACATAATTCATTATGGGATAATAGTTGAATTTTACCATCAATACCATTACATAGCTAGTAATATGGGTTATTTCTTCCTTTTTAATGTCATATTCACCATTGATCTACTTTATTACTTTTTGTAAGTCGACATTGATATTCCGGTTTTTGATGTGAAGATTTAAGGAGAGTTCCAATCTTTCTATTATTGATTGGTACTCAGACTCAATTTTTTTATAAATTTTGGCAATGAGAAATAATGGAAAAAACAACTCTATATAATGATAAAAATTCAATCCCTAGACCAAACCGATTTAGTTTCAGTTTTTCTATTACTGAGCCAATGGGACTCTGAGAGGTACCATAAAAATTCATCTCCAATTTATGGGGAGTTTCGTGGGAATAAAATAACTCTTCATTACGTCTTACGACCCATTTTTTATGTTAGGATGTGATCTAAGAAGGTTATCCATGTTTTTCCCTTTTACTGACCCTACAATGTTCACCTTTAGCGACCGCCAAAAACGGTCGCTAATGGTCTTTAGCGGCCGCCTTGCGACCTCTTTTGGCGGTCGCTGTTGCTCCGTCGATAAAGAACAATAGCGACCGCCAATGGAGGTCGCTAAAGTCCCTATGTAGAAAACACGATGGGCACGCGGGGAAATGGGAGGCGTCAAGGGGTGGCGACGGTGGGCACGCGGTGGATTGTGGCTGCCGGCCATGGCGGAACTACGGTGGTCGGAGGGAGGGGTGGAGACGGTGGTGGCCGAGTGTGGTAGGGGTGGCGGTTGGGGTTGCAGCTGCGAAATGGGAGGCGTCGAGGGGTGCGACGGTGGTGGCCGAGGTAGGGGTGGCGGTGGGGGGCGACACCGGCGCTGCTGCGGAACGGCATGGGCGGCGGGTTGCAGCGGGGAAAATGAAGAAGATAGAAGCGGGGGTGGGAAAAATCCCGCTAAAATATTATTAGTGTTAGCGACCGCCATTGGCAGTCGCTACTATTATCAATAGCGACAGCCTTTGGCGGTCGCCCGTGTCCAGAGGCGCAGAAACCAGATTTTCTGGTAGTGGAAATGAAATGAATGTCATATTGTTGTATAATGACCAATAATAAATCCAACCACACATTAAACATAGGGTGGAAAAACATGTTCTAGAGTTGAAAAATATGAGAAACATGTTAGACATTATGGTGATGCATGTAATGCATCATCTTTTACACTGCAAAGAAGAGTTCAATCCCATTCTTTTCAACATCAAAGCATCATTTCTCAGTATCTATCATGGTCCAACGAAGGTAGTAGAGAAAATTCCTTCTCCCCACATCATTATATTGTGGGAGGAGGGTTATCAATTATCATTACATGGTGGTAACATGTAAGATTAGTGGTCTCCCTTCCACAAAATCAATTAAAATCCATTTGTGAAACAAGTACATCATTGGAATTTCAATGAATTTTGAAAATAATTTTCCCACTGGTAGGTGAATAAATTCCCCATTATCCTCATGAATGGGAGACCATTTCTATCTAGGTTGTTGATGAATATCTGGATGTCAGCATGGTTCCCTTGGATTCCCCTCAGTTATTTGAGATTTCTAGGGGAAACATTGATAAGATATCACTAGTCATTTCTCAGTCAACCTCAATTCTGAAGTGTCACACTAAAAATACATGTAATTTTCCTCATTCCACCACAAAAGAACACCTCAGAATATTCATCTATAGACCATGTTGTAGCGTCTTGTCAATGCTTGATCAGATATTTGTGAAATTATTGCATCACTGTCTAGATTTTATGACCAACTTATCAACATAACAGTCATCTATACTACCTAGGAATGTGTTAAATATGAGATGAATGGAATGCATAGATATGGAATTGACATTATTTAATTGAAATGGAATGAACCGGTAGAATAAGATCCCTAGGGGTTCCCTAAATGTAGTGGATTATTCATCCATGGTGGATATTTTGATCTGATCATACCCTGAGTACCCATCCATGAAGGAAATGGCTTAGAATCTAGTAGTTGCATCGATCAAGAGTTTTGTGATTGGAAATGGGAAATTGTCCTTCGAGCAATGCTGAATAAGGTCTCTAATGTCAATGTAGACCCTAATCTGTAGATTTTTCTTCATGATAGAAATTATTTTCGAAACACATCCTGGTTATTGTATTTCATGGACAGAGTTGGCTTTGATCAGTTTTTTAAAATTGGTCTCGACATTGGTGGAATGGGAGGGGTTCATTCTCTTGGAAGCCTGTATAAAGCCTCGATGGTCATTTAGATGTTTGAGATGGTGTGCAGCCACATCTTGATTCAGTCTGATCATTCCAATACAATTCCATTAAAACACACATTGGTGCTTCTTTAGAAAGGAAATGTACCACTATTTCACTTTAGAGGGAATGGTGGTGATAATCAGAGTAGTCCATGGATCTTATTCTATCCCCATGTTTCTATGCCCAATCTCATCAATGGTGGGGAAACACATTCATCGAATGCTCTAGGGGATTCTTGAGATCTTCCTCATCTTACTATATTTCTTATTCTATGTATTCATGTTTATATTAGGTTGGAAACCTAGGGTCCTCTCCATCACTATCAAGGTAAGGGGGTCCACGAGAAGAATCATCATCATCCATTTTAGTATGACTTCCTACAGAGATATGTTAGAGTTGATTGTCACTGAGGGTAGGAGTGGCTTGGACCTCTTGAATCAGATCTCTTATTTTAACCATGCTTATAGGAAGCACATAATCATCATCAAGCATGATCCAAGGAGTTTCAGAGGTGGTCCCTATGACATTGAGAGCTGTAACATGTATATCATCATCCACCATTAATTTGATACCTCACTTCTTATATAAATATGTTTTATCATATGTGGCTCTTTAATCTAAGAAGGGGAACTTTCACCTAGTAATATTACAACCTTCCCATTGATGGGGTAATTCATAAATGAATGTAATATTGAAATAACATCAAAGTGGTTATGTTGTAGGGGTGTTTGGATCAGGAAATTGAATATAGTGTCTTGCTGGATAACCATGATCTCGACATCATATGTGAGCTACCCAAATTAGGGCTCATGCTTGATCATCCCAAGGGGACTTTAATCACTCTTATCCTATACCTAGATGGTCATATTTTAATTGGATAACTACCCTTAACCACAACCAAAAAAATGTAGTGTTTTGGATGGGGTGATATTGATCCCAGATACGTTATCAATCATCCCCCTTTGGGCATTGACATTATTTTGTTTTCAAAAAATGTATACAGTCCAGTTGTGTCCATGGATTTTCTCCTCTTATTTTTGATCAATGAATGAGATAGTGATGAGATATACTATGAATATACAGTAACCTATATATAACTCATATTCAATGACTTCGGTCTCAAATTCATCTGCGCTTTGAAGGGTTTCATCAAGTCCCACCTTGACTTCCTTTGATTAATGAATCACATCATGGAATAAGAGATTGACAGTAATAGAAACTACCAATTTCAGAACATCGTACTTTTCAAGAGAGGTTGGAGCATCCATATGTGGGTCTACTCTTGGGAATATAGCTTAGGGAATAGAGCATACAGTTAACGAGTTGTATAAGGGGATTTAGGTGGACCTATAGCTCATGTGATGGTTGAGGTGATATCCAATGATAGTGGTGTAGGTGGTGTTAGCCTTTCCTGTTGTATGGTTTGATCACATTGAACCCCTGTTAATCAATCATGCAATAAAATTGGATGTGGGAAATTGTTAGAGGGCTTGAAGGAACCTAAATTAATCTTTTGTGATTAATGTAGTGATTTCCAATTAGTATCTATATCACCCATTGGGATATGACAATAATATTGTGTCTCACCACATCTCTGTGTCCCTGGTATCCTCAGCTCCATCGTAGGTATCCTGCCGTTCCCCGGTTAGTTGTAAGAGACCCACATTTGGTGGAATACTCATATTCAATGAAGGGGGTTTTCTAATGTTTTGTGTTGATAGAACCAAGGATAAATTCTTCATCAAATTATGATTCTATTTGTGGTAGTGGAAACCATGATGAATATGTCATAGGAAAGAAATCTATAAGAGTTGGGGCATGTTTACGAAAAAAAATACATTTTTTTAAAAAATTGGGTACAAACGCGAAAGCGGCACACACGCAAGTAAGAAAATTACAAGGAAATCTCAATCTCGAGGACTTGACCCCACGACCTACCCCTCACCCCCAATCCCTTACCACCCCACCACCAATGGTGGGGAACAAAAAAAACATATCTTCCACCTATGTCTCTTCTTACTTTTGATGGTCATGCCCATCCTTAGGTGGCACATATAACATATCCTTCTTGGGTTGTTGATCTATATAGAGTTTTTAAAACTATTATTTTTGATTTCCCTGAGCCTGGTAATGTATTTTTGAGTCATCCAGTTTTCAAACATTTATGCTTTATGGGTAGGTACTTTCTTCCATCCTTTATCTTCTTCCTAAAAGACAACCGATATGCAAGCCACCTACTGTAGTGAATATTCAAGAATCACATTTCAACAGACTCCCATTCCGTCAAGGACATCTTTGTAGATGAAGAAGTTCTAAATGATATGAACTATCCTTTTATGTAGAGGGCTATAATCGGGATAATCAGTGAGGTTGAATACATAATGACTCCTAGGATATAGAAGTGTGAGAAGGTTATTATCAATGGATGACAATAAATATCATAAGACATATTTATTTAATAAGGAATATACATTTTTATTATTTTACTCAAATAAAGGGTGAACCTTATTTCTCTATGCTTTTGTCTAAAGATGATTCTATTATTGTCGTCACTCAGAAGGAGGTGCTAGGTATTTTGAAGAATGGATTGGTGCTTGGATGGGAACTGATAAGAGAATGACAATGAAATATATAGCTTCTGTTCTTTATGTATTGTCCACTTTCATGTGGGCATGAGTCAGGACTTGGATCGAGTCTACATAATGGTCTATTTAAGACGTTGTGTTGTTTCAGTAAATATTGGAACCTGCACAGATATTTCACATGTATATGGGGATCTAAAACTCATCCTAGAGATTTTTATCACTAGGATCAAGTAGTTTTACCCGTGAGAGGGGGATGCTATGTGAATTGTTTAAACACTTCCATCTTTCTATGGAATCAGACACCCTCTTTTCACGTGTTTCCTACAAATTTTCAGGTAAAAAATCATCATTTTAATTAGTGTGGAACTGAATTGATAAATGAACTAACAATGAATGTTTTCCCACCCTGTAATATATTTCTTTGAAATAATATTATAGAAATGAATGGTTAGCCTTGTCAGGGTATGTACAAAACAACTCATAATTTTTATCTCCTATTGGTCTGAGGGGCCCATCATCAGCCCACACCAAAATATGAAGTGTGTGAGATGATACTTAGGGTATCCTACATCATCTATGGTATAAATGGTAGGGTTTCTGAATTTGGGTTGAGGTGGGTTTTCATCCACCCATTTAAGATATGGCTTACTCTCAAGCTGAATAGGTGCATGTCTCCTATCCATGGCATTCATCCGAATAGTTTGTGACTCAATAGTGGTATGTAGAATCCGGGGTACTATTGTCTAAGCCACCTCCTGTCAATAGGGATACAGTGGGGGCCGATGAGGAGGTCCCCCATTCATCTCCTTTTTATCCCTGGTTAGTCATATGACTAAAGTATTACCCTAGTGAGGGATAGGATCTCGCTACAATGGAGGAAAGGCATGATCATCTTCATCATCCCCATTTATGTGGATTGGTTGTCTAGACCCAGAGATGACCTAATATTTAGATACTAATATTTCTCTCAGATTTTCCATGGGGGGAAGAATATTTTTCTCTTCCTAGAGATGATACCTAATGGGAATGTTCCCACTGTGTATCTCCTCATTGAGTAGTCAAAGAGCTTATATATCAATCTCATATTGTGAAACTTGTTCTTCTATAGACATAAACTGATATTTAATTCCAGATTTCCTTTATCTTTTTTCAATGCCCTTTTGAGGAAGTGTCAAGTAGTGGTTATGTGCTTCCAAATTATGTACCCTTATTAGGTTCTAGGGGAAATTAACCTCATTTGGTTAATCCAAATCACCCTCAACTAGGGGTATGTTTTCCATGTTGTGGACCTCTACATCAACATCATGATCAATGTCTTCCATGTTAACAATGATGAAATTCACCAAAGAATATCGGGCATTGGGGTCATTCAATTTCATTCCACGAAACTATTTTATCCACCGTGGCCTCCATCAGGGCCACTATTTCAACCATTGGACTTATTGGGATATTTTGGATTGTGATTTTATAATGGTCTGATTGCCTTTACCAAGCTATCCTCTCTACTCAGTTTATGAATAGTTACTACGAGGGTTTTTTTGGTCATGATTGCTGAGAAAGCCCCAACTAAGAGAGGCTTGTCTAGTAGTGGGTGGAACATGCAGGATTACATCCATTGACTCCTTCCCCCCCAAACAATAGAATATTGATTCCCTCAAAGGGGTTGATGATGATGAAAATTCCCCCAACCCTATGGTGTGGGGGTCATTTTGGGTTACCATTTGGTATCGAATGGTCTGGTTTTCTAGGATCCAATGAATCATGTTATGGAGTTGATGATTCTGATGACATGCATGATGATAAAAATTCCCCATACCAATGGTGTGGGTATGATGTGGAATCAATGTCGATTTCTTTGTGGTCATTTCAAGATAAAATGTTCTTGCTAATGGTGATTGAGATATAATTGACCCCTGCCCAGTGGGATGCGATTTAGCTGTGGCTACTGAAGGTATGCTCTAAACCCTCTTAGTAATCGATGACCCTAGGGGTGGAATCGGTGGTAGATATTATCTTGGTGTGGGGGACATGCCCACCCCTATATGGATTCTATTGATGCTACTATTATGGTCTTTGTGATGTGGCACAACTGTGCTCTTCTAGTATTAGAGTACAATGACTTCCCCTAAGTCATTCCTTGCAGGAAGTTATCTAGGTGATTGCCACATCAATCTTCGTGATCATAACATCATTTGATTATCTTGACGAGCCATTTTTGAATTTCTTTTGGCTATCCTCCCTCCCCTTCCATAGTTATGGGGAATAATTGGAGTGGGTACATTCTATTTCAGGGACAACTAGCTCAAGTATTACAAAGATCCCTGATTTCCCCAGAGGCTATAACAATGTAGGATGAAATATATGAGGGGGTCTACTATTCTCAGGGACTGAAAAATTGCTATTAGCCATACTGTCCCCATACATGAATGTGGATTCCTAAATTGTATTTTTATATTAGTTTAAGAACTTCATGATGTAATGGAGGCATTCATGTTTCTGGTTTGCGATGTGCTTTTCCTGTTTCGGATCTCATCCCCTGGAGATAGAATCTAGGTTGATTCGTCAATAGAGTATCCTTATTTTTTGAATGTGAAAATCATTTCATATATAATTAAGATATTTATCCATATATTAATATTGAATAGCCCATATATTCTAGTGTATATAAGGAGCACAATCATTTTATATCTTGTCTGGGATCTCATAGAAGAAAGTACATAGGGGACAGAACATGATGTGGAGGTAGATTCAATCTAACTCTCTCCGTATTTCAATGTAGTCCTTCTCCTCAATATAATTACATGCCTCTATCTTGTTAGAACATAAAAGATGTATCTAATTGTCTCCTACTAATGGGAGTGGAGTGTTGTAGTATATCAATGGGGAACCATATAAGGTTGACCCAGGTATCTCAAACACATCTCCTTATGAAGGTTTTGGGGTTAGGTTTACCTCTCATTATGAAGGTTTTTGGAAAATGGTAGGATTTCATTGCCCATGGGAGATATCTTTGTGGAGAGGTTTACAATGGTTGATGTTAGGAGTAGAGTCCCTATAATACAAATCCCTACTACCATGAAGAGGACTATCATGGTAATGAATGCATTCTTATTTCACTTTGATAGAAGATATGGCATACCCTTATGATTTTGAGAATGTTTCTTGAACAACCTTAATGAGATTGGAATTGAGACTATTTGAAATATGGTCCATGTTTTGTGTATTGGTCAGAATATGCTGACTGTCCATTTCTGATTGTGCAGGTATATGACCTTGTTGTGTGATGGTTGTATGAACTCACATATAACCACCTGGTGATGTTTTAGTATGTCCCCACCACTAATAAGCTTTTGGAACATTACTATAAGTTGTATCATTAGTGAAATGGATGTGAGCCTATCCTAAGGCATGTTCCATTCCCTCTTGGTAAGTCTCAGTCAATACAAGATTTTTATCTCGATCATGAGCCTTTGGGAATTGTCATTGGTCTTCCTCACACGAGTTTGAGCCTACTCCAAGCCATTTCCTGATCTCACCTGGTTGTATTTAGTGGTAATGAGTGTATGATCCCTCTCCAAATATGTATTCCCTACCATAATATGTCTATGGACCTTTGGATTGAGTGAAGGGATATGAGAAACCTCTTGTATTATCTTGGCATGATGCTAGTGTAGTATTTCATCAGTGGAAGAAGGAATACACATCTTTATTATGTGATCGTATGGAGTATACTATGAAGTGTAAATTATAGGAATATGTTCCTATATTAAGGCTTGTTCCACTCTTACTTGGTTAGACTCGGCCAGAACGGGGATATATGCATCATCTTGGGCTTTTGGAGTATGAAGTTTGGCTTTTTTGACAGGCATGTGCCCTGCCTGAGGCATATGCCACTATCACTTGGTTAGTCCCGATTGGAATGGGTTTATGTACCAGGTGTGATGTCTTATCCTTCATTGGAATATGCTAATAATCCTCCAAGGGGGAGAAAGAATATGAGCTTTCTCTAGTACAAAAAACATGATTGTGATGATCAGATACATGAGTTATCTATTCTATATGAATAAAAGTATGTTTATATCCCTTTATCTACAATAGTGAAGGAATATGGCTGAGAAGCACTTCAGCTATTTCAAAAAATATATTGGCATTTTAATAAATTGTTTTAAGTGATATAATCCATCTTATTTTCTATTTTATTCTCTATTAATAGACATATTCTATTGAAGTAGGGATATGTTCCCACTTCTCTCCTCCTTTTTCCATTAGAGTATGTTGATAGGTTTATCATACGGGTGTAGGAGTATGAGCCTCACCCATGCATATTGCAGGAATATTCCAATAGACATGTTTCTAAGATGACTAGTTTGTGGAATACGTAAAACTGAGAGGGGAGGTGCATCAGTTTTGGGGAAATTTTAATCCAATTATAGGTTTTTATCATTATACCTCTTGACCTATTAGGATCATGATTCTCTTATTCTATTTTCCCTCCCTCATTAGATAATAGAATGTAGTTAATATGTACATGATATTTTTACAAGGTTCACTTATCAATAAGATTAGCTAGATCCTTTTCATGTACAGTGATGACCAATACATGTATTCTACACTATAATATAGTATGTGTTACAGTGGTTTGGATAAGAAAACAATAATTTAACTCTTGTGAGTCCCTAATTATTGGAGGGTGGTGGGAAACAATCCACTTCCCTGAAAAGGTGATAACATAGTCCAACATGTATCCCCATAATGGTTCATTATACTATCTCTGAAGAATTTCATGTCCCTTCATGAATAATTAAGGTTCTTCTTTTGGTCTTCCTTAGTTACCTTCACTTGGTTACATGTCATGTAGTATGCAAGAAACTCACTTCTTCTCACTTATTCTTTATTATTGCAATAACTGAATTCACATGCACATCCTCTCTTCTTTTTAACAATCATAAACACCATTGTGATTGTTGAAGCAATGATGATCAGTTCACTTAGCATCATCCGAATTAACGTATTCTCTTTTCTTCTTTCCAAATATGTATGAGATCATGCATGTTGAAATTAAATGAATTCTTCTCGCTCTCACTACTTCTTAGTTAAGTTGATATTTATTTAACTGAATTGCACCACTTTTACATATGCATGCAAGAAAGCATATACTAGTCTCTATTTATTTTTTTCTTCATAACAGCACACACATACGACCTTATTAGTTTATATCATTTCATTGTGTCATGTATGGGCTTAAGCATGTATATTTTTCCAACCTAAATGGGTGAAGGAAATTGAACATGTTCTGCATCTTTCCTCGAAGAAAACCCTTCAAAAAATAGTATTGATATTAAATGTGAAAACAAGATTAATAAATGTTAGTTATTTGTAGTACTTCTTCACAAAACACACCAAGGGTTGTCTCGGTGTTTTTATTCTTCTAAAACACATATAGGATGCATGGTTCTTCATTACATAGAGTGTGTAGTTATTCTCTACTAAACGAGAGTGGTTTGTGGATCTTTCTTCACAAATCACAACAAGGGGGACATGGAGAAGTTCAATACCCATGGGATCACCTTCACAAGACATAGTGAGGGTTTGGGTAAAATAGTCATGTGTTCATGGTTTCTTCATCACAAAGAGGTTGATTCACTTTATTCATTGAGAGACACTTCATGATTGCATAGAAATTTTTAAAGGCATGTAGTTCTCTACATGTCCTTTGAAAATTCGTAAGAAAGATGCTATGTTTTTTAGAAACACGAGATCTTGGGTATAAGAATAGATGCATTCTAATTTGGAATGGGACTTCTCCTCTTTTTGGAAGTGGATGATAAGCCTTTTTTCATTAAAATCCCATGATATAAGGTCTCCAAATAACATCTTTGAGTGGATAAGATCGCCATATTTCAAAATATTCAAAGAGTAGATAAGAATATTACAATATTTCTCCTCAACATGGTCTCCTCATTTATATTTATAAAATATCATTGATGAAAATCTCATTCAATAAAAGGCTCATATCATCCATGAATATTGGGAAAAGTATGAGGCCATGATACTTTATTTTCCTCTTCCATCATCGAGAAATCTTCATGCATGAAAGACATATATTGCATGCATGGTCTGGGTTCAATATTGAGATACTCCTTCAATGGACTAGGAATCTCTAGGGAGATCAATATTCATCTTTGGCAAGAGACAGTGGTAGTGTTGTGTTGTGGATGGAGGAAGATGACATCATGAATACTGCAGAAACCTTGGTAGCATTGACCAACACTGATTTAAAAATGTAGGGTGCAGATTAGATGGAAATGGTGATTAGATTATAGAACGTAGTTGAGATGGATGGCCATAATTGCCTCCATGTTTTTAAATGATAAACAATACCCACATTCCTTTTTCCCACGTCGAAATCTCAACACAGGTGGGGTGCAGTTTAAGTACCATATTGCTCTATCCACAACCCATATTACTCCCTCTTCCTCCATGGTACCACCCCATACTATGTTCTCTTGGGGTGCGCTCTATGCCCACCCTCTGTATGGGCTTCAACCCAATCTCTTCACATGAATGCCCTCATGTGTTGAACTGGTGGCATCTCTTAGGCACGGTTGATTGTGTGTCCCATATGTTCCTACGATGGAGGCTTTCAGGTTGTCTAGTATGCTATCTAATTTTTTATGTTAACAAAACAAATTAGATAAATGCTTAAAAACCTATAAGTGCATGTACACCTTTTTTTTAAATGTCGTTCTGATGAACAATTTCTTCACTTTTCCTCTTCTTTATTTTATTTCTGGAACATGAATACTAAATCACTTCAATCATCCTAAGATGGTTGATACTCCATTATTGTAAACATTATGTCACCTTTGACATAATTTCTTCGAAAATTGTATCAGTGCAACACTCATTTGATTTAAAACAACATGGAGAATTTCCCAAGCATGGAATCCAATGCTATGAATCTATAAATTTTTTTCAAGAATCATCACTTCATCCATCTTCCAATATCTTTGAAGATCATTATTTCATTTGAACATTATTGACAATTGTTGACAAAAAAACATCTCCATACACAATTTTGTCACAAGAATCCTCCCATTTGTATTTTTTTAATACTTCAATGTTCTCTTATATGAATGGGTCAATATAAAAATTTCAATCTTCTCTCTCCCTTTTACTTTTCGCATTTGGAACCTTCATTTCACTCTCTCTCCCCCTTATTGAAAAGAAATACAAAGTTCATGGGAAAAGGTTATCAATCCATACTTAATTGTTTTCTCATAAATTATTTCATTCTATCTCTACATGGGATATGATCACTGTAGAAAACAAAAGGATTTTATTTAGAAGACAATGTTGTCCATTATCAACTGATCATTATAAATCATGATAATAGAACCCATATACATGTCTTAAATTGTTTCCCACATTCATTCTAGTCTATGAAATGAATCTTTCATGAAATAATCAACCAGAAACTCCAACAATCACTTCAGCAAATGGATCAAAAACATTCAAGTGCAATAGGTAGGACCAGTGACATTGGGGAACATACATTCTAATTATGTAACCGATTGATTTAGTCACTCCCCCATTATGAAATAATCGTTATTTTGAGTAACAAATGTTGAGAGATTTATAAATGACATAACAATTTCAATATTATTTTCTTCAAGAAATTTCCAGAGTAATTGAATTTGATAACAATTAATGTTGATACTAAATAAAATATAACTCTAGAAGATTCATCATTTGTCACCTCCTTATGAGAAACACACATCATAATCTTCTTGAAAGTTGATCCTTAATAACATTATTATTTGAATATAAATTGAAGAATCATATATTGATGGATACTTCTTCATCATTACAATCATGTGATAACAACAATCACAACATCTCTAGTTCTCCACTTGAGAGCATGGTTCACCTTCAATTCCCAATATTTTTAGAAAAAATACAATGCAAAACAATTTTTAAGGGAATAAGATGGATCCTCCTTGATTCATAAATTTGAACAACAATGTTGATATGGTTTTCTCCACAAAGATGCTTCATTATTCACTCTTTCACAACTGCTCATCAATTTTGAATGTAGTTGTTTGGATCTCAATACTTCATTCAATTTCATTATTTGTGATCATTTTTTTCTTCAAGAGATTTTAAATAACTACCTTCTCATGGTGGAACAATCATATTCTTAAATAAACTCTTCTCGAGTTGGAATAAATGGAATGAAAATTCTAACATTGTGACCAACCTTGCTTCCCATCAAACATAGGGTTTCTTTAACTTCATCTAATATCTTTTCATTTCACTTTTCAATAGACATAGCTTGTGCATCATCAATTGTCCTAATTCTTTCCAAATCATTTGTGCAGATAACAAAAATATAATTAGGGACTGAGGCATCAAGTTTGGATCTTTCACATGGTCTCTTTAGAGTTTCATCATTCCTGGATGTTTTTTTGGATGCACAACAATTCAACATCATAGATTTAGGATCCAAGGACATATCACCATTAATTCTTGGAATATTCTCGGGAGAATATATTTTCAATACATTGTTAGTATTTATTCCCAAAGTATCTCCTTTATTCATAGATAGACTTTATGATCATATTTTCTTATTAGTTTTGGGTACCTTTTGAGATGACCATGCACCAACCATATGACCAATACATTTGATAGATCACATATTTTTTCAAGCAATCCAAATCTATTTTCACTATATATATGCATTTTCATCTATGGATTTTGCTTATTTTTCTATGGATTTCTCCCCATTAGATGGGATTACATTGTGATTTTTAATTTTGAGGATGGTACCAACAATCTTATGCACAATGCCCAGACTTGTTGTAGCACCAAAACCGAACCAAAAATCCATACTTTTTGATATCTTAAGAATAAGGTTGGTGGGACTTCTTATTGATTTTGTACGCACTATCTGGGGAACCACCTTCCACATTATTCTTCTTATCCAACCTAGACTTGGTGGTAGGTTTCTTATTACTTTTCTTCATCCTTAAATGTTTATAATTTTTCTATAAACCTACAGGGATTTTGGAAGCATGTTTCGGAACATTAGTACCAGAAGGTAGGGATGTTACCTTTTCTTACTCATGTTATTGTGAATGATTATTGAGTGAATCCATTATCTTCTTATCACATGTTAGAGTTATTTTTAAATTTCAATTATCCAATGATCATTGAGTACCAACAACAACTGTTTCCATTTTTTGTAAAGTATCAATATGTGTCTTCTCAAGATTGGTAAATAGAAATTCCATTTCATTGAATTTCATATTGTTGATGAAATTTTGATCTTAAATCATAATAATATTCTATTTACTAGCTTTATTAATTCCTTCAACTTCATCTTGATGCATCTCCACTTTGTTTTGTAACAAAGAGTCATGTTGAAAGAACTTCGTGAAATTTTCTTCCAAATATATCTCCTTGAATTCAGATCCATTTTTTAGCTTATCATTATGTGCATGGATATTCTCCTCTAAAGACTTGTCGACTCCCACTTTTTCTTCATCTTCATTGTACCATTTTTAAAAACTCTTTTATAATTACCTATTTGTTGTTGAAAATCATCCAACTTGTTTAGAGGGCTTTATGCATTCAATTTTTTTTCTTATAATCCATTCTCTAAAATATCATTTTATTCTTTAATCTAGGTGATATCATCATGCATACATAGATATAGTCCACAAACTAGGGATACATTTTATTCAGGACTACCATGCTGAATCGTTCTTAACCTATTAACAGATAATTTTTGAGATGTTGTATATTCATCACCACCACTTGTGCTAGAATTTTCATCATGACTATAATTTAAAAATGTATTAATGCATACCCCTTAATCATTTGATTTAGAAAGTTTTTCCATATTCTTAGTGGAAATAGTTTCCACCTTCTCATTACTTTACATTCCTAATGTGTGTTAATTTTTTGAAAGGTTTTGAGAAACAAGTACTTCATATTCTATAGAAAAGAGGGAATTCTTATTTAGCTTTCTCTTCTACTTTTTTCTGTTCATCATGGTCTTGGTAGATATAGACTTACTCTAAGATATAACTGAATCATCACAGAAACAAAACATTATTGTTAACATAGGAAGGAAAATTAGATATTCAAAATAGTATATCGTTAATGGAGAGAATCCAACAGTGGTAAACCATTCCATCTGATACAAATAGAGAGGACTTGTTTTGGATATACCTAATAATGAGAGGTGGTGGACCAATGTTAGGGAATTTTGAAAATAATTCAAGGTTTTCACCCTTATACCTCTTGACTTGTTAAAATTTTGATTGTCTAAATCTCTTTTCCCTGTCACATGAAATAATAAAAAATAGAAAAAATATGAAGAAGCTATTTTTACAATGTACACTACATAATAAGAGAAGCTATATCCTTTCCATGTATGGTTCAGACCAATACATGGATTCTCAACTATAATGTAGTAAATGTTACAGTGGTTTGGCTATAAAAATAATCGTTTAGCCTGTGTTAGTCCCTACACAATAGAGGGGGTGGGAAATAATCAACTTCCTTAAACTATTGATAACTTTTTCCAACTTGATGCTCCTTTAAGGTTCATTATATTTCTTCTAAATATAGCTTTTCCCCATTTTGAATATGGATGGTTCTTCTCTTGATCTTCTTTATTTATCATCAATTGGTTACATGAAAAATAGTTGGAAAGAAACTATATTGTTTTTATTTCTTATTCGTTAGTATACTAATTTAATGCACTATCACATTTTCGTCTTATTTTCTAAAATTTGAAACACCTTTGTGATAGTTCAAGAAATGTGGATCAGTTCACTTTCCAGAATAAAAAAAATAAAATTCTTCTATTTTTATCTTTTCGTATATGCATGACATCATACATGTAGAATTTAAATGATCTCCTCTATCTCACATATTATTGGTGTAGTTGATATCTATTTTTCTGAATTTCTCCCTTTTTACATATTCATTCAAGAATGCATATAATCTCCTATAATTCTTCTTTCCCCACATGTTCACACACTTATGACCTTGTTTATTTCTTTCAAATTCTTATGCCATGTATGCGTTTAATCATGTATCTTCTTCCAACATGAATGGGTAAATGCCTTGGAATAGTTTCTCCATATTTCTTTAATGAAAACTCTCTTACAAATATTGTGGTTTTTCAAAGTGAAAATAGCATCATAAACTCTATGGACTTTGTAGTTATTATTCAAAAAAACACCGACGGTTTGGTGGGGGTTTCTATGCTTATACAACACACAGAGAATGCATGATTCTTCATTGTATAGAGTGTGCATTTATTCTCCATAAAACATGAGTGGTTGATATATTTTTCTTCTTAAAACATAAAAAGGGTGGAACATACTAGTTGTGTACCCATGGGATCACTTTCAGAAAACACAATTAGGGTATGGGTAAACCAATAATGTGTCCATGGTTTCTTCTTTGCACAGAGGGTCTGTCTCACCATTCTTAATGAGACACTTATAGAGTGAATATCAATTATTGAAGGCATGTGGTTCTCTTATCATCCTTCAAAAATCATGTAAAAGATATGCTCTATTTTTGAGAAATACAGTCTCTCGGGTGTATGAAAGTCCTCAAGATCCATTGGCTCGAGACATCTCCTTTTATAGTAATCTGATGATAATTGTTTCTTCATTTAATTCCGATGTTATAAGGTCTTAAACACTCTTAATTGAGTGGCCATAATCCTCAGATTTCAAAATTTTCAAACCATAGATAATGATATGATGAGATTTCTCTTGAATGTTGTCTACTCATTTTTAAGGATTAAATCTCATGCATGGAAATAGTGTTCAAAAAAGGCTCAAATCATCCTTGAATCTCAGAAAAAAGATAAGGCCTCACAAATCTATTTTTTCAGCCATCATCATGATATCTGCATGCATGAAAGTTGAAGAAATCATTCATGGTCTCAGTTAAATCATGAGACACTCATTCGAGAGAATCCATAAAAATTCTCTAGGAATCACCACATCAACCATCCTCCAATATCCTTGGAGTTCCTTCTTCATTTTGAATACTATTGACAATTGTTTACATCAAATACAACTTCATACACAAAGTGGTCCCAACAGTTTTGAGTGAGTAGTGGTGTGAGTCTTCTTATAAGTCCCTTCCAGTGTGTCCTGGTTGGCATTATTAGCAAGATTGGGGATTTGATCTGTTTCTTGGATGCTAGTGGGGATATGCATGTAGATTCATTATGAGTTAGCAAGGATATGATCTTTAATACTAGTTCCTAACATCGTATCTCGACATGCATCATTGGTAGGAGAGGGCATATGATCCCTCTCTTGAATTGTTGATTCCCTCCTCCTCTGATTAGTCTTACATGGTTCCCATGCATGGGAATCCTAGGTATCTATGTGTCAGATGGTAACCCCAGAAGGTGATTAATGGGTACCAGAGGGATAATTTCGGTGACAGTGGTCAGTATATTCCCTCCATGGTGGAAATATAGACCTAATTGGAGCCAAATCGGGATTCCCAGTGCACCTTTATCTGATTTGGAAGGTGTTAGTTATTTCACTCCAAGGATTAGCTCTAGAATAGTTAGTCGTAGTGATTGGGGATATTGTCTTAGTGATAACCATCACTTAGAAATGTAGACTCATAGAATATCGTTCTTGAAGAACCTCACAAGAAGAATTCATATTAGTGACTGTACCAAATCCGTAGTACTCTAAAAATAATTATATTTTCTACCTATTGGTGGAGCCATCTGGAAGGTGAGATCGCTTTATAAACAACATGGGTCACAATAATAGATGTGGTATTGGTTTGTGTGTTAGATGATGAAGAAATTAACTCGAGTCAAGAGTCTGATGATGAGAGTAATATCTATAATCATGTAGATAATAAGGGGCAAGGATAGCAATTAGTGCTATTCCATAGGCATGAAAATGATCAATCAAATATGCATGGTTAACACAATTGTATGACATTCCCATTCCGGAAATTCTATTGTAGTGGACTTGTCAACATTAGGATGGATGTAAAGGAATCTTAGTTTATACTGGTCTTACTGATTTTTTTTGCATATGGTTTTCAAAACAGAGTTTCTGAAGAGATTTGGTTATAGCATGTTAGTGTTGTTTTAATATTTGAGGATGGTTACATGGATCGATGGATTATAACCCAATGATCTATTGTTATTTAGATTCACATCTGGTTCACTATTTTTCATTAGGATTTAGATATGGAATGTGGGATATCATTCCCTTTGATTTTTAATTGATTTTTATTTTATGGCTTCATTCCATCATAGACATCAAGTTCACCATCCGTTATTTATTTAATATAAACTCCCAATGGTTCCATTATCAATGGCTGGATAGAGTCCTTATTTCGATCGGCCAACAGGCATCTTGGTTTTCTGGCCCATCGAATCTTGGGTAGTCACAATGGTTGAGGTTATGAGAGATCAGGATAATGAAACCATATTTGGGGGAGTTGTTTCCAACTATGTGACTCTATTATAGATTTAATATAAGTTCGATAATATCTTCATAATCCCGATATTGGATCGGTTATCCTAACAAAACAATTGTATTTTTATTAACATTTATAAAAAAAATATGTGGATCTATTTAGTGAATCCCTTTGTATCTTTCTGAATTTCTCCATAAAAATTTGGTAACAAGTGGATTCTAATATGCTGAAGATGTATAACCATGTTCTTTAGAATATGACTCCATGTAATGAGGCAGTTAATATTACAGGTAGTGGATTTTGACAATAGGAGGCATCTTACATATCCAGTTTATTATAGGAATCAAATCCCATGTAGTTCATTGTCCTCTCAGGGATTTGGTCTATGGTATATAACCATATGTATGGGGTGTTCGTATTGTTTCCCTATTTTTTGAATATTAGTGATACTCAATGAGGTGTATGTTTCATCTCTCTAATCCCACGTGAGCTATGCTCTGTGTGAGAAACAAGGTGGTAGAAGGTGATCAACCTCAGGTAATATAGATATGGAAAATGGGTATTAGAACAATCCTGGCGTTTTTTGGTATAATGCTTGAACCTTGGTATGGTTACCTCGTTTTCTTGAGTTTTGTAGAAATCAATGTCATCGTAATTTAGTTTATATTGGGGACTAATGCACTGAGGATTCCGCGTACCATTTTGATTTTTTTAGTATAGATTTCATGATCATTGTGATTCCATAATCTCACATGACCCATGATCATTGTGAGAAACATGGCATAAAAAATAATTAATTTCATTTATTTGAGATAGGGATTTAGATACTAGGATTGAAATGGATTATTTATATAGAGCATGAACCTCATAGGGCGGTGGATTATGTCTCATGGATATAGTAAGAATCAGATTCGTCATTGTTCCCTTTATATTGGGGCTTATACACTTAGGTTTCCCTATTGGTCATACCTTACACGATGAAGATAGATATTGTTATAAAGTCTTAGGATTCCCTATTAACATAGACATATTGTGAAGAGGGAATCACAAGACCTATATTCCATGTTCAAGAAGGAATTTTGTGTCTTGGATTGACATATATGGTGGGTGTCATGGGAGCCAATATGGAATAGTATTAGGGGTGTAATATATCTTGGAGGGCACATCTAAAAGACATGGTGAAACATGGATGACATGTCTGGAATCCATCGCGTGTCTTAGGTGACATTCAAAGAGTGTATCCAAAGATCTTGGTTATCATGTCTAGATTCCATCAAGAGACTCATCTAACATTTACATACAACATTATATGAGTCATGAGATGTGTTCAAAGGACGTCAAAAGTCCTGGTTGATAGACCTTGTGGGTTAATGAGATAATAGTGTCACCCACATGGGGAGACATGTTACTTTCTATGACAAGTATACAGTACACTACGTGTCCCATATGGAATGCTTAAGAGGTGTCTCAAGATCTATGAGACATACCATAGTGACATAACATGTCTTTAGATGACACATGTGAAGTTCATAGGGAACCGTGATCAGGTCTTATGCTTGAGTCTTCCACTTTGGGACTTGGTTATCAAACATTTATTGTGAATTACATGGTTTTGTTTAGCTTCAGTTCATCTTAAGTCCCTTGTGATCCAGTGGGAACTGGGAATGTCTTTAACATAACCCACTAGAGGTCCTTTGTGTGATCTATTATGATCACATGAAGTGTTTTGTTCCTAGTTCATTAATAATATTGTTTTCTACCAATAAATTACATAACGGAATACGGGTTGGTCGTGTTATAAATATGATATTTCCAAAGAATATGAGAGTTGAAAAATCTAGAGTCTGGGAATCCAGTGTGAATTGTTTCATCTAGATTCCACTGCATTCGGCATGGTGGAATTGGGAATTTATATGAATCACCTCCCTTGATACAATCCATTTTATGCATCTTATTTTTAATGGGTCCAGGAAAGACTCGTTGAAGGGGTCTAGTACCATGCGACTTTGTGAGTCTCTACCATGGAATGCTCTATGTGTGTCTCCATATTTCCATAGATTTAAAGTCTCTTCTATCAATTCTACCCTTATCGGAATATTGTCGAGTTTTGAAGACTTGTTTGATCATTTATTGGTGTTTATGTACTTTATTGTCATTGTTCGGACATGTCTAAGGGCCTTCAAAAGATCCAAATTCCAATTAAAAAACCCTTGGAAGAACTTGGGTGACTAGTATTTGGGTCTTACCGGACTACGATACAGGTGCGCTAATAGAATCATATGCCTTCCAATGATCATGAACACATCTTGAATCCTCCATTTCACCCCCTTATTTTATGTGTCATAGGTCAGGAGTCTTGCATGATTTCAAGTGCGTAGTCAAGGATATTACATCTATTTTTTGAGATGCATCTTGTGGCCAATATGGGTCATATAGGCGTTTAGGATCATTCAATGGGAAAATATATTTTTTCATCCTTAGTGAATTATGGAGTATCCTGGACATGCACGAAGAATTCCATTTAGCGAGGAATACATGCCAAAGGGACTTCATGAGAAGAGGCAGACATGGCGCTAGTGGCTCAAGGTGCCTTTTAGTGTGCGTCACATGTCCTTAAGCGATCGCGAACATCACTCAAATTTTCCCTTTTAATTCCCATTGTTTTATGTGACCCAGTTCAAGAGTCACACATGTTTTCACATGTAATATCTATCATTTTTACTTGATTTTTCCCTAGAGTCTCGCATGACCAATATGGGGCAGATGAGGTTGCATAATCATTTCATGTACAAAACCGTATTTATATCCCATAGGTTCCATATGGTTTCCTAAACATACGTGTGTACTACCATACAACTATGCTTACTAGAAAATAGGTATTCAAAAGACATTCTAGATAGATCGTCAAGGATTTATGGAGTCTCGCACATCTTTACAGGGCACTGTACTTTTTCAGCAACTCTAAACCCCTCTCACCTCACCCCTTTTACTTCCATCATTTTATGTGATGTATAATCATAGGTTTTTCAGGTTTTATTGGCTATAATAAAGGTATTTTATTATTCCAAATGATGATATGGTGTATAAAATTCATTTCCATATGGGATATCTAACTTTAAATATCATCCCTCTTTACTTTCGAAGGGTTTTAGATGGTTTTTATGCTCTTTCCAATGAAATACCTTGCGTCCTGGTGGTGCTCATTCGATTTTCACCCAATGGTCATCACATGCCTGGAGAGACTTCATGGGAAAGTCTTATTGAAGGGAGTTTTGTGGGACATCCAGTGGGTTGTGTGCCTCATGTGAAGACTTTATGTGACCTTGGAATGGTCATGTGATCACGATTCTATTAAAGGCTAGGTGATTCTTCATCCAACATATTCAACCTTGAATTTGTGGTGAAAATGATACCCATATTCAGGTATTTATTCATTTAATATTTTTCTAATTCTTATTAGGAGTGAATCAACACCAGATCATTCATAAAAAACATCCAGGAGAAAAAAATACAATTAACACCATTAAAAATAGGGATAATGAAATATTATTAATGAATGAGTAATAAGTTGTTATAAAAGGATCATATATGAAGTTTTAAATAAACATATGGTTCACTTATAAGTTACTAAAATGTAAAAAACCTCTATATAGTTGGTTAATGAGTGCTCAATATAAGGGAAGAATGAGGTAAGGAGTTTCTTAACTTAATTTCCATTCACTAGGTTATATGAAAACTTCATTTATTTTATTATGCCAAAATTAAGTGTGAAATAACCATTTATTTATTTATTAATTATTTACATTTTAATGTTCATGCATAAAAATTTTCTACACATAATCAACCCATTAATTAACTCTTACATCAATGATAAGAATATTGTAAGGGCTTCGTCAGAAACATCCATCATTAATAAACACGTTCTTTTACACGGATAGTTTACGTAAAATGGTGAACATTCAACCCATATAAATACTATATCATTAGTTATTCATAATTCAATTCATCTTATGTTGCACTTTATCTACATCATTCATGCAATGTTACGATTCAAAATTTAACAATATGGTATGTGTTTATGTTTCAATCTCATTTTCATCAGAATTGATTATGCTTTAAATTCTATTGAAGGTAATTACTTGATCATTGACTAATAAACCAATTAAATATATATCATCACTATTTATCCATGATGTTTTCAAATGAATGTAATATTTACCATACTTTTGTAATTATAAATTTTGATAAAATATTTTTAGGAAAATCTGACATCATTTCCCTCTATGAATGAAAATACTTGAACATAAAAATTCATGTTTTCTAAAACTATTTTAAAGAATGTTTACCATGATTGTTTATAATCTTTTTTACCCATAATTTAATTTTTAAAATAATTTTTAAAATGAATATTTTTATTTGTTCCTAAAATGGTACTTTTTTACTTTTCTGACAAAAATATGAGAGGAATATTTGTTTTCAACATATTCTGCATGAATAGAAATACTCTCCGATCATGATCGCCAAATTTTATAAAGCATAAAATTTAATTTTAAAAGGTTATGTAAAAAATATATATAATATTTCATATTCATCAGATTTTATATAAGTGGTTTCAAAATGAAAATTTTATTTTCCTCAACAAATGTTCGATGTGATCATTCGAAATCATTTTCTATCTATGAGGACATCATTTGATGTTACTCAAATTACAAATGTTATTTTACACATAAATGTTTTTAATAGTCTTGAATGTATTTTAATCATAAAAAACATCCATATAAATTAATTAATTATTATAAATTTGGTATATATGTCTCTCATATATATATATATATCTAGTATATTCTTCCTTTATTTGAGGGATAATACATGATCTTTGATCATTTCTCCAATGCCTTAATTATTAAATTTTCATTGATTATGAAATGAAACAAGATTATTCATACAATTGTATTATCATAAGAAATTCTTATATTATTTATGATGAATTATTTCATTTATGTGGAAAACATAGATCATGAAAAATTTAATATGGTTGTGCTAAGATATAGCTCCATTACATTTGGCTAATCCTTAGACTCGTGATTCATCATGTATATGATTAGGAAAAAATCCAAAACCATTATGGGAATATTTCCACTATGTGATATTGTCTATATTTATAGCCTCATATATTTATTATTTAATGTTTTTTGTTTCAAAAAAAAATCATATGATTCCATGATATCTTAATTCACCATTAATTTTTTATATTCTTCTAGGAAGTTTCTCATGAGGCTTAACATTAATTATACCATCTAATTCATTTTAATCACAGGTTATGTTTTTTAAAAAGGATTATCACATTTATATTATTTTTATCCCACCCCATTAATTATGTGTTTCCTTGGTTATACCATGTAGATTTAATATATTTAATGGATTTTAGTAGATCACTATGGAAAATAAAATAATGATTTCATGGTTTATATATTAAGAACCTAGACATCCTATTACACATTTATTTTATGATCCATATGTTATATTAGTGGATATTTATGTTTTAGAATCATGTGATAAAATTATTTAAAGGAATGGGTCTCTATATGAGTTATCATATCAAATTTTTAGTTGACCTTTGGAACAAGGATGAGAAAACATTACTGAGAACCCCATGGATATGTATAATTTGAAAATTGTGTATAGAAAAATTCTCTAGAATATTTGGAAAGTATAGATCAAGTTGTTTTTATGAAATAACATCCCTACCTAGATAATAATATTTTTTACTCATAAATATTTACTTAGGTGTAGTAACTCTGAAAATTGTGTCTGAATTAGTATTTGAACGTTATCTATTACATGAAGTGGTCCTTACTTCACACCTTGTTTGATTGTCCTGGGGGATATGATTTGGAAATTCACAAAATCTGTACAAACCATAACGAAGGATTTAGATAATGATGATCATTAATGATAGTGATTAAATATAAGGGGTCATATATTTTAATTAAACTATCATGATTTCCATATATTATAAATAATTTTACATGATTATGTTGTTTCCCCTATGATTGTATTTTCTCACACAATATATTATTGTTTTAGTAAATAGTAGGAACAATAAATAACTGGTATAAAATTAAATGCGAAAGAAAATTTTTTTGATGTGAACCAAAATGGGATGATGATTGGAGTTAATGACATTGTGGTTATTACTAATCAGGTATCATGGGATACAATTAATAAATTTCACCATAACAAACTACCTCACTCAAAAATTAATAGAAGGATGAATTTCACTAATTGATATGGTTTTGGAGACCATATATGAAATAATATTTAGTTTCTTATTACCATGAATGTGGAAAAGAAGACCCTATTGAATTTATCAAAGTAGTGGGAAGATATTTTGGATGTGGAAAACAATGACACAAAATAATTAATTACTAAATAAAAATAAAATTATCAGTTAATGCGATGGATAATAATAATGGTTTACCTAATGAATAATCAATGGTTTATGGTTTTAAATTTGGAAATAATAGGAATTATTAAAATCTATGTCTTTTATGGAAATATCTAGAAAATGATCAACAAGGTCGTATGAATATAGGATTTTACTTTTATGATTAAGATACGACAAATAAAAAAACTAAAGATGGTATTATGGAATATGATGAGGATTCCCAATTAATGGTTTATGAATGAAGTGGAATGATTGATATTTTAATGTACATAAATTTTAGAATTATGGGAATATTAATATGTATATATATAAGGATTATTATATAGAAGTTTATCATTAAGTATTTAGAATTACATAAATAATTATCATGAAACTCCATTTTTTGGATATGTGATACTCTATGAAGAAACACACAACTGGGGAAAAGATAATTTTTGAGATTTGTTTAATGTTGAGGTTAATAGTTTAATTTTTGAAAAATAATGATCTATAAAGAAATTATTAGTGGTTAAAAGGTTATTTCATGGATATTGTTATTTTTCAGGATTGCCATAATATTCTTGATAACATTATGGGATCATGTGAAAAAAGAATAGGATCAACATATGATATTTTTTATTAGTTTTAGAATATTAAAAACCACAATTTGTGTGAAAACCCATCACATCTGGAAATCCCATCGGGCTACAACCCAAAACTAAATGGAAATAATTTTTAAGAACCTACGACTAGAATACATGATGAAATAGTTATTATAACATTATTTTTATACAGTGTGTGTTAATGATAAATATTAATTTTATTTTGGGAATGATATTCTAGGATCAATTAATTTTATTTTGGAGTGACAAATGATATATTAGGCGACATTTTGTTATGTTTATGTATATATCACCTTATAAATTTACATAAATATTTATTTGGGAAAATGATATTATATTTTTGGAGTGGTATGTTGAAATGATATGAGATAACCATTGAGGTTGAAACCAAATTTCATGGTGAGGTTATTGAGGTTTTCTATGATATAGGATTACTAATTATCGGAATGATCTATGTTAAACCTATAGTTTAATTTTTTTATCATTGGGATTAATAATGTCATACTCATTTATTTTATTATCATAATTTTTTATAACCATTTTGTTTTTAATAAATATATTAGGAAAATATTTTTTATTCTTCTATAGATCTTACGATATCTTAAAAGTTTAATTTGGTGTTCTAGCACACAAGGGAATAATATTGGATATCCGTTTAATTATAGTAGGAGGTAAAGTGGAACAGGGTAAAAACACAAAAAATGGTGAAATTATATTTATCATATATTATGATATATATTAATCATATTTATGGTGTTCTCTATCTTTATATAAAATGTATTGCACAACTCTAAGAAAAATAACTTGAAAACATGTTATCTAATTACATGTATATCTGATGCATCAATGGTTTTAAAATTCATCACATATTTATGGTTTTTGGGTTTTTTAATTTCTCATTATAATATACTTTCAAATGATTAATGATCTCTACCAATATCTATAATTATTTACACATTTTATCCTTGTTTATATTTTTACTTTCTAGCAAAGTTCTCCAACATGAACCAATTTATCTGTTACTCCATAAGACCATCATTTTTTCATTTACATTAATTTAAATAAGAAAGTGTATTAACCATTTTTATAATGTTTTTTTCTAATAATGGTATTTTAAAATGTAAACCCCAAGACTATTGAAATAAATAATAAATTATACGAACATAATTTTTTAAGGGGTATAATTTAACACTTTGAGATTTTAAAAGAGGACAATCATGAAAGATAGTGTATGTGAAATGAAACAAAAAGATTGTATGATAATATAACACCAAGATTGTAACATCCCAAGTAAATAAAGAATAATACATTTTCATATTTAATAATATTTGCGATTTAAATATTAATTTTACTTTAAAGGGGTTTCCATGTTCGATAGCATACCCAATACACAACAACGAGTTTCTTTGAAATCATACATTGCACACTAGTAATATAATAATATTATTTTTTTAAACGGTAGTTAACACATTGTCTTTGTATTGGTGAGAATGAATATAAATAACTATTATATGGTTATATATGTTTGTTATATGTTTTTACATTTATCCAATAAAAGTTAAGGCTCAAAATAAGAAAATAATTCAATTTTAGGCATAGACACTCTAATATTCATTAAAAGGTCGACTTATCGCCTTTTGATGGAGAACCCTCTTTAAATATAGTTTTGGTCACTCTTAGATATTCTATTGGACCAAATAAAATCCTTATTTAGAATCGGGACATCAAAATTTACTTTGTGTAAAATTCTGGTATTTTTCCGATAAAGTTCATTTTTTAATGAATAGTGAAAAGTGTTGTAATTTAATTCAAAACCTCTTTTTAATATAATTTATTTATATAATTATATTATCTTTTGAATTGGTTTTAATGTGTAGTTATAATATATTTTTACCATTTAATCAAATAGTGGACATTGGAATTAATGTCACATTGAAATTGGACTTAAACTAGTGTAAATCTTTTGATATATATTGTTTCATAAAAACAAGCTATTTGTTTTCACAATGGGAATTAATTATTAAATTAATTAATGAAACATATATGTTATTAATTTTGTAAAATATACATCATTTTTTAATTTAGAATATCAAATATAGCTTAGGGTGAATTTTTGGTATTTTTCTGAAAAACTTCAATTTTTGATGAATAGTTAAACCACTTAGTGGTAGTTAAAAAACTGAGCTTTCATTTAAATGATACTTTACCACTTCTGTAAATTGAATTTCAAAAATCTGACATACCTGGTTGTTATTAGTGTGTAAAATGTGGTTCAATCATATGAAAATAATTTTTTTGGTGAATAGTAACTTTTATGTTTTATTAATCGCGATTAGAGTTAATTAGTGTAATTTAAGGTAAAAATAATGTTCTAATAATATGAAATAACCTTGACACATGTACTAACCTTATTGGATGAGTCATGGCTGACCATGAAAATCCATGTGTATACTTGGGGACCCCATGTAGCCACTTGGGTGAGACAATGAAATTAATAACTTTTTATTTAATGTTAAAATAAAAATGTCACAAACATGTATTGTTTTACTCAAACAATTTTTACATGGGGTTATAGAAGTCACATTTTTGACTATAAATATTAATTATAAATCTAAAACTATTTCCTACATCATGATATTTTTTTAATAATTTTTAGACAATAAATAAATAAATTTATTTGGGACACCATGATGATGCAGTGATTACGTCATTAATTAACGACTTTAATAAAATGAAAAGATAATGTAAAATCTAAGACTTACACTTTTCAAAAACCTATTGCATGGGTGTATTTATAACTCTTATCACCTTGTCATCTAAATATATAATTTTGGGACCTTTAAAATCTGAAACTCAATATATAATAAAGTAACATTTCTTATCTTTCCAAGAGTGCCCCTCATCCCTCTTATAAAAGGCCCCCACCTCTACCACCTTACCCACACCTCTCAAGCCATTTTATTGGCCACAATCTGCTAATTTTATCTCTCCACATACCTATATTAATCCTAGAAGCCTTACCTTAGGTAGAAAGCTCTTCAGGATACCCTTTTGGTTCAAACCAAGAGGAGTTACCCGATTTAAAGGTAATGTCTTCACTTGTGTTATTTTGTTTTATTGTGCTTATCCAACCCCCTAAACTATTTTTAATTTTTTTATTTTGTAACAACACCAGTATATTAAATATAATAGGATGTTTTTATGAGAATTATTTGATTTACACTTTCACACACCACCGTCTAATGGTCAAATAACATACTGTTTTGGTGGTTGGCGAATTTCTGCCTCACGAAACGATGATTGTTCAATATTCTTTTAAAACATTTAATGGTTCCCATTAAGATTTACCTATATTTATTTATGATATATATTATTTTTATGTTTTCCATATGCTTCTGTATTTTTCATTTACGGAATACCTTTATGGTTTCCATTATGGGTAAACGCGATAATTTCATTTTAGGAAGTACGGACTACCGCACCCTTAAAGTGATTTGATTCATTAATGCAAAATGTGGGATGTATAAAGGATGGAGTTAATGATATTATATATGATATAATATTGGAATTATAATATACCTTTATATTATTGTTATTTCACTTCATTAAATATGAAATAGAAATGAAAGTAGCGTTCATGCGTACTTATGGCTTACCGTCTCCATGAATGGTGCATTTCATTTCTTACCTATAAATGTTCTATACAATTATAAATACATGTATATGATGGATATATATGATATATATAATATCAAATTCATTAATATCATTCTGGATATAATTAACCATTGACCACATGAACAACATGTAATTATAAGAAGACCATTTTTGACTTAAGTAACAAATATCGACAAAACGAACATTATTAATTTAAATGATTACATAATGTTTATAACATGGAAATAAGTTATATAAAAGGAAGAATAAACTTGAAAAAGGACCTTAAGAAAGTATAAATTAACTTCAGTTTATTATTCAAGAGATTAAAGAGAAATCGAGTCAAGTTGGACATGAGGTAAGGGACTTCGCATCAATCTCCTACCATTGAGGAATTTTTTGTTCTAATAAAAGACATTCTTTAATACATTGTATATACACCTTTTACTTTTACTTTTATTAAAAAGGAATCTGTTCTATATGAAGAGTTTTACTAAATGAAAAAATATATGTTTCTTTTTAACGTATGCGGTGACAACGACCATTTTGTCGCCGCGATTATTATTTGGTCTTTGTCTTACTCAACAAGCAGTAATGTTTTTAAAACGAAATAAATACCATATACTCTTTTATGTATTTTGGTATTGAAAATGGTTTCTATAATGGATTTTTTATATCAATATATTTAAGTGATATATTGTGATCGAAATGTGGAAATGTTTTAATTCCATTATATTTGTTTTTTTCTTATGCTTTTATAATGGTACTTCGACATTTGATGGGTTGTTATGTGATAAACCATATGACGAGTGGTGTCGTGAATACCAGGAAGGGTGGCTAAATTATAACCTCCAATGCATTGGGTATGGAAGTTAGTCGTATGGTTATTCCATTTAGTTATATGTGTGGAAGTCAACCGTATGGTTACTACATTTAAGTATGATTATGTACCAAGTTACCTTTATATGTTATGTGCTCTTTATATGGGTTTTATGGAAATATTTTTTGGTTACAAAGGGTAAGTAATGATCTTTTACTCAGTGAGGAGTATTTAATACTTCTTAATGGTGAAAAGTGTTACATTGATAAACTATTCATGGTTTACTTGATGTTTTGATAAACTAGTAGTTTTTCTTCTTTGTGTATCCCTTACTAAGCTTTTTATGCTCACCCCAAGTTTTATTGAAATGTTTTTCACAAGACATAAAGTGGAATAGGGTCAAGGATGGGATCAAGGAAAAGTCATGCTATCTTAATCTTGGAATGAGGCATGAATCTTTTTTTAAGAGTTCATGTTTCGTAAAAAAGGAAACATTGTAGTAGTTTCTACTGTATAGTCTTTTGAGATGTAATAGTTATGATCTAATTCTGTAAAACTCTAAACCTGAAAATATCCTCACTGTGAATTATTCATTTAATTCAATATTATGTAATGTTTATGGTCGGGGCCTTATAGTTGGTATCAATGGTCAGTTTCGACAACATTAGGAGTTAGAAAATTGTTAAATTCATAAATTAATTTACGGTATGAATGTAATGATATAGAATTTAATGATTACCATGTTGCTTATCCTAAGATATTTCCGTGTTCAGAATGGTTTTCCGCAGAGTAAACATGGAATCTATGTTGGGACGACATCATGAGGAAGACATCCTTCCAAATCAGCAACCGGAGATGGTCGGAATTAGAACTGAATAGTTTGTTGCAGTGATGGCATTGTTGAATCGGGATATAAATGGTGGCAGTATGCATGCACAAGATCATCCAGATCAACCATAGAAGAACATATTAGTGGTTGAACATTTGATGAGGAAACATCCCCCATCATTCAGAGGATCATCTGACCTTGTTCTATTAGAAGGGTGGATTAATGAACTGGACAATCTTTTTGATGTCATGGGGTGTTCAGAAAATCAAAAGGTTGGTCTTGTTGTTTACCATTTTGAAGGTGAAGCTGATCAATGGTGATCGATGATGAAAAATATCAGGGATAATGATGAGATAGATGATCTTCACTAGGACGAAATAACAGGTATGTTTCTTGAGAAATATTTTCTTATAGTAGTTTGTCTTAGGATGGAAAACAAATTCCTAGAATTGAGGTATGAGGATAACTCAATGGCTGCTTATGAAGAAAATTTCACTCGACTGGCAAGGGATCCTCCAAATTTCATACGAGATCTTGATTGTAAAATCAACTGTTTTTACTCAGGGTTAATGCCAAAGTATCGAAGGGATTTAGCTTCTTGTGAGTTCAATAGTTATGAAAAACTTGTTTTCTGTGAGGAGAATGTGGAAATGGAGTTTTCCGATGGTCAGGTGTTCTTTGAAAAACAACACAATAAGAGGTCCAGTTGGCAGGAAAAGGGGAAGAATTCATCAAAGAAGTAAGGAGGAAAGAAAAAAAATATCCATCCCATGAGAAGTGTGCTAGAATTCATCCTGGAGAATGTTTATCCAAGTCTAGAAAGTGGATTCGGTGTGGTAAGTCTAGTCATATTGCTCGTAATTGTAAGGAAGATGATCAAGCAGGTAATGAAAGTACAGTGGTAAGATGTTTTATGTGTAATGAAATGGGTCATTATGCTAATGAGTGTCTAATGAAGTAATCAACTAGGGGAATGAAGCCAGACTACAAGTAGAAAGGGGTGGTGAAATCCTTTGCAACTACTTCAGCAGATGTTGGGCCATCGAATGAAGTAGTATCAGGTATATTGTTTTTTTGTTCAGATTATGACAATGTGTTGTTTGATTTTGGGTCTACACGTTCTTTCATTTCAGAGAAGTTTTATAGTAAATTGGGAATTCCCTCTCATGATATGAATCCTGAACTTATGGTAAAAACACCCGGAGGGAACGCTGAGACAAAAAGAAATTATAAGGACCTTCCTATCCTTGTGTGCGGAATGAATCTGACTACAAACCTTATTTTATTGACTCTAGTAGAGATTGATGTTATTTTGGACATGGATTGGATTTCTATTTATCATGCTAAGATTAACTGCACAGTTAAAGAGGTTACTTTTCAGAAAGATTTTTAGTTTGTGTACAAGAATGAACCCTTGTGTTTGATTACATATCTGGAAGTTGAGAAACTAGTAAAATATGGAAATGAATGTTACAATGAACATATTGTTGAAAACAAAGGAAATGTTCATATTAATTATGTGCCAATGGTAAATGTGGATCTTGATGTTTTTCCTAATGAGTTTCTAGGTATTATACATGATCAGGAAGTTGAATTTACTAATGACTTTGTTCCTGATTCTATACCAATTTCAAAACCCCCTAATCGAATGGATGAAGTTTAACTTTTAGAGTTAAATAAGCTATTGCAGGAGTTATTAGATAAAGGTTTCATTCGACCTAGAACATCGCCATGGGGTGCTTCTATCTTGTTTGTTAAAAAAGAAATATGGTTCAATGAGACTTTGCATTGATTATAGAGCATTGAATACCATCACAGTTAAGAACAAGTATCATTTGCCTCATATCGATGATTTGTTTAATCAGCTCTAGAGAGATCAATATTTTTCGAAGATTAACTTGAGGTCGGGGTACCATCAGTTGAAAGTAAAAGAAGCATACGTTCCAAATACTGCATTTCGTACTAGATATAGTCATTAGGAATTTTTAGTTATGCATTTTGGGTTAACCAATTCACCTGTTGTATTCATGGACCTTATAAATATAATTTTCCATGAGTTCTTGGATAAGTTTTTGGTTGTTTTAATTGATGATATTTTGGTGTTTTATAAAAGTAAACAGGAGCATGAAATTCATTTAAGGGTTATCTTGCAAACCTTAAAAGAAAAGAAACTTTATGGAAAATTGAGCAAGTGTGAGTTTTGGTTACAAAAAATTTCTTTCCTTGGTCACATTGTTTCAAAAAAATGGCATAACTGTTGATCCTGCTAAAACAAAGGTTGTTGAAGAATGGCCAAGACCCACAAATGTTACTGAGATCCGTAGTTTTCTTGGTTTGGCAGGTTACTACTGAAGGTTTGTTGAAGATTTTCACGTTTATCCAGTCCAATGAAAAATCTAACTCAGAAGGGTGTCAAGTTTATCTAGACAAAATAATGTGACGATTGTTTTCAGGAATTGAAAATAAGATTGGTGAATGCTCCAGTTTTGGAACCACCTTCTAGGAATGGTGAGTTTGTTATCTATAGTGATGCATCGTTGAAGGGACTCGGTTGTGTCCTTATACAGAATGATCAGGTAATTGATTATGCTTCACGTCAGTTTAAATCTCATGAGATAAATTACCCTACACATTATTTGGAATTAGCTGCTGTTGTTTTTGCTCTAAAAATTTAGAGGAATCATGTGTATAGAGTAAAGTGTGAAATATATAACGATCACAAAAGTTTAAAGTATATATTCACTGAGAAAGAATTAAACATGAAACAGAGGAGATGGCTGGAATTAATCAAGTATTACTATTGTACAATTCAATACCATCCGGGGAAAGAAAATAAAGTGGCTGATGCATTGAGTCGAAAAAGTAATGCTTCATTAATCATTCTATGTTTGGAACGAGATCCTTTAGTTTTTGATTTGATGAACATTATAATAGAAGTTGTTGGTGCCGGAATTTCTTCTGTTTTGATTCAGGTGTCAGTGAGATCATCTCTATCTAATAGAATTAAGAAAGCGCAGAAGAAAGACAGTGGGTTACAAAAAAAGGTAGACCTGGTTCAGAAGGGTATTTTCCATGAATTTAACATTGATAATGATTGTGTTTTGAGGTTTGTTAAGAGATTATGTGTGGCTTGTGATTCACATTTGAAGAATGAGTGGTTATCTAAGGCTCATAGTTCCCTATTTTCAGTTCTTCCTGGATGTACTAAGATGTACAGAGATCTATGGAAGTATTACTGGTGGGATGGAATGAAAAGAGATATTTCTGATTTTACTTGGAAGTGTTTGACGTGTCAATCGGGTAAAGAAGAGTGGAAGGTAATTAAAGGGATGCATTAGTCATTACCGGTGCCAGAGTGTAAATGGGAAAATATATCCATGGACTTTGTTGTGGGATTACTGAAGACATCTTGAGATAATAATCAAATCTGGGTTATTGTTGATCGATTGACTAAATCTTCTCATTTCCTTCCAACTCGAGATAATTTGTCTCTAGATCAACTTGATCGGTAGTATGTTAAAGAGATAGTCAGGTTGCATGGAGTTCCCTTCTCTATTGTATCTGATCGTGATCCCAGGTTTACTTATATCTTTTGGAGAGGCCTTCAAATTTCATTGGGTACTGAATTAATTTTTAGTACAACTTTTCATCCTCAATCAGATGGGCAGTCAGAACGAACAATTCTGACTTTGGAGGATATGCTACGAGCTCGCTCGATCGATTATCAGGGAATTTGGGTCCAACATCTTTCTTTGGATGAATTTTCATTTAATAACAGTTTTCATTCCAGTATACAAATGGCTCCGTTTGAAGAATTATATGGTAAATGGTGTCATACTCCAACTTTTTGGGATGAAGTATGGGAAAGGAAGCTGATGGGACCAAAATTGGTAGAAGAGATGGCAGAAATAATTCAGTTTATTTCGAATCCCATGAGAACAGCTCAGAGCAGGACGAAAAGTTATGCAGATAACCGGAAGAAGGATCTATCTTTCAAGGTAGGTGATCCTGTTTTTCTCAATGTTTCACCATGGAAAAGTGTGATGTGATTTGGTAAGAAATTAAAGTTGAGTCCATGGTTCATTGGACCATATGAAATTCTGGAGAGAGTTGGATCAGTTGCTTACTGAGTGGATTTACATCCAATTTTTTCCCAGGTACAATTTTTTTTTCATGTATTGATGTTGAGAAAGTGTATTCCTGATCCATCTCATGTTTTGAGCCCAGAGGTAGTTTAGTGGGAGGAGAATCTCTCTTATGAAGAACAATAGGTCCAGATTCTTGACCGAAGAGAGCAAGTGTTGGAAAATAAGGTAATTTATTATGTGAAGGTTTTATGGAAAAACCACATGGTTGAAGAGGTAACATGGGAATCCGAAAATACTATGAGGGATAAATACCCACACTTATTTTGATAAATGAATAAAATTGAGAGGAAGCAATTCCCAAAAGTGGTGAAGAATATAACATCCAAGGTAAATAAAGAATAATACATTTTCAAATTTATTAATATTTTCGAATTAATTTTTTTTTTACTTTGAAGAGGTTGTTAGGTTCGATAGCGTACCAGATACGCAACAAGAAGTTTCTTTGAAATCATACATTGTATACTTGTAATATAATAATATTATTTTAAATGGTAGTTAACATGTAGCCGTTGTATTGGTGGGAATGAATTAAAATAACTAAAATATTATTATATATGTTTCTTAAATGTTTTTACATTTATCCAGTAAAAGATAAAGGCTTAAAATAAGAAAAGAATTCAATTTTAGGCACAGATACTCTAATATTCATTAAAAGGACGAATTGTTGCCTTTTGATTGAGAACCCTCTTTAAATATAGTTTTGGTCACTCTTATACATTCTATTGGACCAAATAAAATCCTTCTTTAGAATCGGGACATCAAAATTTACTTTGTGTAAATTTTTTGTATTTTTCTGATAAAGTTCAATTTTTTTTAATGAATAGTTAAAAATGTTGTATATTAATTGAAAACCTCTATTTAATATAATATATTTATATGATTACATTATCTTTTGAATTAGTTTTAAAGTGAAATTAGAATATACTTTTACCATTTATACAAATAGTGGTCATTGAAATTAATTTCACTTTGAAATTGGACTTAAACTAATGTCAATCATTTGATATATATTGTTTCATAAAAACATGTTATTTGTTTGAAAATGGAAATTAATTTTAAAATTAATTAATTCAACTTATATGTTCCTAATTTTGTAAAATATACATCATTTTTGAATTTGGAATATCAAATATAGCATAGGGTGATTTTTTGGTATTTTTTTGAAAAACACCAATTTTTGATGAATAGTGAAACCACTAAGTGGTAGTTAAAAAAAAATTTCATTTAAATGAAACTTTATCACTTCTGTTAATTGAATTTCAAAAATCCGACATAAATGGTTGTCATTATTATATAAAATTTGGTTCAATAGGATGAGAATAATTTTTTGGTGAATAGTAACTTTTATGTTTTATTAATCGCAATTAGAGGTAATTAGTGTAATTTAAGGTAAAAATAATGTTATAATAATATTAAATTACATTGAAACATGTCCTAAACTTATTGGATGAGTCATGGCCAACCAAGAAAATTCATGGGTCAACTTGGGGATCCCATGGAGTCAGTTGGGTAAGAAAATGACATTAATAACTTTTTAGTTAAAGTTAAAATAAAAATGTCACAAACATGTATTGTTTTACTCCAAAAATTATTACATGGGATTATAAATGTCATATTTTTTTCTATAAATATTAATTAGAAATATAAAAAAATTTCCTAAATCATGAATGTTTTTTATATTTTTTATACATTAAAGAAATCAATTTATTTATGACACCATGATTATGCAGCGATTACCTCATTAATTAACAACTTAAATAAAATGAAAAGTCAATGTAAAATGTAAGACATACACTTGTAAAAAACATATTGGATGGGTGGAATTCGAACTCTTATCACCTTATCCTGGAAATATATATTTATGGGACCTTTAATATCCAAACTCATTATATAATAAAGTAACATTTGTTGACTTCCCAAGCATGCCCCTCCTCCCTCTTATAAAAGGCCTCCAACTCTACCACCATACCCACAACACTCAAGCCATTATCGTGGACAATATCTGCTCATTTTATCTCTCCACATCCCTCTCTTCATCCTAGAATCCATAACTTAGGCAGAAAGCTCTTCAAGAAACCCTTTTAGTTCAAACCAAAAGGAGTTACCCGATTTAAAGGGAATGTCTTCACTTGTGTTCTTTTGTTTTATATTGTTTTTACAACCCCCTAAATTTTTTTTATTTCCATTATTTTATAAAAAAAAGTTTCATAAATATACTAGGATTTTTTTATGAGAAGGATTTGATTTACACTTACAGACACCTCCGTCTAATGGTTAAAGAACATACGGTTTCTGTGGTTGGCGAATTTCTGCCTCACGAAACGATGATTATTCAATCTTATATTAACACCTTTCATGGTATCCATTGAGATGTCACTATATTTATATATGATATATATTATCTTTATATTTTCCTTATGCTTATGTATTTTTAATTTATGGCATACTTTTATGGTTTCCAATATGGGTAAATGCGATAATATCATTTTAAGAAGCGTGGACTACCGCCCACTCAAAGTGATTTGATTCGCTAATTACACATGTGGGACGTATAAAGGATGGAGTTAATGATATTATATATTATATTATACTGGAATTATAATATGCCTTTATATCATTAAGATTTCACTCCTTTAAATAGGAAATAGAAATGAATGTAGCGTTCATTCGTACGTACGACTTACTGTCTCCATGAACGGTGCATTTCATTTCTTACCTCCAAATGTTATATACTATTATAAATACATCTATATGATGGATATATATTATATATATTATATTCAAATCATGAATATCATTCTGGATATAATGAACCTTTAACCACATGAAAAACATGTAATTTTAAGAATTCTATTTTTAACTTAAGTACCAAATATCGACAAAACAAACTTTATAAACTTAAATGATTACATAAAGTTTATAACATCGCAAAAGTTATATAAAATGAATAATAAACTTGAAAAATGATCTTAATAAAGTATAAATTAACATTAGTTTATTATTCATGAGATTAAAGAGCAATCGAGTCATGTCGAACATGAGGTAAGGGACTTTGTCTCAATCTCCTTTCATTGAGGCATATTTTGTTATAATACAAGACTTTCTTTTATACGCTATATAAACCCTTTTGAATTTTATTTTTATTCAAAAGGAATCCTTTCTATACTAAGAGTTTTACTAAATGATAAAAAGTAGGTTTCTTTTTAACGTAAGTGGTGACAACGACCTTTCCGCTGCCATGAGTATTATTTGGTCTTTGGCTTCCCCCACAAGCCTTAATGTTTTTAAAATGAAATAAATACCATATAAGATTTTATGTATTTTGGTATTGAACAAGGTTTTTATAATTGATTTGTTATGTAAATATATTTAAGTGTTATATTGTGATGAAAATTTGGAAATTTTTTCATTCCATTATATTTGTTTTTTGTATTATGATTTTATAATGGTACTTAGATATTTGACGGGTGGTTACGTGATAAACCATATGACGGGCGGTGCCGTGAATACCAAGATGGGTGGTTATGTTATAACCTACAATGCATTGCCATGGAAGTAGGCCATATGGCTATTCCATTTAGTGATATGTGTGGATGTCGACCGTATGGTTATTCCATTTAGGTATGTTTATATCCAAAGTTACCATTATATGTTATGTGTTCTTTATATGGGTTTTATGGTAATATTTTGGTTAAAAAAGTGTAAGTAATGATATTTTACTTAGTGGAGAGTATTTACTACTTCATGAAGGTTAAAATTGTTACATTGATATAGTATTCAAGGTTTACTTGATGTTTTGGATAACTAACAGTTTTCCTTCTTTGTGTATCCCTTACTGAGCTTTTTATGCTAACCCCATGTTTTTTTGAAATGTTTTTCACAGGAAAAAATGTGGAATAGGGTCAAGGATGGGATCAAGGAAAATTAATTTTGTCTTAAACTTGGAACTAGACATGACTCTTTTTATAAGAGTTCATGTTTGGTAAAAAAAGGAAACATTGTAGCAGTGTCTACTGTGTAATCTTTTGAGATGTAATAGTTATGATCTAATTCTCTAAAACTCTAAACCTGAAAATATCCTCAATGTGAATTATTCATTTAATTCAATATTAAATAATGGTTAAGGTTGGGGCCTTATAATGATACAATATTATTCTTTCATTTTAAATAAATTTAACCTCTCTGAACGCTTTTTAGGCATGAAACAATGTATTTAAAATAAATGTGACATTGTATGTTTTTTTTTGAACATGAACCTCATAAGAAAGATATTAAATTTTATAGTATGAATAAGAATAAATAAATGATAAAAATTATTTTTTCATATTTATAAAATTAATTTAATGGCTATATATTTATTATAAATAAAATTACAACCAATAGAAAGAAAAAAGATATATTTTCTAAAAACCAGTATTTTTCTAAAAGTCTATTTATTCTCACTTTTCAACCATTATTTTCAATTAATTTTTTATAAATCATAGAATATTTAATTGATAAAAAATATAAATTTCTAAACTAGAATATTTATATTATCTAATGTTAAATTTTTTTAATTTTGAAAAATATTAATTTTGGAAAAATATTAATTTTTAGTAAAGAGTGCAAACACCGATTTTTATAAAATTGTCATTTCATTAAATAAAACATTTCCCATCATTACTTATATTTGATTTAAAAATAAATTAATAATTATTTAATTATATTAAATCCATTAAATTACATTTAAATATTCTTTATACTACATTTTAATGTATGTTTTTTGGGCATTAAAACACCATTTTCTAAAAACTATTCTAAAGTGTATAATATTTACCCATTTTAATTGATTATATTAACCCCTAAAAATAAAATTACATAAATGAAATTTATATATTATATATCCATAAATTTTAATTTTAATTTATATTCATATAATTACTATCAGTATTCATATAGTTAAAATGATATTATATTTTCCTTAAAAATACATTTATTAAAAACTCGTCAATTGGACACCACTATAGGTTTAATTTTAAGTTTATTTATTACTCATATGTGAATTAAATTAAAAATAAATTCATTCCATATTTTTAGTCATTTTAATTTACATAATATAATAAATTAAACATAAACTTTTACCATGTTTAATATTGATAACAATAAATATTAAATACCATGGTTATGGTAAAAATGGGTTTATCGAGGGTTAAACTAAAAAATAAGATTTATAAATAAAAAAAATATCAAATTTCCATTATATGATAAAATTTCAAACGTATATCTTATGTGTTTCTAAAATGGTCCCTTTTTGTTACTTATCCTTGAGGAAAACATTGGTGGATTTCCTTTTCTCAATAATTCCATGTGTGTCATCTCCCCGCTTATAATAGGATGACCACTATCCTCTATATTCAACAATTCAAAAACCAAATGGTTAAAAAACACCATCCAAAGTAACATCCTTAATTCCCTACCCTTTTCCTTATATACATTATTACCTCATGAATACATCCATGTATGGACTTTTTTTCAAACCAGAAGACAATTTTTTAAGAAGAGGGAACTCCCTTAATCAAGCATTTTATTTTATTTCTTCTTCCACCTAATTTGAGTATTTTAAAAAAAATTATGGTATAATAACCATAATATATTCCATATAAAAATATTTTTGTTATTTTTGTTATTTGATAAATTTATATCCTCCTCCATCAAATGGGAAACAAAACCATTGATCGTGTGAACGACAGACCACCATCATGCAAGCCTACATATATCATTTTCCATCAACTATTCTCATTGATGGATAAAATGATTTACATAAATGTATTGATTATTAATCTAATATAATTATACATATATAATTACAATATCATATATATCATCTTCCTTTACATTTATTAGATAATACAATAACATCATTCATTTGTACGGAGGACATTCGCCTAACAAAATGATGCGATTTTCATTTCACTTCATAATTATACTGAATGTAATAACGAATAATTAGATTTCAATATTTGATAAGAACGAAATACCATTCATTATTTAAAAATTCTATCTTACAAATTATTAAATTATATTCCAATCAATAAATAATAATATCCATTGTTCGTGCGTACATCCGACCATCTCTATAATGCAATTTGATTCGCTCTCCATAGTGAAAATTAAATAATTTTTTAATGGTATTTATAATGAAAACATATACAATTATAACATTAATATCATTTAATAAATGTTTAAATATTACCTATGATCAAGACCCAAAACTTTCATGATGTAATATATCAGAGAAAATAAGGTAATTAACACCTGAAGCAATAGTGAAAATGAAATATTAATAACAAATGGCTAATAAAATGTATAGAAGCATAAAATAGTTAATTATAAATAATAATATGATTACATTAAAAGTTTATAAAATGTTTTAAAATACTATACTTGAGTTTAAATAGATATAAACTAATGGGAAGCATGAGTTAAGGGGTTTCTTCACTAAATTTCATTTCATTGGATTGAATAACAATTTCTTTGATTATATTATTCTAAAATTATGTTTTAAATGAATTTTGGTTGATTTTTGATGTATTTATACTTTCATTTGTGCGTATATACATTTCTTAAACATAATCACTCAATTTATTAACTCTCACCTCAATGATATGATCTTTTTTTGGGTTCTTTCTCAAACATTATTCTTTAAAAAAATTGTTCTATTATGAACATATTTCTTTTAAATGGTGTATATGTTGACCATTTAAATAAAATATTTTTAACAAATCCTATATTCAAGATATTTTAATTTAAAATTAATCTCTTTATTCAATGTATTTTATGATTTAATAGTTACTGAAGGGTAAGTGTTTACTTTTGTATATAATTTTAATTGGTAATGCATTTCGTTGAATTTCAATTGAAGGAAATAATTTGATCAGTTTTTAAGAAAGATTTTCTATTTTTATTCCCATATTGTTATTCATGATGTTTTATTATAATATTATCATTTAATTACAATTTTCACATAAAATTATTTAGAATTTTTTAAGATAATCTAACTTCATTTATATCCTCGGTTGAGAATCCTTTTTCATCAAAATCGATGTTTTCTAAATAATCAAATATATTTTATTATGATTATTTTAAATAATTTTAAGCCTTAATTGTATTGTAAAAAATTATATTGAATCTTCTTATCACGTTTTTGAAAAGTTAAACTTTTGATTTTTCTTACAAATGTTAGAAAGTAATCTTTGTTTTTAACATATTCAACATAAATGGACATTGTCTTCCATCATGACTAGTAAATGTTTTAAAACAACATTTTTATATCTCAATAGTAATATTAACAGAAATTTTTTAATTAATATTTTATATTTATTTATATTTTAAAGAATATTTTATAAAATGGACTGTAGATTTTTCTTTAATATATGTTCAAAGTTATATTTCAAATTAAATTTTCATCTAAGGTGAATACCATATACATTTCTCAATGTAAAAAAGATTATATTTATCGTGAATTTTTTTTTTCTTTTTAAAATAATTTTCATAAATGACCAAAAACATTAATTTTATTTCTTTCTTCTAAATTATATATATATATATATATTTATATCTCACATATATACCTAATATATTATCTCTTCCTATGATGGGGTAATTCATTCCTTGTAATCATTTCTTAAATTCCTTATTTATGAAATTTCATTTGCTTATGATATGATGTAAATTAAAAAACCCATTTTCATTCCTTAGGTAATCCTTATGTGAGGAATTATTATTTATTTCCATTTTTTGTCACAAATATATCGTTAAAATGTTATTATGGGTGTTCCCAAATACCACTCCAATGCATTGGGTAATGCTTTAGCCTCATGAGACTTTATAAATGGTATTAGTGACTAAACTGAATCTATTATGTAAATTTTTTCACCGCGTGATATTATCTATGAATATATACTTTAATCTTGATTATGTCATATATTATTTCCTGGATTTCTTATGATTCCAGGTTTTCATGATACCATGTTCTTTATAATAGGATTCTATGAAATTACTCATGATATTTTTATATTATGATATAATTATATTACATTGAATCATGTGTTATGTTTCCATGAATTTTTTTTCCATTATTGTGATTTGGGAAAACCCCTTTAATAATGTATTACCCATGTTATGTGATGCATATTTTTAAGATATAATGGATTTTAGTGGGTCACTATGGAAAATAAAATAAATATGCCATGTTTTATGTATTAAGAACCAATAATTACAAATACAGTACTAATTTAAATCATTTTTTTTATTAATGGATATTTATATTTAATAATCATGTAACAATGTGTATTAAAGGCATAGATTTCTGTAATATACATCTTCATGGTTTGTGAATATCATGTGAGATTCGAAGAATTTTTTTTACATTATTGCTTATGGGAAAATGGTATATCTCCAATAAGTTGATTTAAGATATGTTTTCTTAACCACACTATTAGTCCCTGAATATGGTTTTTATCCATGTGATGAAGTTTTCTAGAAATACTAGATATTATTTTTTTGGAATATTTAATATTTTACTAATTGAAAACTAAATTAATCAAATAGGTTGATTCACTAATATATATTATATTTTTCATAAGTTTGATATTCTATCTCAATGTATGCGTCTGTTATGATGTATTTATCCTAGGTGAGGCATAAACATACATTGGGAAATAGGTCTATGTCTAAACCACTTCTCTTTTATTATCATTTTCTTTTTTGATTCATTTTATATTCATTCTTTTTATTTTTTATTATCCATATCATACTGTTTTATACACCTATGGGTATCACCATTTTGGGTCTTCAACCATGATTTTGAGAGGGGTATTAGAGGGATAGGGAGGTGGTACTTGTTTGGGAACTCATTCAGAGGTAAATCATGGCCTGAGTGTGCATGGAATAGATCTAAATCAAAGCTATGATGTTTCTTTGTAGAGGTTGGCCCATTATTATTTTTCACTCTGAATTCTCATAGTTTTATTCATCTTATTTTTCAAATTCTATTAGGGGTTGGTGGGGACCCTTTGGGGTTGAACATTGAAATTTGTGGATAAATGTATAATTTCATGATATTTTGGTGTTTTTTTTTGGGGAAAACCCATGTACACATAGTGTTCTTTAGAGAAAACATTTCATCTGTTTCGCTATTTACAAAACATTAGAATTTTGGGATTACACATGGAGTAATAGGTGTATAGTCATTACAGTGGAGAATAAGGATAATCAGTGGTAATGTCATTGTGTAGGGTACATGACCAGAACCTGTGCATAGAACATGAATGTGGCCATGTATTGTGCTTTGTCAGCACCCATGTTAGGTATATGGCCTAGTAGGTGGATAAGTTCCCCATTTGGGGTACATTACATGAATTAGGGTGTATAAATTTTATATTTGGGTATTGTGCATGTCTAGTGGGGATGAGATACATGTAACAAAATGGCCCAGGTCAACCTGAACTATCACCCAAGCCATCCCATCACAGAGACTGAAGCACATTCATGATCACCACAGGCTGCTGACAAGCACCGATCACAACAAATAAAAAATTGGTAGTGGTTTCTCCAATAGTAAACTACTATGAATCGTCCATAAAAAGTGATGGCCATTCTAATAAAATGGGTGTAAAAAATCAAGATATAAAGTCCATAATATACAAAAAAATGACAAGTAATATACTATAACCAATATTGTAGATCATAAACATGATTTCTATAATAGGTCTATTACATTGTATCCCAAGTCATAGATCAGAATATATAAAAAATCCATATACCAAAATACACTATCCTATCGATATATGATCGCAAATCGATTCCACTTGATCCAACTTTATTAGACCATGTATCCACAACAAAAAATGGACGATAATAGTCTAGAGGAGCCACATTGGGATGCAATTACCTTTCCATTTCCCAATACATTCAAAAAAAATAAATATTCCGAAAGAAATATATATGTTGTGAGGCACATAACCTAGTTAGATACTACCTTGAATCTATTTGAAGATTTCACGAAGTTTGAAGAAAAATCACAGCTAAAATAATTTTATTGTCTCTCCCTTTAAAAATACATTTAGAAATACTTTTTCTTTTTCCCTTTTAAAATAAAAAATGGTTTTCCAAATAAGGTACAAAACATGGATGGGGTCATGATGTGGTGCCACAATGTATACACATGAACACATCTCTATGATGAAAGGGAATTCTTCAAGTCAAAATACAAATATTCAATAGAGAAGCCATAAAATGGATGGGAGGAATATTCCACACAAAGGGATGAGGGTTGTGCATCACAAGATGAAGAAATTAGGCCAAAAAAGGTATAAAATACATTATTGATTTTCAGAACAAAAACAGTATTTAATTTACCAGGATGTAATGCATGCTTTGGCTGCATGTTTAGAAAAATCATGAACCAACCATGGGGTGATATAGACTCCCTAAAATATAATAATCCCAGTAACCCATGGTTGCCTCATGTTTTAAAAAACTATACTCAAGCAATGAAAACCAAAAAGTCACTAACTATAGTACCCTTTTTGGTTAGTCACACTATTAGAAAAAATATGAACTATTTCTGAACAATGTTCTGTCCCCTAGGGGCACTTGCATCAGACCCTCGACACCCATTACTTTTAATAATGATCCAAAATTAAAACAAAAAGCTCAAAATTAAATATACCAGTAACAAAAAAATGTGTCAACAACTCTCAATTATGACACATTATACCCCTATAATGTCCACAAGCATCATTAAATGAAACATTGTGGGGAAACTACTCCATCACTATGGATTCTTACTCCTATGAATTATTCCTATCACCACCATACTTCCTGAGTAAATATATAAATGAGATCAAAATTCATTGTGTACCTTGTCATAATGGTCTAAGATATGAATAGGAATATCTATAACAATGATATCAAGTTCAATCTACAAATCATCAATTTATAACATAAGATATGGGTCTGGATGGAATCTCTTTAACAATGAGACATAAAATATGTTGTGGATTGAGTTAATCCATGGTAGAAACTCCAAACAATATTCTACCATCCAAATATTCTCTATAATATGAAATCTCTTACCATAACAGGAAATAAATTTTCACTACTTTCAAAACTGATTACGTCCTAGTCAAACTGATAACTAAAGAAACACCTAATCACATACATGAATCTTCCATTAAAATTGATGAAACTTGACATAAAAGTTTTCATAACTCTTTTATGTTGATACCAATTTCTAAATCAACAAAAATATAATAATATTCACTAGTACGAGTCTTGGTATAACCATAGAATTATCTCCCACCACATCCAAACCCAATTAATAATGGAATGGCCATCCATAGAATTCTTTAAATTGGGGAATACTAATCATGTACTAATATATTTTATTATTGGAGAACTCATATAAATGGAAGGGACAATTTCCATGAACCTCTTGAATCATGAACATATTCTCATTTTATATCCTCGAGGGTATAGACTATCTGCTCTAACTGGCCATCTTTCTATAGGTGTTTCTAAATTTTAGCTTTGTTCCCAAAGACTTTTTAAGAACCATATAGAACTAGGATATAAATTAGGATTCCTGGTCTAGAGCTCTAACAGAGGGAACTATATAAATCCAAACCACCTATCTAACCTACACGATTCTTAGGTCTGCTACCTTTTTGACCCCCTAATGGGATGTAAATGGGAAGATTTTGTTATAAGAATTAGAATCAACCATATAACAGCTTTCTTAATTGTATTATAAGGTAGTTCCATCATGAAATCCGATCAGGTATCATCCCTAATATGTACTATAATTAGTAGTGGCTACAATAAACCAAATAGTTTTTAATGCTCATCTTTGATCCTCGAGAAGTCCCACCATCTAGAAATTTAATATCCCACTTCATGTCTAATCCAGGGATACCAATACTAACCTATAAAGAAATAAAAAAAATATTTTCCATAGAGAGAAATACCTACGTTGAATATTGTTCCTTAGGAATCACCTCATTCCTTAGGAAAAAAGGAAATTCTTGCCACATTTTAAAGATGATTGAACCAGTAGGATAGTGAGACCACTCATCCTAGGTATCCCCGCCATTTAAAGTACTACTGAACTATTGGCACTGAGATTTGGATACCTAGTGACTCCTTAACCAATCGATATTAGAGTGTGTGACCTACACATTATCCAAGAAAACCTTATCCCCATCCTCAAGAACATAAAAACTCAAATAAATAAACAATATCATCATACTCCACTCATCTATTGGTTCCTTAAAATCATATAAAATATGCTTCCCATTCAATGTGTCGATGACCACATTCCCCTTCCTATGTATATAAGAATTCCACAAATGAATAGTATAGGGATACGCAAACTCGATTCACGGTATAAGGTTTAGTTACCCTTGGGTGAAAATGTATTTGATTCTTTTATGATCTAATTAAACTCCAATATTCTCCCTTAATCAGTAGTGTCTCCATGTCCTCAATTCTTGAATATATACTACTAATTCTATGTCATGTGTGGGATAATTATTCTTATGTGAACAATCTACTTTGATCTATTGGACACCACATTTTCACAGTACATCAACACATATCATTACCCCACTATAAAAGCTTCAAAATACATAGCATATTACAACTCATTCTCAAGTAGGACCAAAATGGGAACTAATGTCAAATGTATCTACAAGTACTCGAAATCACCCTGGAACTTATCATCCATCTAAAAATTCACCCCTTTCATTTTCAAGTCCTTTAAGATAGATGATAGACTATATAGGTACCAAATTATGTTTCTATAATACCCACCAATCCTTGAATAATATATATCTAGAACAAATTCATGGGCTACTCCCAAGACATTAATATTTGAGATTTCTCAGGATCTAGTAAAAATACTTCCTCTAAAAAAATGGGGCTCAAAAAATTTACCTCTTGAATATAAAAATGTAATATGGATAGCATGGAATACAGATGGTGGTCCCTTAAAACACCCAAATAAACCTCCCTATAGTCATAATGATCAACCTTTTTCTCTAAATATACCAATATTTCATCTAGAAATTTGACTACAAATGAATCAAAAAATAAGTGAAATAAATGGTTCATTAACACCATAAATACAATAGGATCTTTGGAAATATCACATGGAATAACCCAACACATTAAATTTTAATACATTCTTTGTAAGGTGGAATTTGTGACATACTCATCTTGGACACTCTAATGGTTGCACCGAGATATCAGGTCTATCATTGAATACCAATGGTCTCCCCTAAGATGCTCAAATATATCATCAATTATAGGCAATATGTTTTTTTATTCTTCTTGGAATCCTAGTTCATATTACAATATTATATGGAATTTCAACGACATCCATCCACCTTATTTGAAAATAGAACTGGTGAATCACATGATCACATACTGGAAGGGAAAGAGACCTTCTCCTTAGGAATCTAATGAATATTTATCTATTCCATCTTGTATAATTCATATGACATGATTTCATGGAGATTGATACCATTATAGGGATTAGATTGAGAGTAAACTCAACCAATAAATGGGGCATAAAACCTGAAAAATATTCCAAAAATAGTTCCCTCCATCCCTATTTGAAGATCCCACTATTAATGAAATATGTATGAGCTCCCATCCTGTGTAATGAGCTGGACCCTTTGGTGATAATAGTCAAATATCTTGTTGAAGCTAAAAAACTAGTCCATACCAATGATAAGGTAAAATTTTCCTTGCTCAAATCAAGGAAGTCTGAAATAAATTCGACACGAACTATTACAACACATCATACATGGATCAGAAAACCTATCAATTTTATCCTACACAAAATTGTAAGAAATTACATAACATGTGATATAAAATCCATTAAAATTCTAAAAGAATCAATACTTTTTTTTAAATTTAGTAATGGGATATTTCAATGTTAAAAAATTCAAATTCTAAGAAATAAGTAATAAGCATCGTGTATCTCTTTCTTATTGTCTGGGAATCAGAGTCCTCTCACATATCCTATTCTATATAGAGACACATAAGATTAGAACAACCATATATTTTCATCCCTTAATGATAATCCCCCGCGCCCCAATTTTGAGATCCTACACCCTTATAAACCTTTGACTACACCAAATATCACTTTGAAAAAGTGGATCCCACACTAATCCACTATGAATGTAGCTAATAGATGTGACATACTTGAACCAGATGTTCACACTACTATAGTGCCCTTCCAGTCACTACAAAATGAGACTAGGGTGTCCATAAGTCCCTAAATAATATAAAATAATGATCTTATATCATTTTAAATCCACCATATTTGAACTCATTGACTATTGGGAACTCTTTCCATAGCCCCAATGAGGATCATCCCGCTTCCACTTCTACCCTGAAGAAGAACATTGAATTCATCCCACTAAAACAACACCATTGAGACATATATTTCTATTAAAATAAACCTTGTCCTTATATTCCTTATCAACCTCCTCTAAATAGGTCAGTACATAGAGAATAATACCCATAGATTGGATCTTTTTTCTAAGGAACATATCAATACATCGAGCCTTGAGGTTTTCATTCAAATGGTTATCTAGGATACATGGACCAACATAACAAAATATATAGAATAATACCTCAATGAATGATCCCAATACTCTAACATTAATAATTTATTGACCTTTTCCACAATCAAGTTATCCTTGTAGATCATCTGATTAGAAACCTCCTCGAATGTGGTCCATGTGAGATCAATGTGCCTCCTAGAGAGAATCGTCAACTCCCACCACTTCCTACCTGGTGCATTCATAATGTACTTGGTGAATCCCGCATTAGAGGTATTAAGGATATTTATGAACTCATGTATTCACTTGATATGAGGAAACCACTCTTTGGGAACGTTGTTCCCCGTTTCACAATATAACATCAGTGGATTTTGGTTTTGTAAAATTCTGAGCAAGTTATATTATACATGTTTACTCCCAACACCCACTTGACCTAAGTTTTAGATAGTAATAATAAATTACTCTAGAGTCACATAAATATTAAGAGTTACCTAAGGGGAGTTCTCCACTGCACCCTCTCTAAAACTGGATGAGGTTCTTCTAGGAGGCATTATCTATACAACATAAAAAAAATCTTTATCAAGCGCAAATAAATCACAAAATACATCAAATGAAACAGAATAATCCATCATCATGGAAATTAAAAAGAAACCGTAAAATCAAATTAAAAACCACATAAAAGAGAAAAACATAAAAAAATATTAAGCATTTACCATTGTACATGGTTTTCATGGACTACTACACTATCTATGCACCAACTATCTGAGTGTCACACGAGTTTGAAGAAAATGAAATATATGCTACACAAATTTACTAATGACCATTTTCACTAACTATCCATGTCCTATATGCCTCCTTATTTCACCTCTAAGACTCTTGTTATCCCTGACATACCATGGTAACACCAATGATAGAGAAATACCTCAAAATTACATTAAAACAACCCATGATTGGGCCCAAAACATAGCCACAATCCTGAACCACCAATGGAGTCTCAATGTTCATTAACAAGTAGATTTTTCTAGCTACTCCGTTTATTCATACATCCTCGGTATCAGTAGTTATAGTTCTACTCTACCACTAACTAAAAAATAAAAAATAACTCTGATACCATTTCTTAATTAACTGACCTTGATCAATCGGTCCCATCACTAGAGTGAGCACATCACATAGCCTAAAGCTTGTTCATGATCACCACTAGAGAGAAAAAACTATTAATAACAAACAAATGTATATTGGGAATAGTTTTAAACATTGTAAAATTTCATGAACCTTCCATAAAATCGATAATCACACTAATATATCCAGATTTAATAAATCATTATATAATTTCTAGTGTATGAAAATGGACTAAGAATATAGCATAGGAATCATTTTACATAAAATACCAAAATTCTGTAATAGTACATACACATGGTATATAATTTCATAGCTCAAAATATAAAAATTTAAAAAAAATAAAATTTATAACAAAATACACTTTCCAACTAGTACACTAAAATGACTCCACATGAGCCAACTCTGTGAGACCACATCTCCTCCACACAAAAAATGGATACTGATAATCAAGAATGGAAACCTGAGTACATAGTTTTCATAATTTTAAATTATTCCTACAAAACAAAATCTAAATATACAAAAATTAATATTTTGTGTGTGAAGCACATATCCCATTATGACACCCCCATGATCCTATTTAAGTAATTTACCCCTGAAAACCCATTAATCTAATTTAAACAAATGAAAACAAAACCTCTCTTATGGTCTATCATTTTAAGTCCCCATTTCTATATCCATTTAGTTTTTATGTTAAAACTAAACTTTCTAAGGGAACATAAAAACATGGATGAAGTCAAGAATATGTTCTAGAAGGTATAAACAAGCTCATACCACCCCAAAGAAGGAATACTGAGGAAAACCCTTAAGCATCACCATCACATAATCAATAAATTAATATGGGAATTAAATCAATAATTACATGAATAATAGAACAAAAAAATCAAAAAAGAATACATCCCAAATTAGAAAGAGTAAGTGAACCACGGGCCCTAACATCAACATTATAATGTGACTTATTTTAAATATGTATTTCAAACATATAAGAAAATTGCAACATCACATGGTCTTTCCTAGTTCCAACTATAAGGCCTCTTATAGTCTCTTAGAAACCAAAATGGAATCCATTACAAGGTTCCTAACTAAATACTCTCATAATCCCATAGAATCCAAACTAGAATCCATCATGGTCCTCCTCCCTAAAGGCTCTCATAGTCCCTAATTACACATTTGTTAACCCATGTTGCAATCCTTACTTACACAATCAAAAACATGTTTCAATCCAGTAAATATATTTCATAATATAATTTCAATAAAATACATGACCATTTTGTAAATTATGTTACCATTTGTTAAAACTATTTTTAAAACCCCTTTATAAATCTGTTTCAAACAATAAAATTTCTTTGAAACATTTTATCCAACATATGGAATGCAAATATTCCAACTCCATTTGCGAAACACATTTCCAACACCAATATTTCAAAACCATAACATCATTAATTTCAATCATGTGATAAATGTCAACCATTTATAACTTTCTGAGAAATTAAATAAATAAAAACCATAATTTATTCATGTGTTAAATGTCGTCCATGGAATATGACCTTAAATAATGACTCATATATCAGATTCATTAAATTTACCATCACCCCTAATATAAACCCCTAATAAATGATTTTCCAAGTCCTTACAAACCTAAATTATAAGAATGAAAACCATTTCCGTAATTATATATACTAGTTTTCATCAAAACCCATTTGAGAGTAACACACCTCCTTGAAAATGGAAAAAAATAAATATGAAAGAGAAAATAATTTGAAACCTAGATGAAAGGAAATACCTCATGAATCAATACTATGATTCTGATGAGAATCCATGAAATTATTAGAGGAATATTTCATGTAGAGGGATGAGTGTTATTCATTAAGGGGAGAAGAATTGGGTACAAATGAGGTATAAATTCTACAAGGTAATCATGGTAAAATAACCATTATTAAGAGTTCTAGAAAGATTTCTTAGATTCCCTACACTATTAGGAAAAGCTCCTGCCTACCATGTGGTGATACTACCTCCCAAAAATCCAAGTTACCCTGCTGCCCCTAGGTGTCACATGACTTAACAAGTTGTTATAAAAAAACTCCCCACTTTTACCAACTATAACATGCTCTCACCCTTATTCACTTTGTTAGACAACCCATGCACTTACTATTCACCTTAGTCTTTCCCCCTAAAAACTCACTTTCTCATCCTCTAAAAACCAAGAACTAAAATAATGAACCAAAATCTAAATAAATTTTAAAATTATATGTACAAGTCACTCGTTGGGTGTCACAACAATTTACTTAGTTCCCATGTTGGGTTACATTCCATTTACTAAGAGACATACACTATGTAATTTGGGAATGTACAAACTGAGTGGAATTTAGAGTATATACAAGGAGGAACATCAAGGATAAATTATTCATACCATGATTACACATCATTTATGGTTCATTCCTTGGTCAGTTCTGCCTATTTTACACCCTATCATTAGAATTGGAATTTTGAGTGTTTATTCTAAGCATTTTTTCACATATATCGTGATACGTGAATCCTATTGGAATTTAGAGGAATTATTTATGGATATATGGAATTATCATGTGTTCATAGGAGGATTTTTCTCAATTTTTGGTTTCATAATATTCTTATAGGATGGGTTGTGAGCTCAGAGGTATTGGTGGGTGTTGTAAGGATAGTAGTGTTCTTGAATTGATTATAGAATGATGGTTTGTTTGAGTTTCATTTATACTAATCCAATAAGGTGGGATAGAATTGTATATATAAGGTGATCTTGGTTAATCCCTATGTGATGGGACTGATTTCTAAATGATATAAATGTTGGGATATATCTTTTTTTATGATCATGATTTTTGGAGAATTTGGGATTTTTTGACGACGTGGGATTGGGGTTACTAATGGTTTTTGTTGAGCTATTAATATTATGATGTGGGAATCATAAGGATGATCTATTAGGATGATTTCTAATCAAGAGATCATTAGTTACTATATTCAGCTAGTGAGGATTCTTGACTGGTAATGAATTTTTAGTATTCCATTGTGGGTGAGTTAGTATGTGTGGATATGTTGTTAATTTGGGCTTCCATATAAAATTCATCCTTCCGGGGATTTTCCCTAAGGTTTTTCATATTATAAGGATCCCATTTAGAGTACTTATTTTTTGGTTTCAATAATGACCGTTGTGAATTCCTTGGCTGGCGTGCATTGATTTTGGATTCTGGTTGGAAATTTCATTGATGAAGGATTATTTTGAATTTTCAATGATCTATTTTTCATGTTTCTCAATTGGGAATAACCCATGATTTTGGATGATTAGTAGGAACCCATCATAGGGTTTCCTACTCTTTTTATGACCTTTGGGATGTTTTTGGATATATTGATAGGTATATCTTGAGCCCTTCAATATAAAAGTGGAACACATAGATGGAAAAACTTTATGTTTTGAAATAGGGGACTATGGAATCCCTATGTTGAGGGTGACCCTGATATGGGTCGTTGAGAGCCTATAGTGTCTGTTTTTTGGATTTTGAGAACTTGTTTTCTAAGAGAATCCCTATTCACTATTTCTCAATAGTTAATCGGCCCTGCTAGTTCATCTATATGGATGATGGGTTCATGGTTAGATATTACCATGTATGGTTGTCTTTCGGTGATGAATTTGGAGGGAATCATTCCTCATGGCTTCATATTGAGTATGTGACCCTTGGGAATTTTTGATTAGCTACTACCCCTAACTTGTGATGTGGTTCTCTCCTCTACTATTTGGTTGTTGTTATATGAGATTTGGGAGATAATAGATGATATAGATGAGTGAAACCCCAATATAGTTTATTATGAAACCCTTACTAGACTGGCTTCTAGATTGTGAGTTTCTTAGGTACTCATGTAGTGGGTTTTGTTTTAAATGGATTTTTTGTGCTCTTGAGAATGTGTATAGAGCCCATAAGGATGTGAATTTATCAATTTCATGTTATTGGATCCCCTTGGTATGTGAATATATCAGTTCCTTGTTATTTGTGCTCTATTTTTTCTATAAGAATTTTGATACATGCAATATTTTCGTATCATTAATGATTATATTTTTCACCATTTAGGTCATTCTTTTGAAGTCATAGAGCCCGATAGATGGGATTTTTTTTTTGGGTATACATATGTTTATTTCATGGGGTTTGAAATTTTTTAATGTTTATATAATAGATTGAGGATGTAGAACGTAATTCTAGAGGATAAGATATTATTTGTGTTGTTGGGAGAGAAACATGTTCTAAATATTATAGAGTGTGCTATAGTAGGAGAATATTTTCCATGGGTTTTAGGATCGAACATATAGTTGGATATTTAAATTTTGTTTTTACACTTTTTTATGAATCTTGTTTCATGATATTTGTGATTAGTATTTGACTAGGGTGGGATTATAATTTTTACATGAACTTGTTATGGAATAATAATGTTGGTTCACTAATGAGGGTGTCATACTAGGATTTATTCCTCACCCACAATATGTGAACCTCATTTATTTGAAGTCCAAATGTATTCCATACAGTTATATAAAAGGTTTCATAAGTTATCTAAATGTGGCCCATGGTTTCTTGATCAAGTGGAGCTACTAATTTGGAGTCTTAGGATTGGGTTGGAGTAGCTCAGGAATCATAGAGACTTGGTACGTGGTTTCCCCAATGTTTGTTGTATAACATGATGTATTTTTTACAGAATTTTTTTATGTGGTCTGCCTTCTGTGATAATGTTTTTTTATTTTTTCCATTCTTATCATTCTGTATTACTATATGTTGAATTCCATTAATTATAGAATGATTTTTTTTCTGTTAATTATTATTCATATTATGATGGTTATCCTTGTGGAGGTTTTAGTTATTTTTGTAGTTGTTTCACTCTGACTAGAGGGTATAGTTTCTCCACAATATATTTTAGACCCTTAACACTTATTGACTACCTTTAGACATTGGGGAGGTGTGCTTGTGGTTTTTGGGTGATCCAGATTAGGTGACAAGTCAGGTTTACATGGGATAATTTATTACTCTTTCTATGAATATATGTATGTATTTATATTTGTCTTTATGTGTGTGTGTATGTATGTATATATGTAAATATGTATTTTATTATATCTGTTTGTATATATATATTTATACATGTATTCAAGAATGTATGTATGTATGTATGGTTTTATGTATGTATGTATGTCTTTATGTATGTATATATGTATGAATGTATATATGTATGTTTGTATGTATGTATGAATGTATGTATGTATGTATGTATGTATGTATGTATGTATGTATGTATGTATGTATGTATGAATGTATGTATGAATGAATGCATGCATGTCTCTATGTGTTTATGTATGTACATATGTATATGTATGTATATATGTGTTAATGTATTTATTTCTTTAGGTATGTTTGTTTGTATATATGTGTAATGAACCAACCCATAGTATCATATAAACTAGTATCAGATCCAATTAACCACTAACCTGCAGGGTTTTCCCTATCAATGTGGGATGAAAACAAGATCCTAGGAACCAAAAACAATTAATTGAATCATTTACTCCCAATAAAAAAATAATTTTTGAAAAAGGTAAAACCAACCAAACTAAAATATCCAAAAGAAGATGATATGGTTCTCCATGATGTAGGTTGACCAAATGTATATTAAAAGACAATCATCCCAACAAATAGTCTCAAAAATTGGATCACATGTTCCATCATTCCCCACGAAATCTAATGTCCCACAAACCAAATTCACCAATATGTGGATTTTTTATAACTTGGACATGGCATAAGTAAAATCAATAAACACTCGTAGGAAAAGTTAGGGTTTTTCCCAAAAAATCATGTGGGATTTATCTAATTCATTTGATAAGGAATTCTATATCAAATAAATCAATTGAAATCATGTTTAGATAAATCATTTCATCAAAATAATTTCATAATTAATTTCAAAACACATTTCTAAAAAATATAAATAGACAATAGAAAAAAAAATTATAAAAGTTAATTTCCATTAATGTTGGAACAATAACAAAACATGTTCAATATAGGCATGAATATAACATTTTATCAGAATAGGAATGAATCATAATTTCAAAAAAAAATTGACTTTAGAAAAACACTTCACAATGTTTTTATGTAATTTCATTTTCAATTATCAATAAATCGAAAATATCACCCAAGTTTAGAGACCTATGGGTAGTTTTATATAGTATTATAGAACATTAAAGAATGATTCCTGGTGTGTACAAATTCCATTTTATATGCCTGAGTAAATAGTCTAGGGAGATAGTAAATGGGATCAACCATAATGATGAATAAGAGAAGAAACCTATGGATTGATATCCCTAGTGAAAAAGGATCACCCCTAAGGATGAATATAATAATATCCCTAAATAATTTCTACGTATAGCTAATCCATGGCCAATGTGAATTCTTCCATCCAAACTACTCAATATCTAATGTTGTTTTAAAAAAAGAAAACATATATTGAGCTATCATTCAATCCCATAAAACCCACTAAATTCAAATAATCATTCAATATTTCATTTCTACTCATCCCCATGTTCATGTTCTAAAACATTCATTCCTATTAAAAAAAACACGAAACAAATGGTCTAATAAAAAATCATTACTTAAATTTTGAAAACCTATATCCAATGGATTATATAAAAAACTATTGATATTAAAATCAATTTATGTCACTTAAAATACTAAAACATTTCCTTTTCACATTTATTTCATTAGAATAATTCTTCACGTCATTCACTTCACATAGATAATATTTTAAATAAATCACACATTATTTCCAAATATTTTTCAAATTTATTTCCTCACATACACACCAAGAAATTTTAAAATTTATTTGTTAAATACTCAAATAATCCCATGAAAATCAATCATAAATCCATTTCCAGCAAATCTAGAAATAAAGGATTAAATATAGTGGAATAACTTTATACAATCATAAATATAAATTATAAAATTTTAGGAAACCAAATGAAGGATAAAAAATAGAAACAATAGAAGGTTAACACCTCACAATTAATGTAAGGAAAGCATAAAAACACCACTATTGGTCACCATGTAGTTGTATACCACAATCTATACTAAAAAATATAATAGGAATAAAAATTTCATGGTTTTAAGTATTTTAAAAAGATCAAGGGTGTTTATTTTTTTGAAATTAAAACCGTATATTATAACAGCAATTTAGTTATTCATTTAACTCACAACATAAATGAATTTTTTTTGAATCATTTAATATAGCATTCATAGAAATTAAAATGTCTAAAAAATTTATTCCCATGATTTCTAGAATTTCAAAATTTTAAAAATAGGTTATATGTTGATTTGGATAAAGAACAATGAAAAAATAATTTTATAAAAACAATTTACTGAAAATGGGTTTTTTCATAAGGTTATTGTAGATTTCCCTTACCTAGATCATGAATATTGTTTAAGGGTAAGAATTAAAACTCAAATTCAAGTCTTAGATATGGAATTACCCATGTATATCTTCATGTACCCTTATAAATCCATTAAAATATATCTTACACTTAATTAATAGTGGATTACCTTTACTAAACTCATGGTTACCCTTACATAACCATTTCAAAATATCATGTAACCTTACACCACTCATAGAATTACTTTTTACTACATATATAGAAATGGATCAAACCCACCTTTATGTAGTGCCTATGGTTCCATAACACAAAATATTGATACTCAAGGCTACCCATATGAATCTCGTAGAAAAAACAATACCCTTACGAAAATCATGGGAGAAGGGTTTACCCTTACATAAAAATGTAAAAACTACCTTACCCTTACAAAGAGTTTTGTTTATCCGTACAACACTAAGGTAATATACTTGTTAACTTTACAAAAACATAAAAACACACCCATAATCATACCCAACATTTGGAAAAATTTAGTTACACCTAGATTACTCCAAAAATTCACTATATGTCAGGGTAGAAAGAACATACCCATACGTAGACCCTACACCATGTGAAATGTAAACATAAACTTAAATTTTATTTTTCTCCCAAATGGATTCTAAAAGAAAATAAAAAATAGTAATTAAATATTATATAAATTGGATGTTATAATTCCCCTCACCATTTGGTTTTCTTCCCCAAAAAAATTTCAAGTATAATAGATAGAATAAAAAAAGACCCACAGAACATCCTCACTCAACCCATGTGGTGAACAACTCATGAATATGAAGACGACTCACCCAAAATTATCCAAATAGATAAACTCTATCATAACAACCTATCAATAATCCCTAAATAAACATTTATGAAGAAACATCAAGTTCAAAATATGTCTCAAGAAAACTCATCAACATTAAGAGGAATCAAAATAACTACTATAAAGAACTAAAGAACAAGATATGTGTAATCTCCATTTAACGTTCCCCAAAAGTGATAGAAGTGAGAAAAACATTTTTCCACACAAATCACTTCAACTCAAGGAAGGAAACATCCAGAACACGTCAGTTATTCCAAAATGATACAATATTATGAAGATACATAAATGATCCAACCATCCACAAGAAATTAAAAATACTCCCAAGGATTTCTACCCTATTTAGTCACATGAAGATAATATAGTATTTTCAACTTTGAGCCTCACCTCAGGATGAGCACATAAAATCAAACATTAGAATCTCTATGTTCCTAGTCCTCAAGAATCCACTATAATTTTTTACCCATGAACATCATTGAGGAATACCCATGTCAAACAAGAACGACATTGAAACAACAAATACCATGCATAAACATGGATCTATACACTGATGGGAGATATCATCTATCACACAAACATTGATCTCTAAACTTCAAGAAAAAAATGATACCTTGAAATAACCACCAATCCAAATGGATTCCATGTCTAACCACATGGAGACACCCATGAAAGGAATAAATTTGAGGGATTTTTAAGAACAATCTCACATATAATGGTTATTTATTTAATGTCTAACTCCATCCCAATGATCACAATACACATTACCAGACCAACATTATTCCTAACAAAGGATAACCATTCAAAATTGTATATATAAACAACATAAAATATTGATCTCTAGATAATTAACTCACAATCATGATCAAATCCAAAGTCCAAAAGATAATATCCAAAAATTATCTGAATAAATCCAAAATACATCCCCAAAATAAGAGGGTAACAATAAATGGTTGGGCTCTAATAAAGAAAATTTAAAAGGTTTCCACAATAACATTGAGATAAACAAGATAAATCAAAACCTATAATTACATGTGTCAACTAAAATAAATGTAATATCCTCACTTAGAGGCCTATAGATGGATCCCTATTATCTTAAATCATCTAAACTCACACACTCTCGAGTTAGTTAGACCGGAAATAATATTACCCTTTATGTATCCCAATATATATAACCCCTTAAGTTGACCGAGATTCCAAATGGTTTAAAAAAACACAGAGATTTTAATCATGACTTGTTAAATGGCTAAGTGGTACACTCTAGATAAATATGAGATGACTTTTATTTCCCTAATAAAATTTTCCCTAATCAACCAATTCATGTGTTCCACATAATGATACATCAATTCCCACTTCAACTACAAATGAGGTATTCTCTATATTCATTTTATCCCGTAGATTTATCTAATATAACAAGTCCCTTTCATGTTTCATCATGTAATAGGAGAAATAGTTCATTGAAATTATAGTTACAGGATATGTGTGAATATATTTTTCAGAATCACATAGCCTTAAGGGAGTAATCCCTAACATGGATAGTTAAGAAACATACCAAACAAGATAATTTCATGGCATACTGTGCAACCAGAAACTCATCATTACAAAAAAAAAGAAACTAGAATCATTCACCTTCTCCACATACTCATTATACAACCACTAAATGAATACATTGTTGAATAATCCCCAAGATATTCCATTTTGAAAATGGGATGTAATCAGGAATTCACACCACTCTCAGATAAGTCCCTTAAACACAGAGTTGATAGAATTTAAACATAGTGTATAAGGAGTCCTGAGGGAACTAAATATCTACTCAACATTTTAATCCAATTAATTACTTTAGGGGAAGATCAATCACATACATATGATTGTGAATTATGATCCAAGAATATTTTGATATGGTCCATGGAATAGAAAGGATCTGGATCCAGCACTAGATTTGGATTTTGGGTAGAGTCATCAACATGAGATTTAACTTCATAAAATATGATGGAATATGTTAAATAATATACCAATAGAATAAATTCCAATCTTTATTGGAAAACATTCTTTGAGACATTCTTTGAAATCACAAACATAGGCTCTTCAACTCATATATCAATGAAACAAACAATGGAAAGTATACAAGTTAAAAAACATTAAAAAAAGAAACAAGAAACCCTTATAAATTAATCTTACATTCATGGAGCATAAGATTTACCATTTATAAAATAATAAAATTTGAATAAAAATATTAAATCATGATATAAATCCATCATAGTTTTGAAAAAAATCTATTACTAGCACATAGAACTTATTTCATGATTTAGAAAACATTATCCCATTTTAAAATTAAAAAATTGATTCCAATTTATGTCCATCACATAAACATAATTCTTTTTTAAAATATTCAATTATCACATCATAGATGAGTTTTATAAAATTAGTTTTATAAAATAATATTTGAAAAAAAACATCTTTTGTAATTTATTTTTTTCATACTACATAGATAAAATTTATTTTAAGCCACAAATTTTCTATTTCAATGGATTTAAAAACATTACTAAATGGATTAAAGTATAATCATAAAATAATATCATAAATAAAACCACCCACATGGTTCTCCAAACTAAATTCACCCAAGTAAATTCATTTTGCAAACAAATAAACTGGGAACCAAGATTATGTTATAGTAAAACTATACATGCTCTATCGAATGGGTTTGTAAACCACACAAAGACCTCAAAATAGTTATTGGTCTGAATTATAGATTAGAAATGAATATTACTCACATTTTACCAAACCATAATGGCACAGTGTATCAATGTTTTTCAGTTTATACCACCCCAAAATTCATAAGTTATTCCCAAAATCAAATACAACATCATAGGTAATATAAATCTCAACTATCATCAGGAATGAAAAATATAAAAAAAAATCAAGTCCCAGTATTACCATGTTACTAAAGTCGCATCATAAAGATATGGTGGTAAATAAGTCATACAAAATAACAACTTGATTCCTAGCACACTCTTAATCTCTTATCTACCATAACTCAACCCAAATATAAAATAGATTCCAAGGAGAGGTACTAATTTTTTTGGAAAGAGCATACCAAACACCATTTGTTAAGAACTAACTCAATGTACCATATAAAATTATATCTAATAAAATTAGCCACTAAACCTATTGGAAATATCAAACCCCATAAAATGGCGATAAGAACCTAGGAATCTGAATGAATCACGTGGGAATTATTTTTACCGACAACCACAAGTAACAATACATACACAATGAAAAATAAAACTAAATAGACTATGATGTAGAAAAATATAGAGCACAATAATCTATGTTAAATTTAATATAATTCATTAGATATGAGACTCATAGAATAAAATGTTGTGTGAAAAGTATAACATATAGTCTACTGGCCTCAGAAAACATTGATGTTCCACTAGCTATAGTTACTCACTACAACAGAGTGTAGCTTTACTTTTTCAAGACCTATCTCATGAAAACATGTAAGATCTTAATAAAAAATGATGTATGTGAGAATCAAATCTTAGTAGGATTTTACAGATTCAGTTCATAAGAAATTCTATATAAAATAAACCAATTATTCTCAATTATATTTAAAATATTGCACGAAAATTCATTCAAAATACATATCAAAACATTATTTCAAAAAAAATTCATTGGATATTAAAAATTTGTTACCAATGTGAATTTATATAAAGTATGAAAAATTAGTAATATTATTAAAAAAATACAGAAATATAACATTTTACCAAAATGGGTATGAATATTAAATTCCATCAAAGAAAACATGAGGCAAGAATTTCATAAACACGTCACGTAAAGTCATTTTAGGAATTAATAAATCAACTATTCTCCGATGGTTAAGAGACCCAGTGTTAGGTTTATATAGGATTCATAGCCAATAACTATTGACTCCAATTGGGTACACATTCATCGGGCCAATCCTAGAGAAATAGTATTATAAATTGGGAAATTTAACATCCCATTACCAACTTTCTGGTACATGAAAATACCCTGTCTTTTATCATTAATTTTTTTCTGGTGTTTTCATGAGTATTTCATGATATTTTTGAAAAATTATAGGAATTTAAAAACTGTGTTCAAGGGATGATTGTTTCTATGGAATGAATATTCAGGTCACGCCAAGGATGGATTCATACAATGTTGAGAGTCATATAGCATATTAGACATTTTATATGGATGCTTTATGGGGGAGATCAATGTTTTAGGAGGTGTTTGGGGTGCCTCAGCCATTTAGAGGGTGGTTGCGGTGTGGTGTGTGAGTTTCACCATTGAATTACCCTAGGTAAATAGGATATACCTGAAGCCTTTATCATATATTCAGGAGCATACTAGACATGGGGTGATTGTAATGTTGCCTTAGGAACTGCCCCATTTCCAATCCATTTTTCAACAATTTCTTTTCATGGTCATAGAGGACTAAAACATAGTCGTTTTTATTGTATATTAAATATATAACTCTAATTAAATATTCCATATTATTCACGTTCAACTCTATATAACCCACATTGAATTTTAGAGACTCGCAAGATAGAATATTATCCTCTGAAAACTATTTACATTTAGATAATATTGTCGGTGGATATTATTGATCATACACATATATTTCTATCTGACCTTGAATTTGAATCAATCCCTATTACCTTCCATTTTTTCCTGATTAAAACATCATCATCTAAATGATGGATTTTTAATATAGGGACTAGTCCTTTATATCCCTGATTCTATAATCTCTATTGTATGTTCCTAATATGGGTGGTTGAATGATCTCGTGAAAAAAGGTAAGTGGGTTCATAGGAATTTATCCCTATATTTCATACAATGCTTTATTTCTTGATTTGAAATATTTTTTCCATTTTTTTCTAAATAATGAATTGAGGTGATTTTATTGTTTATTTTTAAGGAATGATATCTCTGAAATAAAAAATATTTTCAAAGGATTTGGATATATGTTTAAATTTATGATAAGATTACTTAAAATAATTTGATCTTGATTCCTCAAAAATTGGAATAAAATCAAAGATTACTGTTAATTGAATGAACATAATGAAAATCACTATTTTGGTATTCAATTTTAAATTTATTTTTTAAATTGAAGTTGATCATTTGACCTATAAATGATGAATTAAATTGAAATTAAGGTTTTTAAATTTATCTATTAATTTCTAAACATTTTATCCTACTTAGTTAGTGGGGAATTAAGACAAGCATGTTAGGGATCTGACTCCCTAGAAATGGATTGATAATAATAAATCTAACTAATCCATGATCATAGTTGTTTTACTAATGAGGAATCAATTATATTATCTTAGTGGTATATCCTAGGATCATGTGCACTTGAACGAATCAATGATGATTAGTTGAGTATTGTGAGGATCTTGTAGCCCTAAAATGAAAACTACATGACTAATGAAATGGTTCTTATTCTAACATGATTATTACTAGAAAGTGATTATAGATCTACAATATTGATTTGATTTCTATTTTATTAAAATGCACATTTAATCCTATTTTAATATATTTTTAATCAATTTAACTTGAAATAGTATTTTATTGGAAATGTGAAAAATAATTTATATTCGTTGTTTATTTAAAATAGAAGAATAAAGGGTTTAACTATTATAGAATTCTTTATGATGCGTTTAGTGGAATCCTAGTGGGTTGTTTTGGTGTCACCCAACCATTTCATTCATGTGTTTGTATATTATTGTATTCAAGGTCTAGGAAAAGGAAAACTGCCACTTAGAGGTGGTGGGTATCATAAATTCAAGGGACATTGGGTAATGGGGGTAATTCGGGCAGTTGTGATCCACTTATTTCATGGAGTTCTGAGATATTTTTTTAATAATGATGTATAATTTTATTAAATGATGTATTACATTGGGATATCTATCTATTTATGGTAATTTATCATTGACGAGTTATTGTAATACTGATTAGCTAATGATATTTATACCATTATCTTTCATACATGTGTAAAAATCATTCCATATAACATCTCCATGATTCTAGGTGGTAGCCATCAATCCATGGCCATCTGGGAAAAACTTCATGCGATGTTAAGACCAGAATGGACATCGATGATCCAAGATATTCAGGCTAGTTTATGAAAAAAATGGTATTATATATAGAGGTTATTTGTCTTTCTGAAATCTCGGTATACGGTTTGAGATATCCTATGAGAAAATAATTGGGACAGCTAGGACCTATGTGGTTGTTTGGAGAAAGTGATTTCCCAAATCTCGTTTTAGTGAGATTTAATTTACCATGGGTGTTTCGTAAAAGCATCATTGAGGAATAATTTTATCTATTTATAGTCATTTTTTAAATAAGATCTATTTTTAAAATTCCAAATTACCTATTCAGGTATATTTAATTGATATTATTACATCTCTTTCTTAATTTTAAGGTTTGAGTATCATTGATGGTGATCTCATGTGGCCTATTGTTGTTTCACAATGCCATTAATTAGAGAAGATGTTTGAAAGGACCATCAAAATGTTCTTATAATGAACTTTGGAAATTGAACCCTCATGTTGATTATAATTACACTGAGAGAGTGATTTATGTCTTCCTAGCTCTACAAAGGATGCATACACCCATTTTTATTCAATATGTAGTTGTGGGACCTCAAAGGGATGAAAAATGAGATCTTTCTCATGATTTTATTTTCAATAAGACACCATATTTCCAAGGAATGTTGGATCATCCAGAGGTAGAGGATTGTTTTAAAAATATTTATCTACCTATTGAGTTCTTGGAAATTCCAAATTCGATAAAGATGAAATGTGTTACCTTAATGATCAATGGTCCCTAAAGGATTTGGTGGGATTAATTTTTTATGGTAAATAATAATTAGGGAATAGAGTGGAAAAACATTATATCAATTTTCATATAGTAGTTATATCCATATTTAATAGTTTTGGGAATATCCATGGAGTTTCTCATCCTCTAGAAAAGTGATTGGACAAAGAATCAGTATGTAAACGACATTACTAGAATTGTTTAGTTTTCACCTAAGGTAGTGATTAATGAGAATAATATGACTAGAAGGTTTTCTATTTTTATTCAATTTGATATCAGGTATTTTATTTTCATGATGAAGATGACATAAAAAAATGACATACTGCGTAGATCATTGATGGAAGAAATTGGATAGACTGGTATGTCGGGATTGACAAGTGTCTCTCCTACTACTAGTGGTGGTTTTATTAGTTATTTTAATTGAATATAAAGTGTGATGATCCTCATAGTGGATCCTAAAAAAACAACATCAAAACCATTTTTGGTCTCTTCCTGGGGCCCATTGACTTTATGTTTGTGTGCATGGCTGGTAATTTCATGTGGGTTTTTATTGCGACACTAAGGATTTATATTCCATGTTGTCACTCTAGACACCTATGGAATTTATAATATGTATTGTCTTCCCCACTTATTCAAACTATTTAATCGGTACCCACAAATTTCTATATTTAATTTAGATTAAAAAATGACTTCATGATTCTAGCCAAAAAAATCTAGAATGAAACATTTTTGAGGAATGGAAGAGTCTCCAGAGGAAGCTTATGTGGGTCCAGAAATATTGAGAGGTATTTTAACTATATAATTGTCTTTTAGTGACTTCTTTTTAATATGGTCCATATTATTTTCACATATTGTCTAAAATTATTGATTTTATATGAATTTGTTTTTATATTTTGTCCTATATGAAGGATATTTCTACACCTTTTAGATGGAAGAGAGAGTGATGTATTTGATTCCCTTGTTTTTTATTCTCTTCCTCATATATTGAGCTCACGGGATGTTTTTTTTTCTCTTTATATAAAACATAATTATGTAATTATTCGGTGAGATTGGAATATTTACTATAAATATATGACTAAAAATTCCCTTAGATGTGTCTATTTTACTTCACTAATTGTGTCACGACCCGCCCTCGGGGTCCGTGCCGTGACTACCCCAAGCCCGCCTTCCATAGGCCAGGGGCTGGCGACTAGCACCAAGGCGTAATTCCCGGTAAAAGGGAAGGCATTGCCTTTGAAAAGTAAACACACACCACAGAGTAAACAAGCGGAAAGTAAACACTAAGCAAACAGAGTACGACTGAAAGTGCGGAAAAGTAAATGGGCCAGAATACAAACCCAAACTGAAAGTAAAGTACAACTCGAAAAGGGAAAAACAGCAACTGAAAAGTAAAGCCGCTACTCCGAGCTGTCCACTGGAAATCCTACCTGAAGGGTGGGTACAGATAGCTCCTCTGCTCCACGGGTCCCGCCGTCCGCTCCGAGCACGTCCCGCTCTCGTGGTCCACCTCCGGGTACCGTCCCGCTCTGCAAGCCTCAGCTAAGGTCAACGCTGTCCGTCGTCTGCAACCAACACAACGAAGTGCGGGCAAAGCCCGTGCAGGGGTGAGTATAAGCTACTCAGTAGGGACCCCGAGACCCCTGAAGGTCTCTCAAAATCCACAAAGGATAAACCACGAAGAAAAGTACAATCACGAAGTATCAACCGACACTGCTTAGGTATATGCCCATACATATACCTAAGTCATCAATTCAAATACGCTCCAACCTCCGAGCCCAAGTACAACTCAGTCCACGCAGGAAAGTATACGTATTCCACATAGGAAAGCAGAACATAATCCACACTGGATTGCACAACAAAATCCACACAGGAAAGCAACAGGATTCAGCTCACACAGGTATACTTCTTCAAGGACGATAAAGATGATCACTGATCCATCTAAGTCGTCGGACCCACGAAGGATCGATAGGTAACTAACCCCCGCAAGACCCACACAGGATCGGGCTCACACAGAACCTGTAGGCGCTGGCTCACACAGAACCGCTGAGCGCAAGGACCCACACAGGATCGGGCTCACACATAACCTGTAGCACTGATCCACGAAGGATCGCTGAGTGCTGTAGTCGTCGTCGTCGAATCCACACAGGATCTCTGTACTGTCGTCGTCCAATCCACACAGGATCTCTGTACTGTCGTCGTCAAATCCACACAGGATCTCTGTACTGTCGTCGTCAAATCCACACAGGATCTCTGTACTGTCGTCGTCAAATCCACACAGGATCTCTGTACTGTCGTCGTCGCAGTCACAGTAGCAGTCGTAGCAGTAGAACAGTCGCAGCCAGCACTAGGGTTTCCGCACACAGCAAGCTCGTACGGAGGGTCCGCTCCACGAGCCGAGAGGCTGATACATCAACTGTCACGAAGACCGATGTTGATGTATCCAAAAGTTCCGTATCGTCAACAGGAACTCAACGCAACAGACGGCGCGTCAATCGGACGCCCGGTCTGAGAGTTATTGGCATTTTCGTCTCTGGGGCCCGGTTGGTTTTTAAGGCAAAACCAACCCGACCGTACTCCACCTGCGTCCAAACCTCGGGCGGAGTATGCCAAAAGATCCGTCTCACTAAGAGGAACACTACGCGACTGACGGCACGTCAATCGGACGTCCGTAGCTCAAGATATGAGCGTTTCCGCTCCGAAGGCCCGGTTGGTTTCGTGAACGAACCATCCCGGCCGAACTCAAAGTAAACCGAAACCTTGAGTGCGATATACCGAAACGACCGTCTCGATCCAAGGATCGCGTTGCCGCAGACGGTTCGTCATTCGGAGGTCCAAGGCTCAAGTTATAAGCCAAAAACCAAAACAGGTTCGAAACGGGGGGGTCCGGGTCCGGGCCGACCCGGCCCGACCCCCCCCCCCCCCCCCCGGGGCGGTGCGGCGGCGGCGCGGCGGCCGGCGGCGGCGGACGGCGGCGGCGCGGAGGCCGCACGTGGGTGGCTGGCGGGGGGCTTGATTGCCCACGCAGTTTCCTCTGGCGGCGCGGCTATGCCGCGCCGTTTTAAACCAAACCGCCCCCCTCACATGAGGGGGGCCCTGCTTGTGCGGATCCGAGGGGGCAGCCGGCCCCCTCCCTTTGAATTAAAACCGCCCCCCTCTTTAAGAGGGGGGTTTTGCCAAAAGGCCGGGGAATTAATTCCCCGGTTCCGGCCGGCCAGCCGGCCGGCCGGTTTTCTCCAACGGGACCGGAAATTTCCGGTCCCCTTCGGCTTCCGACGCCGGCGGCCCGGCCGCCGGTCTTTCCTTCCGCCGCGGCCCGGAACCAGCCGCGGTCTCCTCGTCCCGCCGCGGCCCGGAACCGGCCGCGGTCTTCTCGTTCCGCCGCGGCCCGGAACCGGCCGCGGCGTTCGTTATCCGGCGCGGTGCGTCGGCACCGCGCCCCTTCGCCGTGCTTCGATTCTTTTCAACGCGGCGCGACGGCGTCGCGTTCTTGAAGACTTTTCCTCGGCGTGGCGCGACGGCGCCGCGTAAATTAATTGAACGATCATCCGCGTGGTGCGACGGCACCACGCTACTTGCTTCCACCCGCATGAATAAAACGAGAACTAAGGAGGGGGGGTTCGGCCGTGTTCATGCGGTCCGACCCTCCTCACGTTAAAATAATAACATAACTAAAGAAAAACCAAAAGCCTCACATTTAGTCATGCTAAATCCATGATTCAAGAATGGAATAAATTAATCAATAAATAACATCCCCTACCTCTGGTTTCAAGAACGAAGATCGTCAACGACCCGCGGAAGACGCGTCGCGGTGGTCGGCGTCACGGAAGAAGGACGTCGATGTCGTGAAGCGAGGATTCGAAGTTCTTTGACGACGATTTCGTCGCGGGAAATCGTCGCGGAAGAGATGACGCGGAAGAAGACGTCGTCGGTGTCGCGGGTATGGCGTCGCGAAAGACGATTCCCGAGAACGTGGCGTTCTTCGTCGATGTTCGAAGGTTCTTCGCGTTCTTCGTCAAAGCTTGAAGAAGAAGAAGACGAAGGCTCCAAATTCTCTCAAGGTGGCTAGAGAATTCTAACCCAAATAAAATAAGCTAAGTCTTATTTTATTCACACAATTATTAATTTGAATTTCAAAGGTTTGAAATTCAAACAATTCAAACAATTCAACTCCATTAATTAACAAAGTTGTCATGTTATTAAAAGAGGAGTTTAAGGGGGAAGTTGAGAGGTTACTAAAAGATTTAGGGGTTCGTGTGGGCCCCACCACACTTAATCCTCCCAAGGGAGGTTAAGTGGGTGTGGGTCCCACTTCCAACCCCCTTAGGTAGGTTTTTTTTTAATAAGTTTAAATAAAATTTGTTTTACACAATTTTATTTAACTTAACTGAAAAACCCCAAAACGTAACTTTCAACCCGCAACAAACGCAACTCCCGAAAAGGTCTCATTAAGCGAATATCGGCGCTGCGAGTTCATCGGTGCCCTCGGATTTCAATTCCGAGCACCGGATCAAAAGTTAGGAATTCCCGCTCGTTCGTTCACTGAACGTACCCGAGCCAAACTTCGGAAATTAATTCCGGGCACTCCGGGCCTCGGAATCAGGTGCCGTCTGAAACCGCGCTCTTGTAAAATTCTAAAGAAAATTAAGAAAAAATTTTCCTTGAATTTTACGGGTCTTTACATTACTCCCACCTCAGGGCTTTACGTCCCCGTAAAGCTACATCAAAAACTAGGGAAACCAAAAGAGAGTACTGAGCACGCATCTGAGCCTCCCGCTCCCATGTGCTCTCCTGGAGATTCCCGTGCCGCCATCTGTTGCGCACAAGAGGAATCGATCGCCCATGTAGGACCCGCTCCTGGATGACATGGACCTCCTCTGACGTGGCCCGGACCATCTCCGGTCCCACCAGAGCTGCAAGATTTCTCTTTTGCCGAAAAGAGAAATCTGGTCTCATTCCCTAGATGAACCACATTCTTTGCCTAAAACAGTCAATCCTAACATGGATGATACTAATCCATACTAAGGATGACGTCGTAAGGCCTCGACGCTACTACTAAGAGATTCAACCGTTACTCTCGCCTCCAAGGGTTGAGTCACACTGTCGGCATCAGTGTGTGGTAACTGGGTCTCCTCCAGTAGATGTCTCACAAGTGAGGGTCAAGTCAACAGCCAAAACTGGAACCTCTTAGTAACATTACGATAGAGGACAGGAACGAAAACATCACAAGGTATGCGTCTTTTATTATTGCAGCTCGTAATACAAGACGCTACACAAAAGCAACAAGGAACCAGAAGTACAAAGGATGTAGCCACTAGTTCTGCTCCTGTCCATCGGCTCCCAGAGCTCCATGATCGAAGGCCTCGGCTGCCTGAAGCTGAGCTCTCCCCTGCGGTCGGGGTGGACCTCCTGGTGGTGGTGGTGGTAGAGCCTCAAAGCGTCGGCCACCACCAGCTGCTCGTCCAGCTCCTCTGCCTCGTCCGCCTCCTCCCTGCGGACCGCCACGGTCGAACCTCTGCCTCTGCCTAGGTGGTTCCTCAACCGTCTGCTGCTCCTCCGCATGGCGGGTCGGGCAGTCACGAGCCATGTGGCCTCGCCCGCCGCATGCATAGCACTGTCTTCCACTCGAAAGACTGGCTCCGCGTTGTGTGCCCTGCACTGCTGAGCCAGTGCCCTGAGGTCTGGTCTGTCTGGACCCCTGAGTCATTCGTCGACTGCCAGCTGCAGATGACTCTGCCACGTGCCGCCCTGCGGTGGGTCTCTGTGCTGGTGTAGACTCAGCAAGGAAGCTCTCGATCAGAAGGGCCCGCTCCAGTACTCCTGTCTGAGTCGGTATGCTGAGGGAGATCAGCGATGCCCTGATCTCGTGTCTCAAACCCTGCTCGAAGGTCCGGGCCCGGAAGAATGGGTCCCGTACCATGTCGGTCGAGTAGCGCGAGAGATCGGTAAATCTCGCCGAGTACTGGGCGACCGTCATGCTGCCCTGCCGCAGCTGTAGAAGCTCCTGGATACGCACCGCACGAAGGGTGGCTGGGACGAACTCCGAGCGGAAGATGCTCTCAAAGTCCATCCAAAGAAGAGATGCCTCATCGTGTACCTGGAGCATCAAGCTCCACCATCGTCCTGCTGCTGCGTGTAGTAGGCTCGCAGCGAGGATCACCATGAGGTCTGCTGGTGTCCTCACTAGCCTAAACACTCGAACCACTGCCTCCAGCCAGTCCTCTGCTGCCTGGGGATCCGTCTCCCCGCGAAACTTGGGCGGTCGCTGGCGCTGAAACTCATGCAGTGCGCTGAGGCGACGTGCATCGTTAGCGGCTGCTGCTGGAAGCATCGGGGGATCGGCGGGTAAAGCTATTGCCGGTGCCACTGCTGACAAAGGGCCCTGCACCGAAGCCTCGTCGCTCGGTGGGCTGTCGTCTCGCTCGACTCTCGGAACCCTAACTGGCTGCCGTCGTGGGGCCATCCTGAAAAGGAAACAGGTGTGCCACGTTCAGAACAGTATACCTGGTGAGCTGGCACAAGTAATCACAAGGAAAACTTGAGACTTTCATAAAGCAGATCAGTATACCCGGTGAGCTGACACAAGTAATCACAAAGAAAACTTGAAACACACACGCAATCAATGTTTTCGTGCATTAAGTCGGAAATCAGAAGTCAGGGTCCTGGTGTACGGATACGTCGGCCGCCGCACCAACACTGGACTCCCTGGACTGATAACCACACTCAATACGCTAAACATTATTGCTTCACATAGAAAAGATCAGAGTTCGCGGTAGAACCGAACTCCTCTGATACCAATTTGTCACGACCCGCCCTCGGGGTCCGTGCCGTGACTACCCCAAGCCCGCCTTCCATAGGCCAGGGGCTGGCGACTAGCACCAAGGCGTAATTCCCGGTAAAAGGGAAGGCATTGCCTTTGAAAATTAAACACACACCACAGAGTAAACAAGCGGAAAGTAAACACTAAGCAAACAGAGTACGACTGAAAGTGCGGAAAAGTAAATGGGCCAGAATACAAACCCAAACTGAAAGTAAAGTACAACTCGAAAAGGGAAAAACAGCAACTGAAAAGTAAAGCCGCTACTCCGAGCTGTCCACTGGAAATCCCACCTGAAGGGTGGGTACAGATAGCTCCTCTGCTCCACGGGTCCCGCCGTCCGCTCCGAGCACGTCCCGCTCTCGTGGTCCACCTCCGGGTACCGTCCCGCTCTGCAAGCCTCAGCTAAGGTCAACGCTGTCCGTCGTCTGCAACCAACACAACGAAGTGCGGGCAAAGCCCGTGCAGGGGTGAGTATAAGCTACTCAGTAGGGACCCCGAGACCCCTGAAGGTCTCTCAAAATCCACAAAGGATAAACCACGAAGAAAAGTACAATCACGAAGTATCAACCGACACTGCTTAGGTATATGCCCATACATATACCTAAGTCATCAATTCAAATACGCTCCAACCTCCGAGCCCAAGTACAACTCAGTCCACGCAGGAAAGTATACGTATTCCACATAGGAAAGCAGAACATAATCCACACTGGATTGCACAACAAAATCCACACAGGAAAGCAACAGGATTCAGCTCACACAGGTATACTTCTTCAAGGACGATAAAGATGATCACTGATCCATCTAAGTCGTCGGACCCACGAAGGATCGATAGGTAACTAACCCCCGCAAGACCCACACAGGATCGGGCTCACACAGAACCTGTAGGCGCTGGCTCACACAGAACCGCTGAGCGCAAGGACCCACACAGGATCGGGCTCACACAGAACCTGTAGCACTGATCCACGAAGGATCGCTGAGTGCTGTAGTCGTCGTCGTCGAATCCACACAGGATCTCTGTACTGTCGTCGTCCAATCCACACAGGATCTATGTACTGTCGTCGTCAAATCCACACAGGATCTCTGTACTGTCGTCGTCAAATCCACACAGGATCTCTGTACTGTCGTCGTCAAATCCACACAGGATCTCTGTACTGTCGTCGTCGCAGTCACATTAGCAGTCGTAGCAGTAGAACAGTCGCAGCCAGCACTAGGGTTTCCGCACACAGCAAGCTCGTACGGAGGGTCCGCTCCACGAGCCGAGAGGCTGATACATCAACTGTCACGAAGACCGATGTTGATGTATCCAAAAGTTCCGTATCGTCAACAGGAACTCAACGCAACAGACGGCGCGTCAATCGGACGCCCGGTCTGAGAGTTATTGGCATTTTCGTCTCTGGGGCCCGGTTGGTTTTTAAGGCAAAACCAACCCGACCGTACTCCACCTGCGTCCAAACCTCGGGCGGAGTATGCCAAAAGATCTGTCTCACTAATAGGAACACTACGCGACTGACGGCACGTCAATCGGACGTCCGTAGCTCAAGATATGAGCGTTTCCGCTCCGAAGGCCCGGTTGGTTTCGTGAACGAACCAACCCGGCCGAACTCAAAGTAAACCGAAACCTTGAGTGCGATATACCGAAACGACCGGCTCGATCCAAGGATCGCGTTGCCGCAGACGGTTCGTCATTCGGAGGTCCGAGGCTCAAGTTATAAGCCAAAAACCAAAACAGGTTCGAAACGGGGGGGTCCGGGTCCGGGCCGACCCGGCCCGACCCCCCCCCCCCCCCCCCCCGGGGCGGTGCGGCGGCGGCGCGGCGGCCGGCGGCGGCGGACGGCGGCGGCGCGGAGGCCGCACGTGGGTGGCTGGCGGGGGGCTTGATTGCCCACGCGGTTTCCTCTGGCGGCGCGGCTATGCCGCGCCGTTTTAAACCAAACCGCCCCCCTCACATGAGGGGGGCCCTGCTTGTGCGGATCCGAGGGGGCAGCCGGCCCCCTCCCTTTGAATTAAAACCGCCCCCCTCTTTAAGAGGGGGGGTTTTGCCAAAAGGCCGGGGAATTAATTCCCCGGTTCCGGCCGGCCAGCCGGCCGGCCGGTTTTCTCCAACGGGACCGGAAATTTCCGGTCCCCTTCGGCTTCCGACGCCGGCGGCCCGGCCGCCGGTCTTTCCTTCCGCCGCGGCCCGGAACCGGCCGCGGTCTCCTCGTCCCGCCGCGGCCCGGAACCGGCCGCGGTCTTCTCGTTCCGCCGCGGCCCGGAACCGGCCGCGGCGTTCGTTATCCGGCGCGGTGCGTCGGCACCGCGCCCCTTCGCCGTGCTTCGATTCTTTTCAACGCGGCGCGACGGCGTCGCGTTCTTGAAGACTTTTCCTCGGCGTGGCGCGACGGCGCCGCGTAAATTAATTGAACGATCATCCGCGTGGTGCGACGGCACCACGCTACTTGCTTCCACCCGCATGAATAAAACGAGAACTAAGGAGGGGGGGTTCGGCCGTGTTCATGCGGTCCGACCCTCCTCACGTTAAAATAATAACATAACTAAAGAAAAACCAAAAGCCTCACATTTAGTCATGCTAAATCCATGATTCAAGAATGGAATAAATTAATCAATAAATAACATCCCCTACCTCTGGTTTCAAGAACGAAGATCGTCAACGACCCGCGGAAGACGCGTCGCGGTGGTCGGCGTCACGGAAGAAGGACGTCGATGTCGTGAAGCAAGGATTCGAAGTTCTTTGACGACGATTTCGTCGCGGGAAATCGTCGCGGAAGAGATGACGCGGAAGAAGACGTCGTCGGTGTCGCGGGTATGGCGTCGCGAAAGACGATTCCCGAGAACGTGGCGTTCTTCGTCGATGTTCGAAGGTTCTTCGCGTTCTTCGTCAAAGCTTGAAGAAGAAGAAGATGAAGGCTCCAAACTCTCTCAAGGTGGCTAGAGAATTCTAACCCAAATAAAATAAGCTAAGTCTTATTTTATTCACACAATTATTAATTTGAATTTCAAAGGTTTGAAATTCAAACAATTCAAACAATTCAACTCCATTAATTAACAAAGTTGTCATGTTATTAAAAGAGGAGTTTAAGGGGGAAGTTGAGAGGTTACTAAAAGATTTAGGGGTTCGTGTGGGCCCCACCACACTTAATCCTCCCAAGGGAGGTTAAGTGGGTGTGGGTCCCACTTCCAACCCCCTTAGGTAGGTTTTTTTTTAATAAGTTTAAATAAAATTTGTTTTACACAATTTTATTTAACTTAACTGAAAAACCCCAAAACGTAACTTTCAACCCGCAACAAACGCAACTCCCGAAAAGGTCTCATTAAGCGAATATCGGCGCTGCGAGTTCATCGGTGCCCTCGGATTTCAATTCCGAGCACCGGATCAAAAGTTAGGAATTCCCGCTCGTTCGTTCACTGAACGTACCCGAGCCAAACTTCGGAAATTAATTCCGGGCACACCGGGCCTCGGAATCAGGTGCCGTCTGAAACCGCGCTCTTGTAAAATTCTAAAGAAAATTAAGAAAAAATTTTCCTTGAATTTTACGGGTCTTTACAAATTGGGTGTTCCATGTTTTCTATGAATAATTAGACATGAGGTGTGGTAGTGTTCGACCAACTCTTCTGATGTTTAATAGAGTGATATTAGTATTTTATTTTTATCTAGAGAAAGATATTTTATTGGTGATATTCTTCCTGGGGATTTTTTCTCAATGTGTTCCAATCTGACATATATTGTTTTCCATCGATTTGATCAGTAGATTTATCTATTGAAATGGTACCAAGCATCATTCCCATATTTATTATTTCCTATGGTATTTAAAAAGATGATCTATGGGATTTCAATACATTGTTATATTATTTGTAAGAAAAAATATTTATATGCCTAAATGTGTCACCTGAGGTGGTCCTTATTATATCATAAAAGATGGCTTATGGATCTATTTTCCGTTATGTTGATTTACAAATATCCAATTGAGTAATGGTAAACAAAAAGTATTGTTTCCTCATATTATTGATTTTTTGGGTAATTATCATGGGTGAGTTGAATCTCAAAAATTGATGTTTGGTATGGATATCACCTGTTGATAATCAAGTAATATGAAATTCTAAAGACTATAATATAACGAAGGAATATCCATTATGAGTACCTTTTAATTCCTTTTGGTCAAGATAATTAATTTCTTGATATTATAGAATTTTTGAATAGTGCATTCCCTTGATATCTCAATTCATTTGTGGTGGTATTTTTGGATGACTTCTTGGATTATTCTAAAACTGCAGAGGATCATGTGATTTATCTAAGTGTAGTTAGAGAAATTTTTAGAGATCATTGAATTTATTCTAATTTTTATGTATAAAATTTTTAGTTTCAATAAGTGATGTTATTGAGATATGTGATTTCAGAACATTTGATTTTAGTTCATCCTAAAAAAATTGAGGCTATTATAACATGTGAACAAACATAGGTTTTCCTCAATATTAAGACATTAAAATATTTATTGGGGTATTAATATTGATTTTTTAATGACTTAAGAATGTTTATTTCTCCAATGACATCTCTAACATAGAAGAGAGTAAACATCTATTTGTATACTAATTATTATAGTTATTTCAATTAGTTGAAACATGTTTTGGAATCAATGATAGTCTTCACTATGGGCATGCATAATTGTTTTCTATGAAAAAACTAAATGTTTTGGCTATGTTCCCATGATGAGTGATCACATGGTGGCCTATAAATCCTACAATCCTAGAACTCATAAGAGGAAATATCCTAACCATGATCTCAATGTCACACCTATGATTCATGGTCTTAATAGTTAAAGTATTGTCTTATCATAAAAAAAGCACTATATATTTCAATCAAAAAATATTGATTTATATCATGTCAAAAAAATATACGAGTCTATAAGAGTGGAATTGGGTTTTGTACCAATATATAGTCATTTAATTTTGACATTTCCATATCCCCTAAAAGGGGAATGTCATTGCAATTTATTTGAGGTGTAAAATGTAAAACTAGATCATTAAAGAATCATTAGAAGAGTGGAATTAATGAATTTATTTTCTCATAATCATTTAGGAGGTGAAAATGATGAAAAAAGACTATCATTATAATTTTAATGTCTTCCTCCTCTCTTATTGAGAATACTCATTGGGTAAAATAGCTCGATGATGAGTTATGAGGTTTGGGGAATCCATTTATGGTGTGGAGACTATTGGTTATTGTCCATCATCATTGGAGGGGATGATATTTTTTTTATAATTAGTGAATCATACCTCTTTATGAATAGAAATATGTAATGGTGGTTTTTATTATTCTTAGAGGATAGTATACCCTAGAACCATCAATATGTTCTATGTTATATGGTGATGATAATGGTAGATAAATATGAATCATGTCATTGGTATTATTGTTTCTCAATGTTATACATTCCAACAGGTTTAGGATGAGAACTAAAAACCTTTTGGTTTTCTTCATCCCCATTATATTTCATCTTGGAAGTGGGATTAGATTGCTATAAATCAGGTTCTGGGTTTCCTCATACCCCTCAAGGTAAAAAATCAATATGTTTTGTTATCAATTAGTCCAATATATTATCTCACATAATACACATTTTTTAAATGAATAAATTTTAGGACATGTGATGGGTGAATGTACAATATATTTCAATATTTAGTGGATTACCATCTATTATATTTTTTGATATGAATCAACAATTCACATAAAAGTTTTAAAGATGCATATAGGATGTTATGGGATCCTAGGATAGTTTGGGGAAGGAATATCATTTATATTTTATGGACATATAGAATGAGCTATATATATACTCTGAGACATGTTTCGTACCTATGTTCTTGACTTTGGTGGATCTTGAGATAGTGACTTGCGATTGGATGAGTGTTCTTATAAAACAATTTCAATCCATACATTAGGCTGGAACCTTTGAGGAAATGCATGGTCATACATATAAATATTTATTTTATTTTTCCTGGATTGGTGTGACGTCCTTGGTTACGACTGGTTTGTTCTAGGAGATGATGATTAAGATTCTGCTGATTCAACATAGAATGTAAATAATGTAGATTTGGAGTAAATCCAATGTTGATCTCCATCAAATCCTGTTAGATTTCTCTCTTTGTTAATAGGTGTTTCCGATGTATTCACCTATGATGGGTCAGGGACAACATTGAAAATAAGGAATGTTTAGATTGAGATACATGGGACTTTTTAGGTTTTTATATCATTGGAATGGTGGAATACTATTTGGAATTTCCAACTTAGTTTACCTAAATTTATTATGTTTTATTCATGTTGTACATCCGAATAATCTTTTTGAACCATCTCAAGTTTTATCCTCGGATGAACTAGATTTTGGATGAGATTTATCTATATATGAGCACCAATATCATATCACCAATTCTGAGAAAACAGTTCCTCATGTGAATTCTATATAATTTATTTGAGTGTTATAAAAGTATGATATTGATATTCATGAGAATTGGGAGTGTGAATCACTGCTAAAATAGTGGTTTAATTATCTCTTTATCATGGAGTAATCATGCTATTATTTTCTCAGAAGTAAGAATTTATGATGGAAGGATTGCAACATCACATTAAAATTGATCAGGTATACTATAATCCATATTTCATGATCATCCATTTTTTGGTGTTCTACCGTGTCTTTATAGATATTTTAAACAAAATATGGAAATTTTATTGGGGCTTCATCAGGAATGAGGTGTATTATGTTGTGAAGAGACTAGATAAAATAGAGTGGATAGTTTTGGATCCTCTACCAATTTGGGTAAGGATGCAACATGGGGGTTATCTACAGTGTAGGATTCCTTTGGGTGGACACTTAGTTTTTTAGGGTTTACATGGCATGGTATCTAGACTATGTTACAGAATTATAGTGGGTAAAAGGATCTAGGTGAGGTCTACATCTTGGATCTAGGATCCAGTTGTAATAAATGGGGATTTGGTGAATCATGATGCACTATTTCATGATTTAATTCTTATTCACTACTTGTGTGTTGTGGTCATATAGGGATACATTGTGATATTATCTTTTCCTATTTTTAAAATTACAATTTGTTATTTTTTTATTAATCATAACTCACATTCCACTATATCTAACCCACCTGGATTTGGAAGGCTCTCAGTAGTTGATTTTGGTCCCTTCATCCCATTTCCTCATTGATCAAGGTGTTAGTGGATGTCATTGATCTACATATGATAATTATATACCTCCTTGAATTATAATAATTCTCTTTTATATTGCATATTTTTTAAGAGTTATGAATTCTCATTTTGTAGATGGATTTATTCATCGGATTGAAGGACTATGATTCCCCCGAACTCCTCCTTGATATCCCTCACCTTCAACTCTTCATTTTCGGTTCTCCGTCTCACGAGTTAATTGAACTGATGATAAAAGGTAGTTGGATCCTTAACTATTTTCTCTAATATTAAAACCATGGTTTCTTTCATTCATTTAAATGTATTTTCAACTGTTTTATAAACATTTAATTGTGATGATTTGATTATTGATTTAAATGGGATGATATTTTTGAAATAAAATAATTTTAAATGTATTTGGGATTTTGTTGTGATTTAATAAAATTGGCATTGAAATTATTTTATGATTATTCATGTGAAAAATGACCTATAATGTATGTTGATTTTAACAAACAAGAACTTAATGGAATCATTTTTTAAATTGATTTGGAATATTGAATTTGGACTATATATGATGAATTGAATTTAAATTATTTTCTTTCTCCTGATTTATTGGTTGACTGGTTGAATAACATGTGAGTCTAGGTAATAGGTGGGTGGTTACAATAATAATGTAATGTGCATTGACTCACTAGGTATGGTTTGATAATAAAAACTCTAACTAATACTAGTTTAGAATAGTTTCTGTGATGCATTACTGATTAATGTTATCCCGATGGCCTAAGACTAGGGATGTTATTATACACACTAATCCATGTTGAATTATCAATTTTTTTGAGGATACTATATCCTAGAACTATAAAATCCGAATTCATATGACATTGTTATTTTTTTCATTTGTTTTTACATGTTAGTGATTGTAGATCTTCTTTATTCATGTCCATTCTATTTAAAAATTCAATTTAGGTTTTTTTGAGATATTCTACGTTTTTATAGATGATTTCAATTAAAAGTGAAAAAAATTACATTAATTTTTATTTAATGTTGAATCAGAAATGGTTTATTTATTATAGAATAGCATCAAGACCATTTGGTGGAAACCTACAAGGATATGTTTCTCATTCTGTACATTATCCTTCAGGTGCATGAGCTGTTTTTTTATGTGAGGTCTAGGAAAATTTAATTATTCAAATAGTGGTGGAGGAAGTTCTTGATTAATGGGTATTTGGGTGATGGTGCAAAATGGTGGAGCAGTGATCCACTAATTTCATATAATTTTGAGACCTTATCTTGATGATGATGATTTTTTTATTACATGATGTTTTACATTGGTATATTTGTCTTCTTATGGTGATTTTCCCATTTAGGTGATCTTGGAATACTGAAGGAGTATTTATTTTAAATCAAATATCATATCATTTTTATGGAAAACATAATTCTTTATAACATCTTGCTGATTTTAGGTGCAATTTCCCATCCCAAGGGGATTGAGAAGACCCTTTCGTATAAGATAGAACCTACATGGTTACAAGAGTAACAAGGTATTTAGGATGGTTCATTATAAGAAAAGGGAAAAACCTAAGGGTAAAAATAGTAATATTTTTAAGGACTATTCACCATTCCAAAAAAGGGACACCCCAAAGGATTAATAGAATAAGAACACTTAGGACATACCAAGTAGATCTAATTCATTCCCATTGTGTTTTTTTCTCACCTAAAATCCTTGGATGCCAAATTATTTATGGTAAATAAAAATTTTTTGAGTATATTATTCAACTACATAAAACCAAATAATTTCAAAATATCATCCAATATTTCATTTCAAATTGGTGCCAAGTTCCAGTTATAAAGCATGCCTTCATTTTCAAATACTAGTATTTGTTGTTTTACGGAAAATAAGATGGATTTAATTTAAAAAATCAAATGGTTTTTTTAAATAATATCATTTCTATTAGTTCAACTCCCTTAAAACATTAAATAATTCCACTACCTATTATTTCATAAAAATCATGGATCCTATCATTTATTTCACATAGAGTAAATTTTAAAAAAATCAAACATAATTCAATAATACATTAAAAAAATATCTTTATCAAAGGTATGCCATGAAATTTTAAGAATTTTATATTAATGAATCAAATACTCCCATGAATACAAGACAGAAATAAATTTCAGATTAAGCAAGAAGAAATGGATCAAAGATAACAGAATCACATTTTAAAATCACCTAAATTCATTATAAAAATTTAGAACACCTAAAGAGTGATCATCAATATAAATAGGTGAAGGTACACACCCCATGATTAATGGTGGAAAACAAAAAAATCCAAATCTTGATCACACAATAGTGGGACACCCCTGTCTCCAATAAAAATGATAACATGAATCCATCCAACAAGAATTTAATTATTTTGACAATACATTGCTCATTCATCTTTCTAAAAATTAAAATCCAAAATTAAAACAACCAATATTTTTTCACGTAATACATGAATTTATGGGGTTTTATAAGAATTTTTGGTTGCAGTTACAACCTTTAACCAGGATACATAACCAACTCCCATGAGTTCTATATTTTGGAATGGTTAAAATAACATTATATGTCAATATTTAAGAAGAAGAATGGAATTTTTAAAACATCATGCTCGAAAAGTGATTTTTTATAGGTAACATGGGTTACCATTAATTAGATCATGGTTGTGTCAAATGGTTATGGAGTCTTTCCCATATATAGGTGTTGAATATGTAATTTTCATTATGTTGCTCCATTTTTTCATACGTAGCTTTTAAAAACATTGTATTTCCCTTAAACATTTGTGTATTTAATATACAAAACACTTTTTCACCAATATATATCCTTTGAAAATTAGTATATACCAATACATAACTCATAGATTTCACTTATTCATCACATAGACAAAGTTATTTACATGTACATAGGTTGACCCTATATTTACACAACACCCCTATAACCCTTATGAAACATATGAAAACTCAAGTCTACCATTACATAGCCCATAAGGAAATGGGATTATTCTTATTGAATGTGTTGAATAATTATTTTAACCTTACTTAAATATGGTAAAAATTACCTCACCCTTATGTAGAGAAAATATTACTATTACGCAACTAAGGAAAACACCCAATTACCAATATGTGGCCTTCATAAACACATTGTTTCAATTACGCAACAAAATGAAACATGGAATCACCCTTATATAACTATTTAAAACTACCCTTTTCAAGGGTATAATGTACATACCCTACCCTAGAACATATACCATTTGTAAGGGTAAAAATAAACAAAGAAATGTTGTTTTCAAAAAATGGATTTTGAAATTAAACCGAATGGTCTTTAGTTGTGTTAAAAAAACTCGATGTTATAGTATGTATGTATGTGTGTCCGTCTGTCTATGAATGTTTGTATGTATATATGTAGTTATGTATCTATTCATTCATGCATGCATGCATGTATGTATGTATATATGTATGTGTGTAGGTGTAATTATGTCTGAACATATGTGTGTTTTTGTATATTTATTTAGATTCATGCATGCATGTATTTATAAAGGTATAAATGTATGTATTTATGTAATTATTTATGTATGTATTTATGCATGTTTATATGTATATATGTAATATTTTAAATTTTATTTTATTCAAAAAAACATCTTTTTTGTTACATATATGTGTTTTTATGTGGAAATGTGCATTTTAAAATAAAATTTACCATTCATTGTGTATTATGGTGTATTGTAATAAAAAATTTGTGTTAAAAGGATTTTTGTAAAGTTAGAATGTGTTTTTCCTTTTTTATGTAATGTTAGGGAAGTTATCCACACACTTTGTGAGGTTAGAATAGACCTTATATATGGGTAGTATCTTTTTTATAAGGGTTACATAAGGGTAAACATGTCGTTGCATATGAGTATCCCCTAGATCAAGTGTTGTGTAAGGTTAAGAGAGATGATACATTATCGTAGACATGTGATCCATATGGTTCATCATAAAACAACTTAAGAGTAAGGAACTCAAAAAATTGTACCACATATGGGAACATGTATGTTTTGTAAGGGTAACTGCTCATGTAAGGGTGTTGTGTAAGGGTAAATCAAGGATTGCATAATGGTAATAGCTCACTTAAGGGTTTGTGTAAGGGTAAAATAGATACCATATATGGGTAGAGAAGGTTATGTAAGGGTAATTTTAACACTATGAAAATGTAAGGGGGTTTTCTAAAGGGTGTATAAGGATTCCCTTGATTATTCAAATCCATCATAAGGGTATCCAACTGAATAATGGTAAAATCATGCTACCCTTATTCCACAAATACCCTATACATAAGGGTAAAAGATTAACCGCTTTTTTTCTCTCTTATTATTATAAATAACAACACTAGAATGAGTTTTTTATGACTTTAATTTCTAAAGAATATGGGATTAAATCCCAAGTAACATTTAAATAAATAACACATATTGATGGGTGAAATCAAATACAATTATTTAATGAATTTTTTAAATTACAAATTAAAAACAATGATATTTAATTTATGGTTTTCTGTAAAATCATTACAGGGTTATTATTTCAAAAATAGTCGATCTCATACAATTATTAATCGATTAAATTAAAAATTAAATAGTTTCATTTAATTATCGTTTTTAATTATTTTGATCTTAAATGTGGTTTATATTAATTAAATAGTCAAACACATACAATATTTGGTTTTAGTAAACCCATTAATTCCATGAAACATAGATTTCCTAGTGTTCACGTTTTGTGAATATTTATATGAAAAATATAATTATTCATTTTTTTGTTTTTTAGGCACGGAAGAACACTCGCCACTCTTATCTTCTTTAGTGATGATCTTGTGGGAGTTAATTCCTGTTGAGAATTAATTCTTTTTTCACCTTATTTAAATTTTAATTTTGTAATAAATGATCTTGAGAAATTTTATATGAATTTCAATAAATTATACAAATCTATATTTACTAGAAATTATAATAGATTTATAATCAAGGAATGAAAAAAATAGTAAAAAGTATTTCTTATATGAATAATATTCTAGAGTGATTTAGTATTATCTATAAAGAACTAGACATAGTAAATTAGTCATGTGAAATCATCTTGCTCAACACAAGTCCTCAAGTGGACCAACCCAAACACAAGATGCTACAAAATAGCGGAAAACACTAAAATATTTTCATGGGAGAAAATAAAATTGATCAGAGTGGAATAACAATGGAAAAAACCAAAACACATACCCAACAATAAACATCAGTATATGTATAAAAAAATTAAATGCCTGGTATAATAATTGGAAAGCAACATAGAGACTAAAATATATAAAAATATACAATAACCAATCACATGTTAGGATGACAACGTATAAAAAATTTATAGGCTATAAAAAATATGATAGGCTATATTTCCAACACAAATAAAAACCAAAATTCAGGTCTCTATGATACTCAAGATTCACTATCATAATCCTAAGACTCAACAATGGAATCTCTTCTCAAACAAGAAACTATTTTCCTTATCCCCCATAAATCATAAAACCTATAATCTAAACTGATAGAAAAAACAAACTTTTCATGAACACTGAGGTACACAAACATGGGGTGACAAATAAAAATCAATATGTCACCCCCATGGAAAACCTATAATATGATACCATAAAAAGTGTATGATCACAGGATATTCCTAACATAATAAAAACTAATAATGAATATCACAAAAGAAACAAATACATAAAATGGGTTGTAAAAGGGATAACAACCAACTGTGGGTTCTAGTATGTCACTAATGGAATGTATACCCCCACAATGGACCCCACCAGAGGAATTATTGTATGTGTATTACCTAGACACATGACACCCAATGCATAAAAAATATATACACATGAGCTCTAGGATATATACAAAAAAAGAAAAAATGTTGGATATAAAGGATTGACCTTAGGAATCCACAAAATTAAGTGCATCTACCAAGCTCTAGGACTATAATGGCATGTCTAAACATGTTAAATATATTCACTCTATACATTTTTGAAACTGTCATATCCTAAATGTAGTGTAGAATAAATTCGTCTCCAACATGGAAACAACAGCTGCACTATTTTATGGGTTCCATATATATAGACATATAGAATGCACATCCCTATCAGATTCCATCTAAAATTTTTAGATTATAAAGAATCCAGGGTACCTAAAGTAAATCATCATCAATGGTAGCTTACATATATCTAGGTTTTACCACTAAAATATTCAAGTTGAATCATAAATATTTTACATCATCTCTATAATCCTAGCTGATGGTGGAAAGAACCAAATCAATATTAGAGATGATGCATGTTCAAAGATATATCAAATTTATCCATCTCAAACCAAAAAATTTAGAATAAAGTACCTCAAACATCATGGTCGAAGGAAAAATAAGCATGGGATGTTCCAACCTCAAACCCATTTTCCATGAAGATAAACTATATGTGTGAACCGACATGTGGACAACAAGGAATGAGGCATCTCTCGGTCCTCTAGATCTCTTCATCCAACTAAATAACCACCACGATTTCTAAATAACCAATCGTATGTCCAAACCAAAACTCATGGATCCCATAGTCCATGGGGTATCAACAAAAAGTGATGTACACTATTGGGATCCCCTTATTGACCTAATCTCTCATACTATACTATCAAAACATCCACAACTATCAAAGAGTACATTGAACGATAAGGATACCTTATGAATGGATCCACTCTATCATCCATTATGCTGGACACATCCCATTTCGAAATATCCCAAATGACCCTCTTTGGTCTCCAAATTATCATCGATTAACAATGTTCCGAAAAAAATACAATAGAAAATAAAATCTATAAAGAAATAAATATTCTTTCTCATGTCCACCACAAAATCAAGACCCTGTAAGGGATCCTTGATATAAGAAAAACCTCTATGAAAATCCCAATATATAAAATTCTCAGTTGATCTTCTTTCCAAACAACCCATCCATAGGTACATACTCCCCGGAATGAGAATCCAAAGAAACACCATGACACATGGTTATTCTCACATATCTATAGAACCCATCTATAACAATCACCCCATGGAATCAACCCTATATAAAGGCTGGAACCACTCTGATCCTCAAGTATGGGATCCAAACAAAAACTATTCAAACCAAAGTCAACTACTCCCATCATGTAGGGACAAGATAAGATATCATATGATATATCAAATAATCATTCCTACCATGATCCATATATAATTACCATAAATATATCATCAAGGAACACTTGATCCAGGATGAACACCATGATCACATTCCTCACTCGATCCTCACAACTCACAACCGAACCCTTTGTAGGATCTTAGAACCAAAACACATAGATATACTCATAAGAAAATCTATCAAGCCAAAACCTCATCTTAACATCCAGAAACTGACAAAAGGACACCACCATCACTATTTACATGGAGAAAAATTTATAATGGACTACTATTAAGTCCAATTATGACTCTAGGTCAAAAAACAGGAAAAAATCATATAAGGAAAACATACACAATGTGTACATGGTTCACACATAGTGTAACACCAATGGTAATCTATAGTCATGTTTCCCAGGTCTCTCTATTTGTAATTTGGAAATGTATATGGAATTTTTACCTTTTACATGGTGTGTAACCCAACATCGGGTACCTACACCTGAACCTAATCCCCACTCGATTTGGACACTAAAAAACAACATGTATACAACCACATACATGGATTGTACTTCATATTGGTTTTCTAGCCAGGTACCAAGTCATTTATGACCACACCAGGTCTTTCCAATAATATTTCATGGTCATAGGTTGTGTTCCTCACATAGGTTCTCATCATGTACCTTGCATAACCATGTCCCCCAGACACACTATGAGTCACCCCTACACCGCATGTATCCTTGGTATATTGAAATTAGTCCCATAGAATCTGATTCCCTAAATATATAGAACACACATTTCTTCTCTAATCCGAATGTCAAGTACATGGAATTTCTAGATAGAACCCCCCCCCCCCAATGTCATAAAACCACTTTTATTCTCAATTAATCCAAGATAAGCCCACATGGGGTCCAAAAAATCAAATTTAAGGAATTAAAACATTAAAATAGATAGTATATGGGTATTTATATAAAACACATAAAAATAGGCTCGGTAAAATGTGGAAAATACTAACACTTAATTAAAAATTTTCCACGTGTAGCCTCTGCATTCTAATATGGGATTTAGACAAACCTTTAACAGTCCATTCAACCTCTCACTTTTCTATCACTCTATCTCTACATCTCTTAGTCATGAAATATGAGATACACACCCCATTGGTTTTACATGGGACGAAAAAGGGGATAAAGGGAATAATAAAAATAAACACTGGAAACAGAAAAAAAGTTAAATTAAAGGGGCTAAGGCTCGGTACGTACGACATGTTTAGGAATCACATAGGACCCCCCCCCCCCCCCACAATTATGAACTCAACCATAGTGATGGAATATCAATATAATACACCATTTATATGATATCACTAAATCAAAATCCAAGAATAAATTAAGATTTAATTAATTAGATATTATATGTTCTGTATAAAATTCACTAAACACCCTTGTAGGTGCTGAAATACGTGCCAAGGGATGAGTCAAGAAAACCATAACTTGTTGGAGGACTATCCAAGATGAAAATAATCCATGAGGGTATAATTTATGAAGATCTTTTATGTATTTCATTCGACACCGAGATTGAAGAAGGCGTGAACAGAACTCTTAGAAGCTCGACACACTCCATGACTATGCTAAGGCATTAGTGGATGACTTCACAAGTATGATAGTGCCACACCATTTTGGGAATCTGACCATTTCTACTATGAATGACTCTCAGCTTCAAGAGACCTTATTTTTTATATATATCATTGTCATTCAACCTTAATGGAGTGAATAACCCTACCTTTTGACATTCGATCTCACAATACACAAAGCACCTGATCCCCTCAAACCAAAGAATAAATTAATCACCCAAGGTATCTAAACGTCAAAAAAACCCATTCCCATATTCCTAAATTCCACTGCCTAGGGTGAAGATACCATTCTCAAAGACCTCTCCCTTTACAGAGTAATAATTCTCTCTGGGGAGCTCAAGGTATTGTGTAGTATTAAGAAACCACTAGGAACTCTTTTAATGAATCATGACATTTATGTCAATTTAGGGTCACTTTGTTTTTTGAATCCCACTCAATTTAAATGCACCTAAACTATGTTAAGAACCTATTTTTCATGAATAATTTCTCAGTGGGGCCCCCATCTTCATGAAGTTCTTCTCTTGGGCCTCTCCATGATTCCACCCTTCTACTCAAATCACATCACAAATTTTGAGTGATCCAGGCCTCCACATCCCTCCAGTATGAGCTCAAATAAACTTCAAGTACTTATGTTGTATTTTCGGTCTATTCTTATGTCTCATTCCACTTTGATTTTGGAACAATAATCTTGTTTACCTCTTACTTCTCATCATAGGTATACTAATTCCCCTTACTTACCATCATAGGTTTGTTAACATATCCCTCATGTGTGATAATTCCTCCACACTATTACAACATTGTATTTCTAAGGCCACCCACTCCTAAAAGTTGATGAGTAATGATTATGTAAGCCCAAGGTGTAATGAATAAATCTCCCACATGATATTGTTGGATGTAAAAATTCATTGCACTGATGTCCTCAACACATGTCATTAAACCGTGATATCACCCTCTATTACATGACTAGGATTTCCCCATATATATGTTACACGTAATGTGATCAACCTCGCATGGATTGAAATCCTCTACACAGAATCATAGAGGTGATTGGTTTCGAGAATATCTCACTTAATTTAGTATCAATCTGTTGGTCCTCTCCCTTTGGGATTTTCCACTATGTTTTCTCTGGGAAGATTCCATGCCTAAGCCCCTACACACCCTTGATAGGATGATATATGTATCACTGACATGGAATTAGATCATCCGTTCATGGAATAATATCCACATCGCATATAATAATTTCCTACAAATGCACCTCACATGCATAAGACCCACACCATCTATCATTGGTTCTTCATTCACGACATGTTAGTTAGGTCAATTGGTTCCTGTTTTTATCATGTCAAGCCTGAATTAGTGGTCTTAAATGTCAGGAATGACCTTGAAATCCTATCCATTAGGGTATCTTTAATGCATAATCCCCAACATGTCCAATAGGAACCCTCATAGTGTAATCCTTGTCATTCCCCTCTCTTCCAGGTACCTTCCAGTTGTAATCCAAAATAATATGCTCCACGTCCATGGGCCAATTACTTAGGTGAGCCAACACCCATTTTCCGAACTTTGTGGAATTTAATCCCCATATAATTGAGATACATTGGAATCCTCCATGAGATTCAATCATGACACCCTCAAGAACTTCATCCATTCCATTCGTCTACTCCATCTGACACATCATCTATATCCATCTCGGTTTTACTGGGGACTTCACATCCTCCTAGGAACATGCCATCAATATACACTATTCCATCACGTTATCCCCATCCATTTCAACACTTCTCATAGAAAAACTGAGGTAGATCCCTTGGGTAGAACCCACACAATCTTGCACAATCAAACTAAGAGGAATCTTATTGTGATTGTTAGATTTCATGTATAAACCCAAAAAAATCCATCAAATTACTTGGGTGTTGATCCCTTACCAATTTATTGGGTACGTAGAATGCTTCTTTGAGGTCCAGTCCCATCTGGCGGTAAATCATGGTCCACCCTCCTAGAGATGCACCTCTCTGATAAACCTCCAATTGTGCTCAGATCATCCTGAATTTTGTGATACATTACCTTTATGGGATACACCACCCCAATTACACTCTCATTGGATTTTTTCTTCCACGCATCTGATAAAACATGGTACCTACCTCCTAGGTATGTACCACTTCACAGTGATGCAATTTAATTTTATAGGACACACCTCCCTGATTCCGCCTCCATTGGTGTTCTGATCCAACCATCATTAAACCATCCAGTTTATCCCTCTTAGGGATGTGCCTCTATGATCTTCCTATACATGGTATTTTGATCAGTACCATTTTTTCTCTTCAAGATATTAAACATGGAACCTGTCACACTTCTACCTCTTGTTTAACATGAGATGGCTAAGGAAAACCATGGAAGATATGTGGGGTATTTATATCAGTATTTTTTTAATTCAACATGTTAAAATTGTGACCTATCACATTTCTACCACACTTTTAAAATGGGGTTCATAAGGAAGAAAATAATATATTTTTCTATGGCATCAGATACCCCATGAACGATATGTTATTCCTTTTATTTTATTCTCGATATGTCTCTATGAGATTCCCACTTATGAGGAATAAATTATGTGACTGCTGTTCCATTGACAAGGTATTCCAGTGATACCCAACATGACTGATCCCCTATAAGGTTTTTTTCCTATCAAGACCACTTCCATTTTCCAGGTAGAAGCATATTACTTAAACTGTGTCCAAAAAGAGATGATATGAGGAATGAGTTTTAAGAACATATATTAATCTATGTTGGAGATTCATACTAGGAAATGAGTTCCATGGAGAAATACTTAGAAGGCAGAACTGACATACCATCATATCATTTTGATCATGGATCAAACACTCTCGACAAAGTGATTAATGTCACACACCTTTTAAAGGATGTAATGTTGGGTACAATTCACATTATTGAATAATAACATGAATGGAACATGCCGTAACGAAAGATTTGGAAATTAAAATGGTTAACCCAATGTGAAACTCTTATATTCAATGTGGAGACTTGTATCATTTGATACATCATTTCAATAGATGAGTGTGTCACAAGATCTGGATATTCAGCACCAGGACCCACTGTGAAATTAGTGGGCCCGACGTGGGACTCACCAGTAATTGGGGTAGTTGAATGCTAGAAATCCTTATCTACGACATCATCAATATGGATCGATCCCTCCATCCATGGATGATTGGACAATCATTGTGCATTTGTCATTACATTCCTAACATTTTTATGGAAAAATTAATCTTCATTCATTGTAGGACCCATGTTGTAGGAATTCACTCACAGAATCCATGCCAATATAGGTGTATGAGGACATTTGGTGTGACAATACCACAAGAACCCATCTTTTCCATGATTTCCACTACTCCATCAACTAATGGGAACTGACACTGCATATCACACTCTAATATATTATATATGAGGGTGATGGACACACTCACACAACTATATTAAGAGGATGGAGTCATTCCCACAAGAGATATGGATCACCAGGACCTGAAGACTTTTGTTCCTCACCCCCATTGATGCCCCTAAGAGCCGCATAGGGTGCCGCTTCTCCCCAATACAATGTAGAATTTCATTGGGAGCCTCTCCCTAGAGAGATCCTTTGAATTAATTCTCTATTCCAAGGATTTAGGAGATTTTTGGGTAATCTTACTAATATCCACCTCCCTAGAGTCACCCTGGAGGGATCCCACCAATCCACACAACACAACCAATGACCGTTATTACAAGCTAGGGAATATGTAGACTTTTCTACTACTCTTCTGTCCTCAGACTGACTCACCTGATACTAACATCAGGTCCATGATCATGAGCATTCCCGTTATAAGCCATCATCTCCCATAGTTTCAGTGGACCTTTCCACCCATAGAAACTATCATTGTGTAACTTCCATTGCAGTTCAGGGACTCCTCATTTCCATGTTGGGATTGATTCATCAATCCTCTCACAAGATGGTTGGGTGGACTCATTCAACCATTGAAATGTATAGAAACCCTCACAGTCAAATCCGTGACAATGAGACTCTGTATGAAGGTACTCCCTAGTAGTTTCTATTCAGAGTTGAGGTCCTCCCCACACTCATACTATGCACGGGGGGCATCATAGTATTCCTAGCATCTACTAAAGTGGAGGCTCTCCCATCTTCATCGATGTTCAGTGGCAAGTTAATCCCTATGATTATGGTTCCCAATATGAAAGTCCTTCCATTATCATCAAACATCAATTTTAAGGTCCTCCTCATATCATATCTGGATCTATAAGAGGACCTCCAAAATCTATCTTCCACTAAAGTGGAGCTCCCCATCCTCATTGTTGATAAATATGAATGTCCTCCTCATTCCCTTGTCACCATCCAACGTGGATGTCCTCCCCATTCCATAGCCAACTATAATGGTGGTTTGAATCACTATCATGGAATTCCTCCCAACACATCCAAAAACCAACACAAAGGTCCTCCTAATACTCATGATTATCGATATAGGGGTCCTCCCCATTTCCTAATAAACTAATGCAAAGGCCCTCCTCACACATCGACTAACCAAAGTGGTGGCTCTCGCCACTTTCATGCCCATCATGGAAGTCCACCCCATATATCTAGTGACTAAATACGAGGTCATACATGCTACATCAACATCAATAGTAAATATCCTACCCACTCAATTAAAAACTCATATGAAGGACCTCCCTGTATTCTAAAAAATCAAAGCAGAGGACCTCCCCATGAAATAAACCAACAACACAACGGTCCTACTAATGATGAAAAAATATCCCTTCCCTAATGAACTATCTCAAAACAGAAGGGAAAACTATCTCCACCAATGAAAAAACATTGGGAATATCCATGTTGTTTTTAATCCCACCATGTTCTCAAATTCCGAAGATGATTTCTTTTCAATTACAGAGTCATTAGCCTAGTAATATTCATGAGAATCAAGGGAAGAAGACAGGAGGGTGAAATTATTCATCCCAAAACATGAGGTTTATAATATACCTAAATAAATTCATAGGTATATATTGGGGGAAGACATAGATCACTTCTGGGGTCATGCAGTGTAGTTTTATTTTTCATCACCAGATTCATTACCTACCTCTACATGCGATCATGAAGAGTATTTCTGGGATATGATAAATGAGTGTGCCGATTGGACCCATATATGACTACCATTTTCCTCACACTTGTGGTAGTGGAAGGAAACAATTCATATAGGTACATGATGATGTGTTCTAACCCACATCCCTGAGTTGACCAAACATGTCGTGATTAGTGATTACATACAGTTGTCTCTCTGCTAGAAAGCTCACTTACACAATGGTATATATCAGTGATTTTTCCTACTTCTCATCTACATCCGATCATATCCTGGGGAAGTCAATAACTGGGTTATAAATCTGAAAATGGAATATTGTGGGATAATCTAGCCACTGGATAGTTTCCTATGGTATTATTGAAAAAAAATTGATCATGTCATTGACATTCCTGAGTACCCCACTCAATACAATGTTGTGTGCTTATGTTGGACCATCAAGATTATGTTTTTACACCTTTGTGACCAAAATATGGTCTACCCTAAGATTCAGGATCACATGGATGACATCGAACCTAAATTAAATAGGATTTTGTTGATATATCTCCCATTGGTACAACAACTTGCATCCCCTGGATACCGTAAGACCCTTCAATACAAATTCATCCATATCATTGTAGTGCTCTACAGAATCATTGAAGAAGAATATCCACATTTGAAGACTTTTGATTAGGGATAGTATGATTCTCTCAACTTTAGTACCATCAAGACACATCCTGATTCTCCTAGAGATATAGGAGATACACCCCCATTTATTGTCATGGTAAATATGTATTGCTTTACAATTATGAAGAATGGGGACACCAGTGTATGATCTGATGAGGAGGACTAGCCTACTATGGTATCATATTATCAGGTGGATCCTCACAAAGTAATTCTCACTGTCCTGCATTGGAAGACTCTCAGCCTTGGATAACATTCATCATCAGTGCCTTTCATCCAGAATCTCAATAAGGCTAATAGAAACTCAGGCCCTCGTTTCTTCCAGATACCATGCAGAGAATAGAGGATGATCCTACAATCAGTACCCTTTATGATAATATTGTATATCAACACTATATTATCAATGATATCCATTCGGATTGGTGCCCAGAATAGGGTGATCCATTGCAATACCTTGTTCTTCCTCCACTGTGTTAGTAGAGACAATTACAGGTCCTCCTCTAGTTGCTCATAATTGATCTTGGTGACCCCACACATCTTGGTATGGTAGAGATAAGGGATTATGGAAAGATACCATGATATGCATCATGAAACTTAAAATAATAGAAACATAATTCCCCTATTTACTATATTTAGTCTATTCTGCAAGATGCTCTGGAGGACCTCTCACAAGTGGCTGTACAGACCACCCCATGAGCCACAGGTCCTGCCTATCATTTTTATGAGCTATTCAATGCACCGGTGGTCAAGAATCCACACCAAGATAGGAACCCCAAGAGGATGTTCTTCTAGGTGAACTCACTAATCAGATAGATTCCATGGAAACGTGACATGTGTCAATCCCACCTGACGAAACGTTGTATCTAGCATGGGAGAATGACATTAAAGCACCACTACATTTTTTGAAGCTTAACTTCCCCCTTCAATTGAATGGGATACCCACTGTAGCATCTAGACCACTTCATCTTCATGTGAGGACCCATGTTGGGAACCTTAAAGTAGAAGGATGTAGAAAATATGTATTTTTCATTCATAAATTAGGTATTTCATTCATTTGGTACAACTAGATTCATATAGTGTCCATCTATGAATGGGAGACCTCCAAAATAAGTTTCTTTAATATCTTGGATCAACTACACTAAAGAAAATTATTTCAGAACTCTTCAAGTGAAATCAATTTCCAGATGGTCATATCATATAATTAATCTCCAAGTGGAAGGGCTTTACGTACTCACTCAACATGTTACTGACTCAATAGTAGCTATTGAAAATACGCATGGATAATTTCAAAACTAAAATTATTCCCACCCTTGTCACTCAAAATTTACCTGGTGTATTTTAAGATTTATATAACAAGATCTATCTACTTGAGCATTCCTCGAAGCAATCTATGTAAGAATTACTTTTTTCCTCTTCCACATCCAATTAGAAGGGAATCTATGATATATATTGTCACCAAAGAATATGTTGGGTCCTCAAAGCTTCTAGAGCTATTACCCATACAGCCCCTCAATGAATAGCCTCGTCGATGCCAATATCCTTAGTACGTTCCACCATTCCATTCACAAAATTAGTGGGTACCGCTTCATGAGGCACTGCCACTGAAATTAGAAAATGTGGCTCCATATCCTCTTAAGCCTCCATAACCTCGTCAATTATAGTCTCCTAGAGATCCCTTTCAATATATAAAAACAATACATTTTCCTTCCCCTTAGACAAGGTATTTATTTATTTTTTCAGTTCTTTGGAACAAGAGATCCTAATGCTTCTAGAATTTTGAATTCCAGATGTGGCCGAGATAATTGATTGTATCTACCACTACCCATATAATAGGATCACTGTACATACAATCAATCAGTGATATGTTTTCCAATATAGGCTCAAATAATATATGGAAAATTGAATAGTTAGCTTGGGTGATGTTTTGGTGTAGGTATCACACATCTTTGCTGAGCTCGATAGTGATAGTGATGGTTTGTGTGAATGGAAACAAGTATCCTACCACAGGACTCAGAGTTATAATGACTTGTTACCTCTTAGGGAATTATCTATTGAAAAAATCATTATACATACATGATTAGTCTGTTCCAAACCATTATTATTCAATGAACTATCTCTAGCTACCACTTATGCATCCACTTCTATGTCCTTGACCTCTCAAAAGAGCGGTTAGTAATGGTGAAATGGAATGAAATATCCCCCACTAATGCTGAAATTGCCTTGTAATATTAGTGACATCATGACTCTAGGTATCAGAACCACATACATTGTCCATAAAACAGTCTAAAAGTCCCATAATGAAAACTACGAGTATGCATCTATAAATGCCATTGAGCTGTGGGGACCCCTAAATGTTTCCTGACAATGTGTAATATCATGTTGGCCCTCCGAATGTCCCCAACTGACACTATCGAAGGATTCAAATACATGTGAACCAACAGAATGATTACTCCAGTTCTTCAAGCTACGCCATGAATGCCACTGAGACCAGACAATAGGTGATGTGTAGAGCCCAGTATGCACATCCTTCCAGCCTACTCCTCTAGATTATCCACCAAAACTGAATGTTCTAATTGATCAATAATAACAACCACAATCACATATTGATTCACCACATCTTATTGAACTTAGTTACCCAATAGTCGGCCAGTGATGATCCATGTAAGATTTTTCTATGAGCAGTGGAACGTTTTTAGCACTAACATGAATCGACTAGTTCGACAAGTAGTACCCTTCATAGATACTACTGCAGAGTGACTTCCTCTAGGTGGAAATGTGAGCATAGCACAAAAATATGATCTGTGGAATCACCTAGATAGAATTTATTCTAGTCTATCAATCCTTGAGGCCCTATTTCTATCAAAATAGATGTACTAATCCATAGAATAATACTTCAAAATCCTTCACTTTTTTGAAAAATAGGATTTGTTTATAGAGAATATTTATGCCAAAGAAGTGGAGCAGTTAGAATGCCAAGCCATAATCTCTTTGTTTAGGGAATATGAGAGCTCTATTGTGCAGGGGAACATCCAATCGATGTACAAAACAAGTTAGTTCAATGGAATTAAGGTTTTTTACAATCTATTTTACATAATTTCTAGGATTAATATAAACCTTAGAAAGATGCCCCATTAGATAGGACTCACTGAAAAATAAAATTCATCCCCTCTGACAAGATGATTTAGGGTTACGACATGACTGGAGAAAGGCCATGTTGAATGAACTATTTGAAGACCCAATTCGGATGTTTGGATGAAAACCTTGAATTCATATTCATCACATATGACACCCGATTAAAATTGTTGATGGATAAGACATGGATTCGTCTTCATGTAGTAGTTCCCTCAACATATCATCAGTGCCACATGTCTCCCTCAATGGTATAGTGGGCTTAATCTAAGATGATTTTTCTCTCTTTTTATCTTATGAATACTAATATATGGACAAAACCTATTAACAGATAAAGTAAATATATATGCAAGCCAATGATATTGAGAACACCTCTTTCATGGCCAGTATATGGCTAGATTTGAGGGATGAATTTATCCTCCTGATTCAATGTTTGGAGGCTACGATGCCAGACTTGGGGAAATTATTTGTCATTTATGATAGAAAAGTGTGTCATTTAAATAGGTACAAACAACATTATATGATTAACTCGTAATCCTACATATGTTAGGATCAAGTGACCGTAGAACCCTCTAATCTTATCTAGTATCAAGATGTTCATCTCATAGATACAACCCTTATTAGACTCACTTGTTCCACTGAGCTTGGAGGAACCATAAAAAACATGTCTGTCAATATTTCATTGAAATCAATCATAGAACCTATGGTTGATGTCCTAATGGAATTAGTATGAAAACATCTATCCCCATTATTTCAGCAATGAAGGAGTCTCCAAATGAAGATTCTTCCCGTACCCATGTTGGCACCAGTTTTCCTTTGGAATTAGTAATCCTAGAATAATAATTTCCTCCAGTTGATCACCATGTCATAGATGACGAATAAGATCTAGAAGACGCTCCTCCAACATTAGAGGAAGGCATCTCCAAAACCTTTGATGAGCTGGTTCAAGTGAATCTTGATACTAAGGAAGATCCGAGGATGACGATGATTAGTGCATCAGTGCCTAATAAAGAACTATAATAGAATATGGATTTTTTAAAGTAGAACCTGGATTTTTTTCTTGGAACTATGAATAGATTCCATGAATCAACACTCAATTCACTGTTCACTGTATTGGTCCTCCTATAATCCATCATCAGTTCAAGAAGCCTCCCCAAAAGATGCACCCATCCCATAGAGCCATGATCGATGTTGAAGTTGAAAATATTTTCAAAGCTAACCTCATCATGGAAGTTTAGTACCACATGTTTTTGGAAAACATCATTCTATTTAGGAAGATAAAAATGAAGATCAGATTATATATCAACGTCCAAGATCTCAACATGCACTATCAAAATGATGGTTTTCCCTTCCAGTTATGAAGTTATTAATAGATGTCACAGAAGGGATCTAGGATCTCTCTTAAATGGATGGGTACTCCATATTGAACATATCTGTATAGCCCTCTAATATGAGTATTATACCACCATAAAATCCGCAACAATTAATTTATGTTACTAGGTAATTCCATTCCATTTCAAAAATTTAGGGGAAAATTATCAATGATCCATGCACCACATGTTCAAATCAATCCTCAGAATGCAATTTGAAGGTTATGAGGATGATATGGTGGTAAAATATAATTATATTCAAGACCATCTAAGATATCATGACAGTGTTTTATGATTCATATATTCTGGAATTTGAAGATGAACCACTTAAAATGTGATTTTGGGGTATCCTTTGGGATGTTCCTCAGTTTATTTGTAAAATACAGAGTCATTGGTATCGATCTATAGATTATCAGTGTAATCAAATAGATTCATCCTCTGAGAAACCTATGATAACTCTAAGGAAGTTAAGGGAACATAGACTACATATGATGATTTTTTAAAAATATAGATCAATAGTGTAATCCATTTTCCATGATCATGATGAATGTTGTTTCTTAACAATGGGATGAATAGTGCTAGACCATGTTTGAGGAGATCATGAATTTTTTTTGGCCTATGGATCTGATATGAAACATATTAGTGAAGCCATTGGTTTTTTATGTGACCTATTTGGAATGATCACTTGGATTCCTTCTCACTCATAAGAGCAATGAATGTATTGAGAATAGTTTATACTATCTCAATCACATTCTCCTAGACATACATTCGATACATTCTCCAATCAAGAAGAGTAACATCACGTTGGGTTTGACATTGCAGAAGTATTGGAATTATTTTCATAATCATAATATATCAATGATATATTGGGTGGGTCCACTGAATTATATCCTAAAACACCCAATTTTGATAGTATGGATAGTGGGTTGGGTGGTGATTCACTATTTGTTCTATATCAGGTTCATTCCATCGAAGGTTATCTAGGGTCAAACACTGGCAGAATTTCAGGCCGTTCATCCAGCCCCCGAGGAAAGGCCACTAGACATTGATTTTCTAAAATATTTTATACTTGTTGTGGATCAATACATTATATGTTGTAAGATTCATTTTAGGGGATCCTTTTAGAGTCCATCCATTAGATGGCAGAATGATCCAAAGATCAACAAAGTTATCATGGGTATGGTCTTCACCACTTTCTCACAAGTTGTCCTTCCCTACACATTATAGTTATTATAAGGCCACCCAAGCAATGTGTAAGAGTATAAATATCTCATTAATGGACATGATTTATCCCTATTTATTGATTTTATCAACCTACATGTCAAGGGAGACTCTATGCTAGTCACCATGCTGGTAAACGTTGACTACATTGTCTATAAGATAAAGCGTGTACCCCTTCTCAAGAATACTCTCCAACTGATCATCCAGTTCCCTTATTGGATAGAGGTGGCACAGTTCCCCCCATCACATAATGGTTGAGTTAATTCCTTTGAAATTTAGCATCTTCTCTAATTGATCCTAACAAATTCGATATGTTACATCACGTGGTGCATCAAAGAGTTATCACTTAGGTCATTTCAAATGATGATGATGATCAACCAATAAACCGCCTGGCCTCTAGTGGATCCATGTACGGACCTACAAACCACATTATAGCTGAGGAAACCTCCTATTAGAAAACTCTATTCCCTGATTATCACCAATATGGAAGTCTCCCTCTAGACAGAGCCTAACCTTAGTGAATTTGATGGTGTGAATCATAGTTCACCCTCTATAGTGGACCCATCTTTAAGAAGACTCTTTAAAAACATGGTTTGGATAGAATTACAATCTCTTTCATTTAATGAAATTAGATTCCTTAGGTCATGTAGGAAGTCCATGTCGGGTCATGTGGTGCTCACGTAGAATGGTTGAAGCTCTCTCACCAGGTTTGAAGGCTAGGCTACTTTGAGCCCACAATGGTTCATGAATGTATCAATTTATCCTAGGGGTTTCATGCATGTCATATGTATTCCATTATTTTCCACCGACCACCATAGAAAATCATAATATAGAGTACTCTTGTCCTCTTTTAGTCTGGGAACTCTGCATCATTATACCATATCAACTAACAATACCTCAATGTTGTAGCTTCATTATGACCACAATGGATTTCTTCTCAAAGCGAGAAGAAGTGATCCATATCAAGGATGTCAAATCCTTATTGTTAATTGAATTCATGAGCTCCCAAAAAAATCTATCAGTTAGGTGTCCCTAATGTTGTTTTTATTAAAAATGGCACCAAATTCTGTGTAGAAGAGATGAAGATATTATACACCAATTACAACATCTAGTCCAACCATACTACCTGCGGCCGCACAAAATAAAATTGGAAGATCAAGGCATTCAATGAAATCATCTCCAACATTTTGTAGAAGATTGTGGGATATAATAAGAAAAGTAGGACATAAAAGCTCCCCATCACTCTCAGGGCTTATTGGACGATGACTTGAATTTACACCCATGTGACTCCATATTCTAGGATGTAAGGAAAAGAGGAAGCCATGCCCCTCCCGATCTAGTTTCCATCGCTCCGAACATCATGTTATGATCCGAAGATGTTAGACAATATAGTCAATGTTTATCTAAAATATCTATAATACCTTGATGGAAACATGGATAGGGATTTTTATAATCTAATGAGGCACCACAAAAATGCAGCTAGGTAATTTAACAAGAAGGTTTACCTCCTCTATTTCATCAAAGGTGATATAGTTTTGGATCTCTAAATGCTAATGATATGCAAAAGAATCTATTAAATATAGAACCCATGATGGATGCATCTTATATCATTCATAATGTATATCCCAATAGTGCATACTATTTGGTCACCATGGATGGGGAGTGCATCACTCCTCCAGAAGATTCCATGTTCCTCATGAAATACATCACATTAACAAATGACATCTCAGTTTCACAATGATAAACAATGTTTCAAACATTTTTCTAGTTTCATTATGATAAACTATGTAACAACCATATTAACTATTTCACAATGATAAACTACATAACAAACATCATCGTAGCTTTAAGATGATAAACTAGGTAACAACCATCGTCCTATTTGCACAAAAATAAATTGTGTAATCACCATTAACCGAGTTTCACAATGATAAACTGCATACCAACCATCATCCTAGTTGCAAAAAAATAAATTGTTTCACAACTATAATCATCACCATATGAAATTAGATTGTGTGTTCATAATATTAGATAAATGACTTTAAATGGAACAAAATTGATGGTCCTTCTTGTAAGACTTTAAAAGGAATGTATCCACATTCAAGGAACACAACATTAAAATGGGCTTCCAATTCCATACATTATGACATTAAACTGTGTGTGGGTTTTGATTGAATATTTTTCTTGAAGAATAGTCCTCTTGTTTCCATAATTCAAGTTGGGTTGTTCAGGATTTGTTATACATATCCCCTTTCTTATATATCCCCACTCTTATAGTCCAAGTATCAAGACTCTAAACTATATGCCCATTCTTCATAGGAATATGTTGGGTCGTGTTGGGACACCTTGTCCCATTCATGTCGAATTCTTTATGGATCTTCACCAAATATTTCTAATTTATAATCCTCATTCAATATTCTAAACTCAATGACCATAATATAAGATTCTATTTGGTGTATTTTTAGTTCATTAATTTACATAGCATCCAGTTTTCTATTGTCATGAAGATAAACAACATAAAAATTATTATCCTAGTCATACTATGATAAAATACTAAATTCCATAATTTCCTCTCTCGAGAGGAAATATCTCCCCTAACCAAGATTCCATTTGGGGTTCATAATGGGGGATGGTAGTCTCTTAGTTTAATATACATGTTAGTTTTATAACATTTTCTCTGTGAACCTCCCTTGGTACAAATCCACCTTTTCTACATCCTATAAATATGGCGATTAACTACATAGAATCAAATTTCATCACTAAATAATGTTAAACATTATGGGCCTGTCTTTTCATTGGACATAAAACCATGAAATAATTTTACATGACATCGATCTCCTACCATTTCATCTTGAGGAACAACATACAGTCTAATTCCTATATATACATGATATTTAGCGATGCATGGATTCTATATCCAGGTCCAATCACTCCAAAAAACAACTTCCCCTTATGTTTATGGGTCATACCTATGAAGGGAGGTTTCAACATCAAGAAATACATGTGTATTGATTCATATAATTATGTGATATGTAGTAATCTCCATACATGTAGTATTTGGGCCTAGACACAGATCTGCAGATCTTTTGTCCTCCTATCCTCAATATAGTCTATATTACTAGAAATTAAACTATATATTGAGTGGTCTCTAGAATTTTTGTGCGGTTCTAGGCCTCTTTGGACCAATTCACATCAGGTTTGTTATAGAACCACACTACGCATGTCCATTTGATACATCCTCTATCTTGGTACAAGATCTATGAAGATAAACTAGAAGTTCAAGTCCCATTATTATGTCTTTAAAACTTATATAGGCTTCTTCAGGGATGTATTGTGTAGTGTTTTCTGGCCTCTTTGGTCCTCATTCTCATAGGGTCTATTATAATTCCACATAAAAACACCCATTAAGGTAACATCTTTGTTGGAAGAAACTCTATGACCAAAAAATAATTTCCAATTTCTTCAATACATGATGTTAAACTACAATCACACCCTTATCAAATTCCGTATTCCCCATGATAATCATGGGATTCATTCCTTCCCCTTGCTAGATATTACTTTCCCTCATTAGTTTCATTCGTCCATCGCATATTATTCATGAACTATCAGTGTATTAAATCCCATTCCCAAGGGATATGTACCAATGCATGAACATTTCTTCTTTGGGCCTAGCCACAAGAACTTTAAAACTATCGACCCATTGTCTTTGACTATGGTCCAATCTCTATGACCCTAAACTATATGTAGTTCATACTAATGTAGTATTGTGGTATCTTTTCTTACTTAGTACTCATTCATATTAGGTTTCATTTCATGTGAGTCACATATATACCCATTGAATGTAGGATTTCTTTATAGTCCATACAAAATAACTTTAAACATTTTTTCATGGTCTACGTGGGATGACCATAAATTTTCTGAAAAATCAGGGTCTGATTCCATTCCATGACCCACCCCACATAGAGTCATTCTCAGATTTTATTTCCACCATCGTTATCATCCAGATATACCCCCTAAATTTGATAGTCTCAGAGCATTTTTTCCTCACAATCCATCATGGGACAATGACCTTATTTGTTTTTAGTAACAAATAACAGGTCCTATGTTTCAAACATGGCCCATAATTGATCCTAAATTTCCATAACCTGCTATTTATTGTTATGTTATTAGTATTTATTTTTTTAACATGGTTAATGGACAACCAATACATACCATTCAAACCTTTATCAAGCCATTAATGATTCTACTTCCCTCATTTGTGCACCCTTACATCATGGTAGGATTCCACTTTTGGTGTCACCCCAAATGTGAGCACTTGTGTTCATGTTTAGTAAAACCCTATATACAATTCCTTATTTCCTACAGTAATCATAGATCACATGGTATTAGGTGTTTTAGTAGGCTTTATTCTGATGTGTTCAAGCCAGATGATGGATTATTGGTTTAAGCTCGGTGACCTTAAATTAGAAGCTCATGTCCATGAATCAAGACATTAAATTGTATATGATATTCCTCATGAATATTTGGTATGGAAATAAGCCTTATAATGTCTCATTCGAATCTATTTTCATCATTCCACATAACATATACCCATTTATGTATGTTTCTAGACAATTTTGTGGCACACAAGCCTCCATTGGCTCATTCACGATGTATTTATTTCCTCTATGGAAGAAAAATATCATCGGAATAAACATTACCCGAGTTCGTGCAACATGACTTTAAATTATTTTACAGGGTCCATGAAGTATGACCTTAAACAATGTGAAATTTCCTTATCAAATGATGTTAAATTTTACCATGCATCACTTTCACCATATGACATTATGATGTGTGTTCATTGTCCTTATATTCATAGTATAAAAATGAAAATATCCCTAGTCCCTCAACTGAGAGGTCCCCTCCTTCAATACTAGTTATCAACCACATTGTTTTCATATTCATTTGTTTCTCCAAACATGAGGGGACAATCCCCTTGTGGATAGGATTCATATTTTTTTAGACAAATATGGTTACAATAGTGTGATATAGGTCACTATGGCATGATTCCAAATGATTTGGAACCCATTCTAATATTCCATCACTCCACTCTCACCCTTCGTGTTCCCCAAAATTGATTACATATCCTCTTTCATGCCATAATAGACCCCATAATAGACTAGTTTCATGAAAAGTCATCTCTCCTACTGTGCAAGTCTAATATTCCCGAATACCTCGGATCACATTCAAGGTAGGTGATATGTTTTGATCATGGTCTGCATTCATGCTCTCAGAAAAAATACAACGTTTCAAACATGGTTAGTATACATCCAATACATTCAAACCATCATACATAGGCTCTAAATACTGTCCATTTTGATTCACAATTTTCATTCCCTTTTTTTCAGATTTATTCTAAATCTATTGTGTTTATCCAGTTCATGCACTGGAGGACATTAATAAAATCATTTTTGATACTTTGAGATCCCTATTCTCTAGCCATAACCTCTCTTGGACCGAATGCACTTTGTGGTAAGTCCCCAATATCTGACTGTATGATTTTTTGGTTATCTGACATTTTTTTTGGAATTGAAAAAAAATACACCATCCTTTGATTCTCACACTAGGCATGACCAACATGGTACAATGTAATTTTCACTATTTATTTGGTATTTATAGTTAATGTTTTAATGTTAATGTGATAAAATAAATCACCCCTAAAAGAAACTAAGTGTCCAATGTGAGCCATCACTATGGTGTTACAATGAATGTTCACATGATGTAGCCTCTCATAAGTCTTTGAAAATAAAACTTAGAGCTCTGTTCTAAGGATTGAGCACTTCAGCCCCTCTAAACTTTGGTGTGAGGCCTACAAAATATTTTTTCACTGCATGAGGTCCCTTTTCTTATCACCAAATTTTAGTCGAATCTCATCTACCTCGATTTGGGTCTATTCTCACTTGGATTAGAGATCATATACCTGACACATTTCCTATATTAAATGATCCTTTAATGCATCTAGATGGTTCCTCAATTTTATGACTAGTTCTTATTGAGTGACGATGAAGGAGGAATACTCATTCGATTTTTATTCCTTATACCAAACCTTTTGGTTCACCTCATGGAGATTCCATATGTAGTTATAATTATTTTTATGTAAAGGGACATACATTTATTAACTACATTTCTATATCTTTTCAATTATGTTTTTGCTGAAAAACATTTGAAGATGTTGAGAATCCGCACCTTTAGCACACAGATTGCATAGCCAGTTCCATAGCTGTAAAGACCCATAAATTTCAAGGAAATTTATTTTTCTTAATTTTCATTGGAATTTTACAAGAGCGCAGTTTCTGACGGCACATGATTCCGAGGCCCGGTGTGCCCGGAATCATTTTCCGAAGCTTGGCTCGGGTACGTTCAGTGAACGGACGAGCAGGTTTTTCTAACTTTTGAACCGGTGCCCCGAATCGAATTCTGAGGGCACCAATGAAATCGCAGCGCCGATATTCACTTAGAAATACCTCTTCCGGAGTTGCGTTTGCTCAGGTGTGGTTTTTAATTTTCGGGCTTAAAGTTAAGAAATAAAATAATTTTACGACAACTTTATTTTATTTCACTTAAGACACTTGGAAGACACTTGAAGCCACTTAAAGGCAGCTTGAACTGAGTTGAACTGGATAGGATGCTATCCAGAAATATCATACCCCCTTGGTAGAATATTTGTGAGGTGGGGCCCGCATGAGCCCCGCCGTTTCTTTCCGCTAAGAAACGCACCCGTGAAAACCCGTCTTAATGAAAGTCAACCGACGCGTTTTTTAAATTCTTAACAGACCATTTAATTGGGCGGTTTATTTCGTGAATTAAATGGCTTGTTTCTTTCGTTGAATTAATTCAACGAATTAATTCAATCGTTTCTTAACTTGTTTCGTGTGTTGGCATATTAATAAAATAATACCAACCTAAAAATATTTGGGGAAAATTTGGGAGGATTCTTGTTTCTTCTTCTTCCTTGCGAAGAACGCGAAGAACGCGAAGAACGCGAAGAACGCCGAACCCGGAAATCGATGACGCTTCCGTCCGAGACGTTCTTCCACGCTCCGATCTCCGATCACCGACCGTTTGAGGTGAGTGATGTCGGATTTTCCTCTTAAGTTCTTTTCTTTTGGTTTTAATCAAAACACAAATTTAAATATTAATAATTTAAATCTGTTGTTCTTGGTTCGTTGAGCTCGCCGACTCAACACCGGATTCCGCGACGACGCGACGCCTCCCCGCGACGACGCGACGATCCCTCTCTTCCGCGACGATCTTTTCCGCGAAGAACGCCCGCGCGCGACGATCGACGAGGTAGGGATTTTATTATGGTATTTACCCCTTTTTAATTTATTCCCGTCAATGTTTCTTAAAGAAATTAAAGAACCGTTTTTGTGAACAATTTTTAATCTTATTAAAAATTGTTGTTACCTGTGTTGAATAAATTTCTCCCGGTTGTTTATCTCTAACGCGGATGGTGCGGGCCAAACGAACATAGCCCGACGACCCTCCGCCGTTCTTCGTTTTGTGCGGATTTGACAGACGAAGACGGAACGTGCCGCAGCAGATGTTTGACGTTCCCGCAGTAAAGAACGGATCCCGGGAGGAGCAACGGCGCAGACGTGAAGGAAAACGGGCCACCGGAGCGACGCCGGCAGCCCGCGGAAGCTACCGGCGGCGCGGGTCGCCGGCTTGGCAGCGCCGGCGGCCGGAGGCGGCGGCCAACGGGTTGGTTTTGCCTTAAAAATCAGGTGGAGTGCGGTCGGGTTGGTTTTGCCTTAAAAACCAACCGGGCCCCTGGGACGAAAATGCCAATATCTCTCAGACCAGGCGTCCGATTGACGCGCCGTCTGCGACGTTGAGTTCCTGTTGACGATACGGAACTTTAGGATACATCAACTTCGGACTTCGTGACAGTTGATGTATCAGCCTCTCGGCTCGTGGAGCGGACCCTCCCGAACGAGCTTACTGTGTGCGGGAACCCTAGTGCTGGCTGCGACTGCTCCCTCGACGGCGACGACTGTGCAGAGATCCTCTGTGGACTCCGACGACGACCGTGCAGAGATCCTCTGTGGACTGCGACGACGACTGTGCAGAGATCCTCAGCGGACTGCGACGACTACTGAACTCAGCGAACCTACGTGGATCAGTGCTACAGGTCCTGCGTGGGCCCGGTCCTGTGTGGGCCTGATCCTGTGTGGGTCCGATCCTGTGTGGGTCAACACTCAGCGGTTCTGTGTGAGCCAACTCCTACAGGTCCTGCGTGGGCCCGATCCAGTGTGGGTCCGATCTTGTGTGGGTCACTGCAAGGTTAGTACCTATCGATCCTTCGTGGGTCCGACGACTTAGATGGTTCAGTGATCATCATTATCGTCATCCGAAAGAGTATACCTGTGTGAGCTGAATCTTGTGTTTCTCTCCTTTGTGGATTGTGTTGAGCTATCCTGTGTGGATTTACTGTTAACTCTCCTTTGTGGATTGTGTTGTTCTATCCTGCGTGCATATGCGTTTTGCTTTCCTGTGTGGACTGGGTTGTGCTAGGGCTCGGACGTTGGAGCCGATCGGGGAATTGATGACTTAGGTATATGTATGGGCATATACCTAAGCCGTGTCAGATGTTACTTCGTGATTGCATCTCTTCTTCGTGACTTATCCTTTGTGAATTTCGGGAGACCTTCGGGGGTCTCGGGGTCCCTACTGAGTAGCTTATACTCACCCCTGCACGGGCTATGCCCGCACTTCGTGGTGTTGGTTGCAGACGACGGACAGCGCTGATCATGGAGGAGGCGTGCGGAGCAGGACAATACCTGGAGGTGGACCACTGGGCGGGACGTACTCGGAGCGGTTAGGTGGACCCGAGGAGCAGTGGAGGCTATCTGTACCCACCTTTCAGGTGGGACATCCAGAGGACGGCTCGACGCTGCAGTTTTTCCTTTCAGTTGCTGTTTTTCCTTTCAGTTGTACTTTACAGTTGGGCTTGTATTTCCGGCCCCTTTTACTTTCATCACAGCTTGTACAGTTTTTACTTAGTGTTTACTTTTCTGCTTGCTTACTCTGTGGTGCTTGTTTACTTTTCAAAGGCAATGCCTTCCCTTTTTGTTTGGATTCATGCCTTAGTGCTAGTCGCCAGCCCCTGGCCTATGGAAGGCGGGCTTGGGGTAGTCACGACATGGGCCCCGAGGACGGGTCGTGACAAATTGGTATCAGAGGTGGTCGGTTCTACCGCAGACTCTGATCTTTCTTCTATGTGAAGCAATTGTGTTTAGCGTATTGAGTGTGGTTATCAGTCCAGGGAGTCCAGTGTTGGTGCGGCGGCCGACGTATCCATACACTAGGACCCTGACTTCTGATTTCCGACTTAATGCACGAAAACATTGATTGCATGTGTGTTTCAAGTTTTCATTGTCATTACTTGTGTCAGCTCACCAGGTATACTGTTCAGACCATGGTGCACTTGTTTCCTTTTCATGATGGCACGACGACAGCAGCCAGCTAGGGTTCCTAGAGTAGGGCGAGACGACAGCCCGCCGAGCGACGAGGCCTCGGTACAGGGCCCGTTGACAGTAGAGGCACCGGCGGTACCTTTACCCGCCGAGCCCCCGATGCTTCCAGCACTGGCAGCTGACGACGAACGATGCCTCGGAGCTCTGCACGAGTTCCAGCGCCAGCGACCACCCAGGTTCTGTGGGGAGTCGGACCCCCAGGCAGCTGAGGACTGGCTGGAGGTGGTCGTCCGAGTTTTCAGGCTAGTGAGGACACCAGCAGACCTCATGGTGATCCTCGCGGCGAGCCTACTGCACGCAGCTGCAGGGCGATGGTGGAGCCTGATGCTCCAGGTACACGATGAGGCCACCCTCATCTAGACGGACTTCGAGAGCCTCTTCCGCTCAGAGTTCGTCCCGGCCACCCTCCGTGCGGTGCGCATCCAGGAGCTTCTTCAGCTGCGGCAGGGCAGCTTGGCGGTCGCTCAGTACGCGGTGAGGTTCACCGACCTATCTCGCTACTCGACAGACATGGTACGAGACCCCTTCTTCTGGCCCCGGACCTTCGAGCAGGGATTGAGACACGAGATCAGGGCATCGCTGATCTCCCTCAGCATCTCGACCCAGGCAGGAGTACTGGAGCGAGCCCTCCTGATCGAGAGCTTCCTGGATGAGTCCACAACGAGACCTACCGCAGGGCGGCAGGTAGCGGAGTCTTCGGCAGCTGGTAGCCGGCGGATGACTCAGGGTTCCAGGCGGACCAGACCTTCCGGCAGGCGACCTCGGGAAACTGGCTCAGCAGTGCAGGGCACCCAGCCCGGAGCCAGTCTTCCGAGAGGCAGGCAGTGCTACGAGTGTGGCGGGCGGGGCCACATAGATCGTGACTGCCCGACCCGTCGTACCGTGGGTCAGCAGACAGTGGAGGGACCACCCAGGCAGAGGCAGAGGGTTGACCGTGGTGGTACGCAGGGAGGAGTCGGACGAGGCAGAGGAGCTGGCCGAGCAGCAGGTGGTGCACGACGCTTTGAGGCTCTGCCACCACCACCACCAGGATGCCCGCCCCGACCACAGGGAGCTGGCGGGCAGAGACAGGCTCAGCTCCAGGCAGCGAAGGCCTACGACCACGGTGCGCCGGAGATGATTCGAGGTATGATCTGTGTCTATTCCACCCTTGCTGCAGTTCTGATAGACACAGGAGAGAGTCACACTTTCATATCCACTGCCCTTGTTTGGAGCTCGGAAATTCGGACAGAGCCGTTGGCTCGATCCTTACGGCTAGAGACTCCTACGGGAGCAGACTCGACGATTACGCACTGGTGCCGGCAGTGTGAGCTTACTCTAGGAGGCGAGAGCTTCGGCTGGGATCTTCCTGTCGCGGCGTCGAGGCCTTAAGACGTCATCTTGGGCATGGATTGCTTATCTACGGTCTATGCTTAGATTTACTGCATTAGGCGTAAGATGCGATGTGTGCGCACCAACGGGAGCAGGTTCACCTTCACCGGCGAGAAGGGAGCCTTAGCAGCACAGGATGGACTCACGCAGAGGAGAGGTCATCCCATCAATCATCAGTTAGCTAGCCTCATCCTGGGAGCAGTTGACGTGCGGAGTCCCAGTTTTCCTGCAATGGTGGATCAGTATGCGGACTTCTTTCCCGACGACGTTCCAGGACTACCTCCTCGCAGAGAGGTAGAATTATATATTGACTTGTACCCCGGGACAGCCCCGATATCCACTCCAGCATATCGGATGGCCCCCGCTGAGCTTCGAGAGATGCGGGTACAGTTGGAGGACTTTCAGGGAAAGGGGTTCATCCAACCCAGTGTTTCGCCCTGGGCTTCCCCGATTTTGTTCGCCAAGAAGGCAGACGGGAGCTTGCTACTGTGTGTCGATTATCGTCGCCTGAATCAGGTGACAGTGAGGATCCGCTTCCCAGGATTGATGACCTCTTCGACCAGCTCAAGGGAGCATGGTGGTTCTCGAAGATAGACCTCAGGTCAGGATATCATCAGCTTAGAGTTCGAGACGAGGATGTACAGAAAACGGCCTTCAGGTGTCGGTATGGCCACTATGAGTTCTTGGTTATGCCTTTCGGTGTGACCAACACTCCATCAGTGTTCATGAGCCTCATGAACAGGATATTCCATCCATACCTCGATCGATTTGTCGTGGTCTTCATCGACGACATTTTGGTGTACTCGATGACGGAGGAGGAGCCCGCCTACCACCTGCGTGTTGTACTAGACACACTCCGAGAGCACCAGCTTTATGGCAAGCTCTCGAAGTGTCAGTTCTGGTTACGTGAGGTCCACTTCTTGGGGTACGCCATTTATGAGGCCGGAGTTGCAGTGGATCCCGTGAAGATCGAGGCAGTGCTAGCTTGGGAGCCACCCAAGAGCGTGACAGAGGTGCGGAGTTTCTTGGGCCTAGCCGGATACTATCGGAGATTTGTGCCGGACTTCTCCAGAGTTGCAGCCCCACTCTCAGCGTTGACGAAGAAGGGGAAACCCTTCGTGTGGTCAGACAGATGTCAGCAGAGCTTCCAGGAGCTGAGGAAGAGGTTGACCAGCGCACCTATCTTGAGATTGCCTGAGGAGGGAGTTGGATACGTAGTCTACTGCGATGCATCAGGGACCGGACTCGGGTGTGTCCTGATGCAGGAGCGGGCCGTGATTGCCTACGGATCACATCAGTTGAGGCCTCATGAGTAGAACTACGCTACCCATGACTTGGAGTTGGCAGTAGTGGTCTTTTCCCTGAAGACATGGAGACACTATCTGATGGGCGAGCGCTTCACAGTCTTTTCTGACCACCAGAGTCTCAGGTACATCATCTCTCAGAAGGACCTGAACCTGAGACAGTGGCGATGGCTCGAGATCCTCCAGGACTATGACTTTGAGATAGTCTATACTCCTGGGAGGGGGAACGTGGTGGCTGATGCCCTCAGCAGGAGGACGGGCATCCAACTACTTGAGGAGGCGACAGAGCAGCTAGCCGCTTTGCAGATATCCTTCGTGGATAGAGACGGAGCAGCCTTCCTTCAGTCTCTCACAGTCTCTCATCCACTTCTTCAGCGGGTCAGAGAGGCACAGCATGGGGACGTTGACTGTGAGACACGACATGCACAGATATCCTCGGGACAGGCACCTGATGGTTTCTCCCTTGGGGCAGAGAACGATGTCCTTTTCAGAGGACGTACCTTGGTACCAGTCGCTTTACTAGAGGAGGTGCTGAGAGAGTTTCACACTTCTCCTTTGGCGGTAAATACTGGAGTGGCGAAGATGTACCAGGATCTCAGGCGATAGCACTGGTGGCCGGGCATGAAGAAGGCTGTGGCAGAGTTCGTTTCACGGTGCCTCACCTGCCAGCAGGTGAAGGCAGAGCATCAGGTACCAGAAGGTTTGGTACAGCCCTTGGAGGTCCCGAAGTGGATGTGGGATGGGATATCTATGGACTCCGTGACTAGACTTCCACGCACATCCAGAGGTCATGATTCCATTTGGGTGATTATTGACCGACTCACCAAGTCGGCACACTTCTTGACCATCCGAGAGCAGGGCTCAGTAGAGAGCTTGGGGCGTCTCTACGTTCAGGCGATTGTACGACTTCATGGTGTGGCATTGACTATCGTCTCCAATCGGGACGCTCGTTTTACTTCCCGACTTTGGAAGGGGTTGCAGGAGGCGTTCGGGACGCGACTACGTCTGAGCACCGCCTTTCACCCTCAGACGGATGGTCAGACGGAGAGGACCATTCAGACTCTCGAGGACATGATCCGCGCATGTGTCCTCGACTTTGGTCGCAGCTGGGAGGACCACCTACCCTTGGTAGAGTTTGCGTACAACAACAGCTACCACTCCACCATCGGGATGGCACCCTACGAGGCGTTGTACGGCAGGCCTTGCTGATCTTCTTTGTGCTGGACAGACCCTGGAGAGTCAGCACTTGTGGGACCAGAGATGGTCCGGGCCACGACAGAGAAGGTCCAGGTCATCCAGGAGCGGATGCGGACAACACAGAGCCGGCAGAAGTCATATGCTGACAGGGGTCGGAGGCCACTAGAGTTCGAGTATGGCGACCACGTCTTCTTGCGGGTCTCACCTCGACGTGGTTTGAGGAGATTTGGCTGAGGCGGAAAGTTGTCTCCACGCTTCATCGGACCCTTCCAGGTCCTCAGCAGGGTTGGCGAGGTGGCTTATCGCCTGGCTCTGCCACCTCAGTTGCACCGGGTGCACGACGTCTTCCACGTATCCCAGCTGAGGAGATACGTGCACGACTCGACACACATCATTGACTATGGGGAGCTAGACATGGATGATGGAGCGACTTTTGCGGAGGTCCCAGTGGAGATAAAGGATCGACAGGAGCGGGTCCTACGTGGGCGATCGATTCCTCTTGTGCGCATCAGATGGCAGCACGGGAACCTCCATGAGAGCACTTGGGAGCGGGAGGCTCAGATGCGTGCTCAGTACCCACATTTGTTTCCCTAGTTTTTGATGTATCTTTACGAGGACGTAAAGTCCTGAGGTGGGAGTAATGTAAAGACCCGTAAATTTCAAGGAAATTTTTTTTCTCTTAATTTTCTTTGGAATTTTACAAGAGCGCAGTTTCTGACGGCACCTGATTCCGAGGGCCGGTGTGCCCGGAATCTTTTTCCGAAGTTTTGCTCGGGTTTGTTCAGTGAACGGACGATCGGGTTTTTCTAACTTTTGAACCGGTGCCCGGAATCGAATTCTGAGGGCACCGATGAAGTCGCAGCGCCGATATTCGCTTAGAAACGCCTCTTCCGGAGTTGCGTTTGCTCGGGTGTGGTTTTTAATTTTCAGGCTAAAAGTTAAGAAATAAAATAATTTTGCGACAACTTTATTTTATTTCACTTAAGCCACTTTGAAGTCACTTGAAGCCACTTAAAGGCGGCTTGAACTGAGTTGAACTGGATAGGATGCTATCCAGAAATATCCTACCCCCTTGGTAGGATATTTCTGAGGGGGGGCCCGCATGAGCCCCGCCGTTTCTTTCCGCTAAGAAACGCACCCGTGAAAACCCGTCTTAATGAAAGTCAACCGACGCGTTTTCTAAATTCTTAACAGACCATTTAATTGGGCGGTTTATTTCGTGAATTAAATGGTCTGTTTCTTTCATTGAATTAATTCAACGAATTAATTCAATCGTTTCATAACCTGTTTCGTGTGTTGGCATATTAATAAAATAAGACCAACCTAAAAATCTTTGGGGAAAATTTGAGAGGATTCTTGTTTCTTCTTCTTCCTCGTGAAGAACGCGAAGAACACGAAGAATGCGAAGAACGCCGAACCTGGAAATCGACGATGCTACCGTCCGAGACGTTCTTCCACGCTCTGATCTCCAATCACCGACCGTCTGAGGTGAGTGATGTCGGATTTTCCTCTTAAGTTATTTTCTTTTGGTTTTAATCGAAACACAGATTTAAATATTAATAATTTAAATCTGTTGTTCTTGGTTCGTTGATCTCGCCGACTCAACACCGGATTCCGCGACGACGCGACGCCTCCCCGCGACGACGCGATGATCCCTCTCTTCCACGACGATCTTTTCCGCGAAGAACGCCCGCGCGCGACGATCGACGAGGTAGGGATTTTATTATGGGATTTACCCCGTTTTAATTTATTCCCGTCAATGATTCTTAAAGAAATTAAAGAACCGTTTTTGTGAAGAATTTTTAATCTTATTAAAAATTGTTGTTCCCTATGTGGAATAAATTTCTCCCGGTTGTTTATCTCTAACGCGGAGGGTGCGGGCCAAACGAACACGGCCCGACGACCCTCCACCGTTCATCGTTTTGTGCGGATTTGACGGACGACGACGGAACGTGCCACAGCGGATGTTTGACGATCCCTCAGTAAAGAACGGATCCCGGGAGGAGCAACGGCACAGACGGGAAGGAAAACGGGCCACCGGAGCGACCCCGACAGCCCGCGGAAGCTGCCGGCGGCGCCCCGGCGCGCCGCCGGACGAGGCCGCCACGGCTGAAGCCGTGGCGCCGGCGGCCAACGGAACCGCGACCGCGCGGGTCCGGTTCGCCCAGGCGGGACGCGGCAGAGCTACGTCCGCGGTTCACCAGCGCGGCCCGCACGCGGGCCGCGGTTCTCTCTCGACCGCGGGGGCTGCGCCCGCGGCATCCTCGCCTGCCGCTCGGCCGAGCCGGACCGGCCCTGGCCGGGCCGGGCCGGGCCAAACGGGTCGGACCCGGGACGGGTCCACCCGGTTCGGGCCGACCCAGGGGGTGTCGGGCCGGGTCGGCCCGGGCCCGTACCCCCCTTCTTCAGACGTCTTCGTTCAAATGGCCGTATCTTGAGCTACTTGCCTCCAAACGACTCGCCGTCAGCGGAAACGCGATCCTTGGATCGAGACGGTCGTTTCGGTATATCGCACTCAAGGTTTCGGAATACTTTGAGTTCGGCCGGGATGGTTCGTACACGAGACCAACCGGGCCCTCGGAGCGGAAATGCTTATATCTTGAGCTACGAACGTCCGATTGACGTGCCGTCAGCTTTTTTGAATTCCTCTAAGTGAGACGGATCTTTTGGCATACTCCGCCCGATGTTTTGACGCAGGTGGAGTGCGGTCGGGTTGGTTTTGTCTTAAAAACCAACCGGGCCCCTGGGACGAAAATGCCAATATCTCTCAGACCGGGCGTCCGATTGACGCGCCGTCTGCGACGTTGAGTTCCTGTTGACGATACGGAACTTTTGGATACATCAACTTCGGACTTCGTGACAGTTGATGTATCAGCCTCTCGGCTCGTGGAGCAGACCCTCCCGAACGAGCTTGCTGTGTGCGGGAACCCTAGTGCTGGCTGCGACTGCTCCCTCGACGGCAACGACCGTGCAGAGATCCTCCGTGGACTCCGACAACGACCGTGCAGAGATCCTCAGTGGACTGCGGCGACGACTGTGCAGAGATCCTCAGCGGACTGCGACGACTACTGCACTCAGCGAACCTACATGGATCAGTGCTACAGGTCCTGCGTGGGCCCGGTCCTGTGTGGGCCCGATCCTGTGTGGGTCCGATCCTGTGTGGGTCAACACTCAACGGTTCTGTGTGAGCCAACTCCAACAGGTCCTGCGTGGGCCCGATCCTGTGTGGGTCCGATCCTGTGTGGGTCACTGCAAGGTTAGTACCTATCGATCCTTCGTGGGTCCGACGACTTAGATGGTTCAGTGATCATCTTTATCGTCATCCGAAGGAGTAAACCTGTGTGAGCTGAATCTTCTGTTTCTCTCCTTTTTGGATTGTGTTGAGCTATCCTGTGTGGATTTACTGTTTACTCTCCTTTGTGGATTGTGTTGTTCTATCCTTCGTGGGTATGCGTTTTACTTTCCTGTGTGGACTGGGTTGTGCTAGGGCTCGGACGTTGGAGCCGATCGGGGGATTGATGACTTAGGTATATGTATGGGCATATACGTAAGCCGTGTCAGATGTTACTTCGTGATTGCATCTCTTCTTCGTGACTTATCCTTTGTGGATTTCAGGAGACCTTCGGGGGTCTCGGGGTCCCTACTGAGTAGCTTATACTCACCCCTGCACAGGCTATGCCCGCACTTCGTGGTGTTGGTTGCAGACGACGGACAATGCTGATCGTGGAGGAGGTGTGCGGAGCAGGACAGTACCTGGAGGTGGACCACTGGGCGGGACGTACTCGGAGTGGTTAGGTGGACCCGAGGAGCAGTGGAGGCTATCTGTACCCACCCTTCAGGTGGGACTTCCAGAGGACGACTCGACGCTGCAGTTTTTCCTTTCAGTTGTTGTTTTTCCTTTCAGTTGTACATTACAGTTGGGCTTGTATTTCCGGCCCCTTTTACTTTCAGCACAGCTTGTACAGTTTTTACTTAGTGTTTACTTTTCCGCTTGCTTACTCTATGGTGCTTGTTTACTTTTCAAAGGCAATGCCTTCCCTTTTTGTTTGGATTCACGCCTTGGTGCTAGTCGCCAGCCCCTGGTCTATGGAAGGCGGGCTTGGGGTAGTCACGACACGGGCCCCGAGGACGGGTCGTGACAAATTGGTATCAGAGGTGGTCAGTTCTACCATAGACTCTGATCTTTCTTCTATGTGAAGCAATAGTGTTTAGCGTATTGAGTGTGGTTATCAGTCCAGGGAGTCCAGTGTTGGTGCGGTGGCCGACGTATCCATACACCAAGACCCTGACTTCTGATTTCCGACTTAATGCACGAAAACATTGATTGCATGTGTGTTTCAAGTTTTCTTTGGGATTACTTGTGTCAGCTCACCAGGTATACTGTTCTGGCCATGGTGCACTTTTTTCCTTTTCAGTATGGCACGACGACAGCAGACATCTAGGGTTCCTAGAGTAGGGTGCGACGACAGCCCGCCGAGCGACGAGGCCTCGGTACAGGGCCCGTTGACAGCAGAGGCACCGGCGGTACCTTTACCCGTCCTCGGGGCCCGTGCCGTGACTACCCCAAGCCCGCCTTCCATTGGCCAGGGGCTGGCGACTAGCACCAAGGCGTAAATCCCGGTAAAAAGGGAAGGCATTGCCTTTGTAAAGTAAACAATCACACAGAGTACAATCGGAAGAAGTAAACACTAAGTAAAAACTGAGTACAACAGTAAGTGCAAAAAGTAAAAAGGGGCCGGAAATACAAGCCCAGCTGTAAAGTACAACTCGAAAGGGAAAACAGCAACTGAAAAGTAAAGCTGCTACGCCGAGCTGTCCACTGGAAATCCCACCTGAAGGGTGGGTACAGATAGCTCCTCTGCTCATCGGGTCCCGCCGTCCGCTCCGAGTATGTCCCGCCCAGTGGTCCACCTCCGGGTACCGCCTCGTCGTCACGTACACCTCTGGGTACCGTCTCGTCGTGAGGTCCTCCTCCGGGTACTATCTCGTCGTATAGTCCACCTCCAGGTACCATCCAGTCCTCAAACACTCGGCCTCTGTTAGCACTACCCGTCGTCTGCAACCAACACAACGAGGTGCGGGCATAGCCCGTGCAGGGGTGAGTATAATGATACTCAGTAGGGACCCCGAGACCCTCAAGGTCTCACTAATCCAACAAGGATAACCACAAAGAATATCTCAACAGATAACCTCTACTTAGGTATATGCCCATACATATACCTAAGTTATCAAGTAACCCATCTCAAACATGAGGAAACACAAGGATTGTGAAATCAACGGATAACCTCTACCCGGGTATATGCCCATACATATACCTAAGTTAGCAAGTGACCCATATCAATCATGAGGTAAACACAAGGTCAAAAGTCTCAACTCAAACCAGGATTTTCATTATCGAAACCGTAACTGCTGAAGAGCTCCGTCTCTGGAGTGTACAGTGGTCCTGTCACGACTCCGAGGTACTGCTCACTAACCTAAGACTGCTGAAGAACTCCACCCATCGAGTACTACGGGCCATCTGCTACAACCAAGCGCTCCCATGTGCCGCTACAACCAAGCGCACCTCTGTCGTGGGTCTGCCGCTACACCCAAGCGCTCCCATGTGCCGCTACAACCAAACGCACCTCTATCGTGGGTCTGCCGCTACAACCAAGCGCTCCCATGTGCCGCTACAACCAAGCGCACCTCTGTCGTGGGTCTGCCGCTACAACCAAGCGCTCCCATGTGCCGCTACAACCAAGCACACCTCTGTAACACATCGAGTCGTTCGATCAGAAGTCGTCGGGTCTCAGCCAGCTTCACGGTCTCCGTACTCCGCGACGCTCGTCTTCCGCGGTTTGTTGACGTGCTCCGCACTTGAACCGAGGTAGGGGTTTGTTTCAATTGTTTATATTTGTTTGAGAATTTCAACTTGAAAATTCTTCGTGGTAAATTTTTTTAAAGTTATGTGGAACTTTCTTCGAACTTGATTGATTATATTTGTCGGGCCTTGATTTTCAAATCTTTTTAATAAATCTAAAAAGATTGTGAATGTTTATTATTCGTTAAAGGCCGATTGCTATCCTTATAACGTGAGGAGTTCGGACCCTACAAACCCGGCCGATCCTCCTCTTTTACTTCGTGTTGACTTTTTGTGGAATGGTTCAGAAGGGCGTGGTGCCGTCACAACACGCGGGTTCATGCGGTTTAATGCGGAAGATACGTGCGGCGCCCGTGTCGTGACTACCCCATGCCCGCCTTCCATAGCCCAGGGGCTGGCGACTAGCACCAAGGCGTGAATCCAAACAAAAAAGGAAGGCATTGCCTTTGAAAAGTAAACAAGAACCACAGAGTAAGCAAGCGGAAAAGTAAACACTAAGTAAAAACTGTACAAGATGTGCTGAAAGTAAAAGGGGCCGGAAATACAAGCCCAAATGTAAAGTACAACTGAAAGGAAAAACAGCAACTGAAAGGAAAAACTGCAGCGTCGAGCCGTCCTCTGGAAGTCCCACCTGAAGGGTGGGTACAGATAGCCTCCACTGCTCCTCGGGTCCACCTATCCGCTCCGAGTACGTCCCGCCCAGTGGTCCACCTCCAGGTACTGTCCTGCTCCGCACGCCTCCTCCACGATCAGTGTTGTCCGTCGTCTGCAACCAACACCACGAAGTGCGGGCATAGCTCGTGTAGGGGTGAGTATAAGCTACTCAGTAGGGACCCCGAGACCCCCGAAGGTCTCCCGAAATCCACAAAGGATACGTCACGAAAAAGAGATGCAATCACGAAGTAACATCTGACACGGCTTAGGTATATGCCCATACATATACCTAAGTCATCAATTCCCCGATCGGCTCCAACGTCCGAGCCCTAGCACAACCCAGTCCACACAGGAAAGCAAAACGCATACCCACGCAGGATAGAACAACACAATCCACAAAGGAGAGTAAACAATAAATCCACACAGGATAGCTCAACACAATCCACAATGGAGAGAAACACAAGATTCATCTCACACAGGTATACTCCTTCGGATGACGATAAAGATGATCACTGAACCATCTAAGTCGTCGGACCCACGAAGGATCGATAGGTACTAACCTTGCAGTGACCCACACTGGATCGGACCCACACAGGATTGGGCCCACGCTGGACCTGTTGGAGTTGGCTCACACAGAACCGCTGAGTGTTGACCCACACAGGATCGGACCCACACAGGATCGGGCCCACACAGGACCGGGCCCACGCAGGACCTGTAGCACTGATCCACGTAGGATCGCTGAGTGCAGTAGTCGTCGCAGTCCGCTGAGGATCTCTGCACAGTCGTCGCCGCAGTCCACTGAGGATCTCTGCACGGTCGTCGTCGGAGTCCACGGAGGATCTCTGCACGGTTGTCGTCGTCGAGGGAGCAGTCGCAGCCAGCACTAGGGTTCCCACACACAGCAAGCTCGTTCGGGAGGGTCCGCTCCACGAGCCGAGAGGCTAATACATCAACTGTCACGAAGTCCGAAGTTGATGTATCCAAAAGTTCCGTATCGTCAACAGGAACTCAATGTCGCAGACGGCGCGTCAATCGGACGCCCGGTCTGAGAGATATTGGCATTTTCGTCCCAGGGGCCCGGTTGGTTTTTAAGGCAAAACCAACCCGACCGCACTCCACCTGCATCCAAACCTTGGGCAGAGTATACCAGAAGATCCGTCTCACATAGAGGAATTCAACAAAGCTGACGGCATGTCAATCAGACGTCCGTAGCTCAAGATATAAGCGTTTCCGCTCTGAGGGCCCGGTTGGTCTCGTGTACGAACCAACCCGGCCGAACTCAAAGTATTCCTAAACCTTGAGTGCGATATATTGAAACGACCGTCTCGATCCAAGGATCGCGTTGCCGTTGACGGAGAGTCGTTTGGAGGCACGTAGCTCAAGATACGGCCATTTGAACGAAGACATCCCAAAAGCTTGGGCAGAAGTTCTCAGGGACACTATTGATGGTTCTCCTTCCTCCCGAGTATGCCTGAATTGGATTGTTCCGCCAGTTATATTTCTCCAACATCAATTTTGGTCTATGTAGGGCCTATATCTATTGGATCTTCTCCTGCAACTCCACTTCCATGATCCACCCTAGCTCTACTGCTATGACCCTCTATTTTTGTTGTTCAGACTTGGACGCGAGGTAGAGAAGTTACTCATTTATTGGCTAGGATGGGTTTCTACCTCAACATTACTCCCTGGTAAGAATCCTCCCACCCCTTCAAATACACATATTTTAGCCTTTATATTTCATAGGATGGATTCATCTCATTTCTAATCATTCCATATTCATGAATCAATATGATCTATAGTTGCCTCATCATATACAGGTGGTCTTCAGGATATACCCCCATGTACATCTTTAGGGTTAGCCACTGCAGACACCTAAACTGCCTCAAAAATCATTGAGGTTTGTACAGTTCCCAGATTCCATCAAATTCCTCTCGTTCCACCAACACTCCACCTCAAATGTCCAAAATATTTGTCCATTTCTCCTCTATTATTATTCCATTTTAAGTTATTACCCCAGTTGGAAGATGTAATGTGTTGATGGAATAGAGATCAACACTCAGCGGTTCTGTGTGAGCCAACTCCTACAGGTCCTGCGTGGGCCCGATCCTGTGTGGGTCCGATCCTGTGTGGGTCACTGAAAGGTTAGTACCTATCGATCCTTCGTGGGTCCGACGACTTAGATGGTTCAGTGATCATCTTTATCGTCATCCGAAGCAGTATAACTGTGTGAGCTGAATCTTGTGTTTCTCTCCTTTGTGGATTGTGTTGAGGTATCCTGTGTGGATTTACTGTTTACTATCCTTTGTGGATTTTGTTGTTCTATCCTGCGTGGGTATGCATTTTGCTTTCCTGTGTGGACTGGGTTATGCTAGGGCTCGGACATTGGAGCCGATCGGGGAATTGATGACTTAGATATATGTATGGGCATATACCTAAGCCGTGTCAGATGTTACTTCGTGATTTCATCTCTTCTTCGTGACTTATCCTTTGTGGATTTCGGGAGACCTTCGGGGGTCTCGGGGTCCCTACTGAGTAGCTTATACTCACACCTGCACGGGCTATGCCCGCACTTCGTGGTGTTGGTTGCAGACGACGGACATCGCTGATCGTGGAGGAGGCGTGCGGAGCAGGACAGTACCTGGAGGTGGACCACTGGGCGGGACGTACTCGGAGCGGTTAGGTGGACCCGAGGAGCAGTGGAGGCTATTTGTACCCACCCTTCAGGTGGGACTTCCAGAGGACAGCTCGACGCTGCAGTTTTTCCTTTCAGTTGCTATTTTTCCTTTCAGTTGTACTTTACAGTTGGGCTTGTATTTCCGGCCCCTTTTACATTCAGCACAGCTTGTACAGTTTTTACTTAGTGTTTACTTTTCCGCTTGCTTACTCTGTGGTGCTTGTTTACTTTTCAAAGGCAATGCCTTCCCTTTTTGTTTGGATTCACGCCTTGGTGCTAGTCGCCAGCCCCTGGCCTATGGAAGGCGGGCTTGGGGTAGTCACGACACGGGCCCCGAGGACGGGTCGTGACAATAGCTACCTCAACAGGATGACCCATTATGGTTTTGTATTATAGTGAATGAAATTTTTTATACACTTCCTTGCTCGGTTCTAGATAATGGGACTTTTCTCAACTGTATCGAAGTCAAACTCTTCCATCGTTCTGGGATATATAGGCTAGTACTTTGAAAATTCATGTACGAGTGTGGCATCAGTATCCTCCTCTAGAACCATATCAGATAGGCATGGCTCTATGTTATGAGGTTTGTCATCCTCACAAGGACCCATATCAATAAGGTTGTCCCTATCATCCCAGAGTTCCACACCAACAGTGGAATTACTCTAATCCATAACTATCTATTCAGCAGAGGTTTTGTCATGGTCATCCAAATGGTCAACTCTAAAATTACCAGTGTCCATCTCCAAAAATGGATTTTATATTTTCCAACCATTTCCAATTGACGATCTCCCACTACTCACATCACTATTTAGACAGTAACATGTCAGCCCACCTGATCAAGAAACAATGGATTTGGCCGGTAAGGAAAGAAAGTTACGGAAGCCAAGGGATGGGGGATCATGATCTTGTGTTTTCACTATTGGAATACCAGGACATATCCCCCAATATATGAATGAGGGCTCCTAGGATTCTAGGGTTTATGTCCAAAATTTTGTGGTCCCCCCAATTTATTCTATCCTAGACGTAGGCCACAGAGCATGGTTCCCTGTATCTTTTGATTTGCCTCCATCTCCAACAGCGTGGGTCTCATCTATATGATCCTCCTACATGAAAAATCTTTTTAGTTGGGGAGTTTAGATGAAGAATGATGGAAGGTGAAACATTAGTAGTAATAAGATAAATGTTACCTCAAGAAGGTCATATTATTCTCATAAGGATGTTATGATTACACTAGCCTCTGGAGTACTCCCCACATTGGAATCTTCTCTCCATGAATCATCAAATTCTTCAGGAAAGGTATTTAGTACTGCCATATCAGTAGCTAAAAGTAATGGGAGAGAGGTTAGGTCATTCAGTACATTCACTCGGCATTTTATCAGACGTACAATTTCCTAGAAGTGCACTAGGTCCTCCATCTACACCGTATATCGCTCCCCCTATTCATGAGACCTGAAGAATATGTTTTTTGAATAATTGATCCTCAAAATATCCATCCCATGCATGTTGATGTGGTCCCATATCTATCATGTGCTAAAGAAATGATTTTTTACTTCCTATGTTTCCCAATCCTCGAGTTAAACAAAATCCTAAGGCTTCTCCACATAGTGTAATCACTTCCCAAAAGCTTGGGCAGAAGTTCTCAGGGACACTATTGATGGTTCTCCTTCCTCCCGAGTATGCCTTAATTGGATTGTTCCACCAGTTATATTTCTCCAACATCAATTTTGGTCTATGTAGGGCCTATATCTATTGGATCTTCCCCTGCAACTCCACTTCCATGATCCACCCTAGCTCTACTGCTATGACCCTCTATTTTTGTTCTTCAGACTTGGACACGAGGTAGAGAAGTTACTCATTTATTGGCTAGGATGGGTTTCTACCTCAACATTACTCCCTGGTAAGAATCATCCCACCCCGTCCAATACACATATTTTAGCCTTTATATTTCATAGGATGGATGCATCTCATTTCTAATCATTCCATATTCATGAATCAATATGATCTATAGTTGCCTCATCATAGACAGGTGGTCTTCAGGATATACCCCCATGTACATCTTTAGGGTTAGCCACTGCAGACACCTAAACTGCCTCAAAAATCATTGAGGTTTGTACAGTTCCCAGATTCCATCAAATTCCTCTCGTTCCACCAACACTCCACCTCAAATGTCCAAAATATTTGGCCATTTCTCCTCAATTATTATTCTATTTTATGTTATTACCCCAGTTGGAAGATGTAATGTGTGGATGGAATAGATATCAACCTACTCGACCATGTTCAACACCACCATCAATCCTAGATTGAGGGGTAAGCATCCCATGATATAAAAAATTCCCTTCTAGAATTGTCTTAGGATGGGAGATGGGTTTCAAACATTCACAGCGTACCATGTACATAGCCACCAAACTGTTTAAAAACCCGAGTGGTCCACACATTCACATTGTCTTCATTCCCATGATCATATTCCGTAGTACTTTATTCAACTTTTCTAGCACCACGATCCGAAGAATGAAATGTTTCCCTATTTCTAGTATCGTCGCCACATTGAATGTGTTTGGCTGCACCACCATGTTTGTGTCGCACACCAAAAGCATCAACCCACAGATTAGTGCAGTTATTAACTTGGCCGATATTAATATGGGTTGATGATATAACAACATAATCATGAAGTACATTAACATTACATAACTTTTTAGGAATACGTAACACATTACAAAAAAAATACAACCAAATAGCCAATTATTTTAGTTCCTTTAGAAACATGGAACAAAAACATATTCTCTAGAGTATTACCTTTAATGTTTTCCACATATATCTTCCCCTTTAGTGTCAATAACGAAAACCACTTTTTAATAACTAGGTAAAAAAACCTATGAAAGGGCGAGATCAAATTCTCAGTAAGGGTAAACCTGGGAGATGTGTGAACATAATCATTAACATAATGGTATGAGATCATGATAATGAAAATATATGATCATACCCTACATATCAATGATCATGAACATGAATCATTCCATAAAAATTGAAAATTATAAAGACATGATTTATAATAAAATAAACAGCATAACCCATCAAGTCATAAAATTTGAATAAGACATGTAATTGTGTAATACACATAAAAATGAAATATCATTCCCCATAAGCCATGTAAAATTGATAGAAAAACTAATTATTTATTAAATGGAGGAGAAAACATTCTCATGAATTATATACAAGGTCATAAGGGCCTAAAGAAATGGAGTTAGGGAGAATCTCCAATAATCATGTCAGAACATACTGCGGGAATGGATATAATACTGTAGAATTCCACATGAGGGTTGTCTAGTGATGTCATAGAAGGCATGAAGTCAACCACCTGGTTCCCTTCTATCCATGTTTCTAGTAGTTCGACACCATTTTGAATAAGATATTTATTTCGTTGGATCAGAAATGCGATGTCCCATCGGATAGAGGATATATTTTTTATAGAACTTTGGAAAATAATTAATTATGAATCAATCAAAAAAATAATATTTTTTTCTGAAGATACAATTCAATAATATTAATCATGGCCTCCTCCTCTGAAAGAAAATGGTTACTGGCTCCATAGAAGGAGGTGAAAGAAAACACCTCTAATTCATTATTGTCCATGACAACTCCACCAACACACATGCTTCATTGGCTACATGAAACATCACTGTTGATTTTAAAGCCTCCATGGGGCGGGTTACATCTCACAAAATTACCCACTAAATTGGGAAGGGATATACATCTAGTATAACTGGGATGAAAACATTGGAGAGGGGGGGATTCACATGGATCAGCAAGAAGGCTATATTGATCAGCCTCTAGGAATTTAATTCTAAAATTTTGAACCAGATTAGAGGGATGTTTCTTCTTGAGGGATATATTATAGGCTTCTTATAAACTCTATCACCCAACCGATAATAGTTTTGAGAACCCCTGCTCTTCATGTTTATTACTACTAGAGCCATGGAACCACTACTAGAGGACATAATCGATGGAGTATAAATCCAGTCTGAAGCCCCTGAAATCCCCCGTCATAAACTAAACAATCATCACCTAGTCACTAATAAAGAATAGGTAGGAGATGTTTTCCCCATCATGGGACTTGTATCACTGACACATATATTCTAGCTGCACTCACTTCCACTAGATTGATATGTTAGTCAGGATTTAAAGGTTACAATTTCTCTAAACTAAAAGGATGAACCTACTTCAAAATTCCTTACACCATAGGATCATACCCATGAGTTTTTTATTTTCTATGGCTAGAGCATGTTACTGTACCCTTTTGGATTTAAAACTTCAAAAATAAATACCAACAAAATACATATGTACAGGGAGTTTTCTAAGTATGATTCATTAAAATAATTTTACTGGTTATGGTTGAGAATACCGTGGAAAAACTGGGAGTGATTAGAAGATTTATTGAAGGATATATCCTGTACTAGGTAGCCAAGGAATCCAAGATTCTCACCGACCTAGTTGCAGTCCTAGAAGCTTAACTCTCTGTAGCCTATCATCCACCCGGAGCTTTTTTGCATAATGAGAATGTGAGTTCAAAATTATCTCCTTAGGGCCGAAAATTTTCAACATGTAGAGATAGTTACCATGATATGTTTTTCTTTAATGATGTTTCATAAATGGGAGTTTCCTTCAATTACCTCCCAAGACAATTTTCAGTGATATATGTGTAATGACTCCACCGTGTTCCTCACATTAATGCCAACAACCTCCATCAACATGGTGAGTTTATTCCCAAATGCCCAATGGATCCTTCTCTCCTCAATAGGATCCTATAGAAATGTAAACCAAAGCTGGTCAATTCTTTTAAAGATAGATTTGGGCGCAATGATAAATGAGAGAATGCGAGAATGGATGGAGGCCAATACACTAATAGTGAGATTTTTCCTACCCCAATATAAAAGAAAATGTTTTTATAGTATGTAATCAGGTTAGTGATCTTGAAATATAGAAGCTTAAAATGCCTTAATCTAATTTTATCATGGTATATGGGAGCTCCTATGTATTCAAGGAGAAATTGTTTTTTTACAATAACCATCTGAGACTCAATGTTATGATTGTAGATGTTTGAGTAGGAGGGTGTGATGAAATCATTTCATTCCTCTCAGTTGATGATCTAAACACTACATTTCATATAATCATCCATGATTATTTTGAACCCCCGATTGAAAAGTCCCATTGTTAAAGAGTAAGTCCATTTATTCTACAAAGAATATATGAGATTCACCTTTGTAATGATCTCCATAGTGGTAGGGCTTAAGAATACCATGATGCCTTCTAAAACTCGCATATCAACTTAGGACATGAAGTTCCATAATGAAAATACTCAGGGGGAGAGAATCACCTTGGCACATCCCCCAATCTGGTCATAGGAACCCACATTACATTCCAATTATGATAATTATAAATCAGGTTGAGTTGTTGTAATGAAATAGGAGGTCAATGAACCACTCTGAGAATCCCATGGCCCTCAAGGCCCTAATATTGAAACTCCATTTGAATCATTCATAATCCTTTTACATGTCTAGTTTGGTTATGATGTTTGAACCCAAAACCGTTCTATTGATTGATCCCAACATTTCTTGAGCTAGAACCATTTACCCTTTGATGGTCCTCCCTTGAATGAATAAATTATTCTCTTCTAAGTCCCAAATATAAAGATATTAGGGGAGCCACGTGTTGATGATGGATTCCATGATTTTATAGAAAACATTACACATCCTAGTGGATCTAAACAACCTTATTGGAGAGGGTCTGTTCCAATAGTGGATCATGACCATTGAATTGATTCACATAATTATCTCACTAAACATAAATATTTACCCAATGAATTAGATGTATATATATTTCCCACCTATCTCATAATTAGAACCCCACATATGTGTTCCCAAAAGCATAAATAAATATTGATATCGTAACTCATGGAATAAAATGGGTTTAATAAACATTATTCAATCATATCATAACTCATGAAAAAGAAATGGGTTTCATAAAAATAATTCAATTATAAAAATGAAACATTATTAGAAAGAAAAATAATGGTATAATTGATGAATATCCCCAGTAAAAAATTTATAACATAATATATTGTTATCATAGATGGAAAATTATTTTTAGAGATCACTTGAAAAAAAATTGGATGAATTCAACCTTTCTAATATGAAAAAAAATTAATTTAAAATATAATTTTAAAAGAAAATATTTTCTACTGAAAACAACCCTTGAATTTTGTAAAGGAAACCTCAAGGAATTAAGGATTACTGATGGTGAAAATGTTTGTTTTTCCATATATTTTAAACAAGATTACATTCATACTTTTTTCCAAATAATACCCAAAGTACCTCATTTTTAAAATAAAAACATATTCCTTTCAAACCATGTACTAAAAGTCATAAATTTTTCAAAAGACTTTAAACATAAATATTAAAATTGTAAAAACATTTTTTAACCCATTTTTAGAAAACAAGGACATGGAAGGAAAATATTCCCCAACATAGACTTAAACCAAAAGAGTCCCAAATATTGATGAGTTTGTGATGTAAATACTAATCTTTTTATAATGAGAAGAATTGTATTCCACATGAATGAATGAAAAATATGTGGATATGAAAATACCATAATATTTTGGGTAAGACCCACAAAACATATTAATGGGATGTATATACACCATCTATAAGAGAAAATGATGTATAAGGAATGTGTCCCATAGAAATAAAAGTGACACATAAATCTTTTAATACTCAAGTTACATTAGAATTGTGAACCCCATAAAAAATAAAATCAATTAAATAATTTAATATTAATAAATAAATGAAATTAATGGTATAAAATTTCATAGGCCAGTATATTCACCACATAAAAGAAGGGATAAGTTAATATGGATTGTATCTCATGGAAATAAAAAGTTAGATGAAATTACCTTACTATATGTATTGACTTCCCTTGAACACACTCAATAAACCTCTATAATAAATTTATGTTTATTATAAATCTATCATAGAATCATATTCATTTATATAATACCATATATGATTTTCTAATGACTTTATATTACATATTTTTTAATAGTTCAATGTTAACTCAATGGTTCAGGTAATAATCCCATTGTATATCATATGTGTTTTGACATGTCATTTTTGATCATCTTACTTAAATAATCATTTAAATATTTAAATAATATAAAACATGGATTATATATGATATATAATCAGTATATAATAATCATATAAAATATTGATACATGAAATGAAATACACCATTCATGGAGATGGTGGCTCGTACGTACACATACACATTGTCTCTATTTCACTTTTAGTTTAAAACAAAGGAAATTATATGATATATTGTCATTAAATAATATATATTTTTTCAGATAAAACATATATATTCCTAAATATATTTTGGCATTACCATAAAAGACATATAAGTGAATAAAGAACCATATCACGACATAGAGATGGTAAGCCATATGTACGCACGAGAGATGATATCATTTTCAAAAAAAAAGTTAGATGGTAAAATGGTATACGTGACATTATCATTAAAAATGATTACTTATAATATTAAATACATGTATATAATATAAAAATGGAGTTTCTATCATAATGAAAAACCATAAGAGGTGGTGAAGGAAAATTTAACAGTATCATTTTGTAAGGCGGTAGTTCACCATACATTAGAAGGGTTTGTCCATTATCCATTAGATTAATGTTTGTGTGAGTGTAGGTTTAACCCATAATATTAAAAAATCCAAATATATTTAGTATTATAATTTTATAATATACACATGAAATATAAATAATCTATGCATTTCAATGATGAAATAAAATAAAAATGTATGTTCCTGAACGTTGGCTCTTATGTTGGTATCTTTTCATTATTTGCACAAAAGTATTCCATTAGTGGGAATTATGAAAAAAATATGGATCCTAGGATTATGTGAAGAATGTCGGCAGGATACTTGTTTGATTTTTGATGATGCATGGGATTGATAGGTTTTAATTAAAGAGAAGGAGAGGTGACCTTTTATAAAAGTGGGGAGGGTTACTCTTGGAATCTTCAAAAATATTAAATTAATTTAAATTGAATTTTATTTAAAAAGGTCACCAAATTGAGTTATGTCAAATATAATATAGTATATATCTTATTAATAACTAATATTAATTTTTTTTATTTGTGTAATATTATGACCCTTATCTTTTGGATTTAACACATAATTAACCCCTCTTACTCTAAACGTGACAACATGTGTTTTTACTACTTATGGGTTAATATATTTCCTTAAAATATTCAAACGAACCTTAAAAGTGTTATTTATGAATTTTTAGGAAATATCCTCATTATTTGGATCAATATTAGTTTTTATGAATTTTATACCATTTATCAAAATATTTTTTTTATAATATCAATAATGTCAATTTTATCACTATTCATTTCATAACATATAAAAATTTCATAAAATCAGGATATATTTGAATAAAATTCCTTTAAATAATCTCCAAAATTTGATTGTCATCCAAAGAAATATTTTATGAAAATAATTATATCAATTTATATATATATTATTCTTCGATTAATCAAAATATACATGCACCATAATTGTGTCAAAATTTAATTTAATTACTTCATTCAAACAAATTATACATAAATTACTATCATGTAAAAATTATATTTAAAATTACTATTTAAATTCAAACATATCCCGTTTATAACACAATATTAAAAATATTTCTCTTTCTAATAATCAAAGGGTGGAAAAATTATCTAAACATGGAATTTAATATTGTAAAAGTTTCAAAGTCCCTGAAGTGGCTCAATGTTTTTCTTATTTATAATATTATTTTTACCATTAATTACTCACATTTCCCTAAACCGTGGTAATAAAATATGTTACTAAAGTTACAATTCATAAGGTACAAAAATAAAAGGGACATACATAAATAATTTGAACTTTATTATTCTAAATATGGAATAAATTTTATCATATTCAATACACATAATTAGTATATATTAATTTAAAATTAATCTCATTCATGGGAAGGAAAATGAGAAATTAATTTTTAAATAAGAAAAACATTGAATCATTTATATATATAATTTCAATGTAAACAATTTTTGAATGAAATATATTATATTATATGATAAAACATTAATCTATTTATACTTTAAAACCAATAAAAAGAAATTTTAACAATATAAATTTTTTCAATGAAAAAATTGTTTATAATTAAAAATAATTTTTTTTCTTATTCATCAAAACATAAATGTTATCAAAAAAAATTAAAAACAATTAAACTGAGGTAAAATTTTATATTTTTATATAATATAAGGTGTTTAATTTTTCAAATTTAATATATTAAAATTTCAAAAAAATTAATTACAATTGGTTCATTATTAAATGGTGGTAAAATTTTCCTATTGAGCACCAATCATTTTTGGATTATTAAAATAATATCAATTGGAGATTAAGTGAGATCCAAAAAACATAACAAACCCCAAAAAAGGAAAATAATAGGGATGGTAATGTATCTAAACCCAAGACCAGACCCTCTAAAATAGATAAACCCAATCAAAACAACCAAAAATTTTCCAGCCATGGGGATCAGCCCATGAGGAGAACCTCCTGACTGAAGGAACCCATCAGTTTAGTGAGTCAAATCCCATAGAAACAATGCACTACACCGTCATCACATCCATTACCTGTATCACACCACCTCGGGACATAGATCCATCGACCAACCTTCAACCATGCTAGAAGACGGGAATCCCACTGTAGCTGAACATGAGGATTTGACCATAAAAAAAGGTGATGAACAGATCCCAAACATGAGACAAATATCAAAAATATTGTATTTAATATATAACATATATATTTCATTAATATAATTTTATAATTGTAATTAATTTAATTTATTGTGACAAAACAACATTTGGAGCACAAAAAATAAAACTATTTCATTTATAATTAGTTGGTATATATTTTCGTTTATAATTAATTGGTAACCAATGAATTAATATTATAAAATTTTTATTTTCGTAATTTAGTTATTATTATTCATAACATCTAATTAAAAATCGAGGTTAAATTTAATTATATTAAATAATAATATTTTAATAATATACTATAGTTTCATAGAACCTTGTACTAGTTGTGATCAAATATATCAAAAGAACTCATCATTGGGTGTAACATAATCCAAATATAGTGTTCTGTATACCAAAAGGAAAACAATGTTTTGCATGAAGAAAAATATCAACTCTGTAACACGCCGAGACTTTCTAAGAAGTATTATTTTTAATTTATTTGATGTATTGTGTTGTATGATACAACAATATTATCTTGCGCTATACACAACACCGTTTTAGCTTGTAGTATACGCAACACTATTCTTGGATCGTGTTATACACAATTTGAAGTTCGTATGAAGTTATTGTACGCAACATTGAGTGTATATATATATATATTTTCAATGTATAAATTCAATATGGGTGGATTCTATTATATGAAAGTAAAAATAAATCTTGCACTACATGCAACCCTGACTTGGCGTGCATTACAGTAAATCGCAACCTTTCTCCGATAGCGTGTGTTGTACGCAATACCGAGTTTCAATAAAAAAGATATGTTATATAAACTAACCGTTATGAATAGTATTACCTGCTTTTTGAAATTTTATTTTTCAAAATGGAATTTATTTTTGGATTCAGCATATCGAAATTAGCCTAGGGTTATTTTTTGGTATTTTTCATAAAACTTTCAATTTTTGATGAATAGTGAAAACACGAGGTTACTAATTAAAAACCGACTTTTTATTTTAATAATTATTTATTTTTTTTAAATTTATTCTAGGTCCAAATTGATACAAAATACCTATATAAGTTCAATGTAATTTATTGGAGTCGTTTTATAATAATTTTAGATATATAAAAATTTTATGGAACTTTTGACCGTCTTTTACCATCCTTATAAGAGAATTTTCAAATTTACATAAAACATAATTTTACCACTTCTGTGAGTGGAATTTCAAAAATCTAAGAGACACGGTTCACATCAGTATGTAAAATGTGGTTCAATATGATAAAAATAATTTTTGGTGAATAATAACTTTTTATATTTATTTACCACGGTTAAATGTAAATAGGGTAATAAAGTGTAAAAATGATATTACTATTACACTAAAACATGGCCTAATTCTATTGGATAAGTTTAATTCGACCAAAAAAAACTTAGGTAATAAAATATTACCCTTTAGGTCCACTTGAATTAGATTAGGACATTTATTATTTTTTTATTTATAGAAGAGTTAAAATAGTTAAAATCAAAGTTTAATAACAAAAACATTTTTAATATAGGGTTATACATAAGATAAAATCGGCTATAAATATTAATTTGAATTATAAAACTATTTCCAAAATAATGGTATTTTATTTATAATTTTTAGACATTAAATAATATAATTTATTTATGACAAAATGATGATGCTGTAATTTCCTTATTAATGAAATATTAACATAATTGATGTTATAAATACCCAAATAAATGTAATTTTAGACTTTTTATTAATTAATCTAATTTCCTAGATTAATATGACATTATATTATTGATTTAATTTACTTTTTTCGAACTAATCATTCCGTTATAATTTTCACAAAAATCAAGTACCAAATAGTGTCAAAATTGACATAAAATAGTTTTTAAAACAAATATTATATTATTAATTGTTATATTATTCCTAAAAATATAAGGTTCTGCCAAATTAATTAGATAAGGATATATATATATTAATAATTAACCACTTGGGGTGCATTTGGCTTGTTATAGTATATTTATTAACCATATAGTGTAAGAAAACAAAAAGACATGGTAAAAGTTAAATTATTTAACTTAGAGTTAAATCTAAATGATAAGGATAAAATAGTAACCTAAACATGTCTAAAACCTATTGGATGAGATTATTTCTATCCATCCCCATCTTATCTTCTAAATAAATTAATTTGGAGCAACTAAAAACTGAATTTGACTTTATTATAAAATAATATTTTATGTTTTCCTAAGGTGCCCCTCTCCTCCATTATAAAAAGTGCACCCCTTCCCTCTTGTCTTCAAACCCTTTTGAGCATTGAAGAACTACCAAACCCTGAAAATTACTCTTCTAAGCCTCCCTAGTAATATCATAGAGGTTCTGGTCTTCTCAAAATACCAACTCTAGTGCCCTAAGAAGAAGTTTAAAGGAGGTGCGTCGAAGAAGAGGTAATCTCTTCTACAGACTCTTTCCAGTTTCCTTCTTCTTCAAATTATTCTTCTTTAGTTGTTTCTTTATAAAGTAATAACATAAGTATTAATTATATTCTGATATGTTATTATAAATATGAAACAACCCTATTTGACCTTTTATCCATCCTACAGAAAATGACACCAATGGGTGTGCGTACGTACGGAATATCGTCTCCACGCCATGGTGTAATCTGTTTTTCCACCACCACCTTACATGGATGGGTATAATGGTGTAAATAATAACTATATATGTTTCTAATAACATAATACTGATTCTAAGATATTATATCATCCAGTACAATTCCATTAAATAAATATGGGAACAATATCATCGCTCGTGCGTACGTATGGATTACCCTCTCTACAACGCGACGAGATTAATTTTGCATGTTAATAATTAAAGAATGATTATAGAGTATATATAATAAGTAAACATGAAATATATGACATAATAATGCTACTGTATGTTTGTATATATATATTTATCTCATCTACTTAATTCCATTCAAGTCAATAAGGAAAGGAAAACAGTGTTCATGCGTACGTACGACATACGGTCCCCATAAATGGTTTATTTCATTTAATTCATATATATAATATATATACAGAATATATATGATATATAAATCATGATTTACATTTTTGAAGTAAGTAAATCATGGTATAGGTAATAATAATATCAAGAACAACAAATCAAAACACGTAAGATAAATGAAACGATTTTACCCAAAACACTGCCTTAACATGAAATTTAAAAAAGAACAGGTAATATTAAGTCGTAAGTGAATCATATATGATATCATAAATATTATTATGGTTCTATTTAAATTTAATAATATGTTTAAACCCACTATACTGGATTCTTGGACACATATAGTAGAAATTGGACATAAGGTAAGGGATAATTTTGCAAATCTATTTTTTATCCGAGATTGCTTATACGTTAGTATTTACTGGGGTTATATATTTCATCAATGTCCATAAAATGTTTTTCATAAAGTGTTTAATATTATTCCATGTATTTTTAATGTCATTTTTACCCCACTTTTACTTTTACTTTGTGTTATGGAGGGAATCTTTCTTTTTTTACCATATGAGGAACTTTGTGACTTTTCTGTTAAAAGTATGAGGAAAATGTTTTTTTAAATTATACGGTATTAATATATTTTTACGGTTTCATATAGCCTTATATTCATGAAGCTCACTATACAATATTTCATGGTTATTTTCAAAAAAATATTTTTCTTTTAAAATATAATGGCATTTTGTATAAATATAATGATTTTCAAGAAAAAAGGATGTTTTCCTAAATAATTCATTTCAAGTGTTTTATCAAAATTATATTCCATATAAGATGAAATTATTCAGTATGTTTATGTTTCAGGTATAATGTCTCTATTATTTAAATTGTTTTATTATTATTATTATGGAATGATATCCATTTTTTATATGGATGATGTTATGATGGAATGGTGTTTATGAAACCTATTTTATTTGTTGGGTTATTATGAATGATGTATGTTTATGTTGTGTCACAAGTAAGAATTATTTCATTATGAGATGTGTGGGACCTATATCTACCTACAATGCATTGGGTAAATATTTATATCTCATGATATAGACATGGCTATAACGGAAAGTTAATCTGGGTCAGTGATACAGGACTGGAACGAGGAGTGAACTCGATTCAGAAAGGGACTTTGTCCACTTAGATAGTCTTTGAAGTATTTCCTTGGATACTATGGAAATCATATCATGTGATTAATGTTTTCCACAATTAAATGTTTTATTCACATCCTATTTTATCATGATTAATGTTTATTTATGATCTATGCCTTACATACTACCATGTTTTCTGTCATTTCTCATGATTTTGATGTTTAAATATTATGTTCACGTTTTGAAGTTCAAATGTATAAGGTTTGTTTTATTTTCTCCATTCTTACCCTTAATGAGCATTTCATCTCACCCTTTATATGTTTTCTTTTCCCCAGGATATAAAGAAAGGTTTTAGGTAAGAAAAAAGGGAAGATATTTATGGGAGATGTTGAAGTTCTTTCTTCACGATTAGAAGATTTTGTTCCATGTTTCTAAAGACACTAAACTATTATGGTCCTTCGGTGTGTTTTTTTTGTTATGTATTAAGTATTCTGCAAAAGTAATGTAATGTCCATGTACGTCAAGATTTGGGTCTCTATAGTTGGTATCAGATGTTTGGTTTAATCAACCATTAGAAACTAGGATACAAAAACATTAGTGAGATCCCAAGAGATATTTCTAAGGCATGTCTAGGGATGTCCCTAAGGTTAAGTATAAGTATAGGTTATAATCATAGAATTACGATTACGACATTAGAATTAAACCATAGATGTTAGATATTGATGTTTCTCCCACTTGATTATGATTTTGTCCTCTCACACTATTCTTTTTGGGTTTCAGAAAATGGCTAGAAACAGGAAGATTCCCGATAATGAATGATATGATGGACAATGGAATGATATTCATCATGAGAAACCAAATGAAATTGGATCTGGAAGTCCACATATCGTTATTATGCCTAATCAGAAATCTCATAATATGATCAATAATCTCTTCATTGGTATGTTTCATGACTCAGCTAATAAGAGAAATATAGAGATTAATGATGATCATAAGGGAATGAAAGTTCAATTTCCCTCATGTAAATCATGTGGGAAGAGGAAAAAAGGATAATGTTTCAATGAAACTGGAAGATTCTTTGGGTGTGGAAAAGAACAACAAAAATCTAGTAAGTGAAAAGGAAAAGGTTTAGTTAACAACATGGACAAGGATAATGGTATTGTTATGATATCAACAGTGATTAAATGTTTTAAATGTAGAATGTATGGGCATTATGAAAACAAATTCCCTAAGGGAATGTCTCATGAAGAGAATCAGAATGTTCGTATGGGTAGTATTTATGTTGATGATGATGAATAGACTACAAATGATATGTGAGATGAAATAATTGTTGAAGCTCAGTCAATTGTTTAAGAAGTTAGTGGAATGATTTATGATTATCAAGAGTTATGTTGTATAGGTAATGGTTATATGGAATAAAGACACATCTAAAGATTGTTACACTATTATTTTTCTTAAATTATTTGAAATATGTGTTGAATGGTACTGGTAACCATGAACAGTTATTCAGATATTTTTTGAAAGTATATGATATGGTCATAATGAACGGATAAGAAGATAATGAAATGTTTGATAGTATTAATGAGATCATGACTAATATAAGGACAATGAGATATCATGGTTTGAGTGTTTAGAAATTTTGGGATTTTTTATGTGGAAGGAGTTAACTTTTAACAACATCCATGTTTTCCCTAATGTTCTATGATAATTAATGTTTCAAAAGAATACATTATTAAGGTATTCACATGTTTGGAATGTGACCAACAAGATATATAATATGATATTTGGGGGGGAAATGATGGTATTAACATGCTTGGTAGATGACATTTCTAGTAATTGTTTTCATTATACTATGAGCTTGGATTAAAGTATTTTGGATAAGCCTAAATATTGGAATGGATTATGCTGGACATAAGTCAGTTTTGTTTAATGTGAGAAATGTTTTCGATATCATTTATGCAATGTTATAATATTGTAGTTTTAGAAAAAGGACAACCTGTAGGACGAGCGACAACTCTTCGCGTCAGACAAGGTTGTGGGAATCGAACCCACAACCAATGTGTGACATGCCTTTATTTCCTACCACTAGCCTAAAGTAAGTCCCTGGTTAGTAGAATCTAGTTTTATTTTATTAAGCGGTATGATAGATGAAGTATAAGTCTATTGTTGGAATCATATACGATAAATCTGACCATATATGGACTTATGCATATTTAATAACTTCTACTAAGCATTTTGTGATAGAAAATTATGGGATGACTTATCATTCAATCACATGATCTGCTAACACTTCACGAATGAAAAAATCAACTTAATTTCTTTAAGAGACGAAGTGGAAATTGTTCAAGGCATGAACAACAGTGAGATTATACCAAAATAAAGTAAGTATTTATTCTAATTCAAATTCTTCAACATTAAGGAAATCATCTTGAAAATCAAAAATAAATTTCCTAGTGCCCTTATATCCAATTAATCATATGGTACCTTAGATCATAACAAATTTATGCCTTTGTGATTGTTGGATTTTTCATAGCCATGTTCTCTACTACTCTCTATCAAAACATGATGGTTAGATTTCTCTTCCATATCCATATTTTCACCTATGTTCTCCTTTGTGGAAACTCTGTGATTAGTTAATTTGGGTAACTGTTATGTTTCATATTTTGTTTTTAATGATATGTTTTGGTATTCCTTTTTATGATGCGGGTTTCTATTAAAAATATCAAGTATTAAACCATTTAGAACCCCGATGAATTTCGAGGGAGAAATTAATTTTATGGGGGGGGGGGTAGAATGTAACACCTCATGAATTTATGAGATGTATTATTTTTAATTTATTTGATGACTTGTGTTATAGGCTACACCAAGATTATCTTGCGCTATACGCAACACCATTTTAGCTTGCGGTATATGAAACACTATTCTTGGATCGTGTTACACACAATTTCAGGTTCGTTTGAAGTTATTTTATACAACATTGAGTGTGTGTATATATATATATATATATATATATACTCAATGTATAAATTAAATATGGTTGGATTCTATTATACGCAGCAACAAAAGAATCTTGCACTACATGCAACCCTGACTTGGCTTGCATTACATGCAATCACAACCTTCCCCAATACCGTTTGTTGTACGCAATACCGAGTTTCTCTAAACAATGATATGTTATATAAACTAGCCGTTATGAATAGTAATAGCCACTTTTTGAAATTTTATTTTTCAAAATGGACTTCATTTTTGGATTCGGAATATCAAAATTAGCCTAGGGTGAATTTTTGGTATTTTTCTGAAAACATTAAATTTTTGATCAATAGTGAAAACATGGGGTTACTATTTAAAACCAACTTTTAATTTAGATAATTATTTATTTTATTTATATATATTTTAGGTCAAAATTTCTTCATAATACCTATACAAGTTCTATGTAATTTATTGGAGTCATTTTATAATAATTTTAGATATATAAAAAGTTTATTGAACTTTTGACAATCTTTTACCCACCTCCTAGGAGAATTTGAAAATTCACAAAAAACATAATTTTACCACTTCTGTGAGTGGAATTTCAAAAATCAGAGAGAAACGATTGATATCAGTAAGTAAAATTTAGTTGAATAAGATAAAAATAATTTTTGGTGAATAGTAAATTTTTACTTTTATTTACCACGATTAAAAATAAATAGGGTAATTAAGGGTAAAAATGATATTACTATTACCCTGACACATATCCTAATTCTATTGGATAAGTGTCATTCGACCAAAAACATCCTTAGGAATAAAATATTACCCTTTAGGTCCACTTTTATTAGATTAGGATATTTATTATTATTTTATTTAAAGAAGAGTTAAAATAGTTAAAATCAATGTTTAATAAATAAAAAAAATTAATATAGGGTTATACATAAGATAAATTAGACTTTAAATATTAATTAGAAAGACAAAAAATACTTCCTACTTAATGGTATTTTATTTATAATTTTTATACATTATATAATTTAATTTATTTATGACAAAATGATGATCCAGTAATTACCTTATTAATGAAATATTAACATAAATGATGTTATAAATACCCAAATAAATGTAATTTTAGACTTTTTATGAATTAAAAAAATTTCCTAGGTTAATATGACATTATATTATATATTTAATTAACTTTGTTTGAACTAGTCATGCTGTTATAATTTTCACAAAATCATGTACCAAATAGTGTCAAAATTAACATAAAATATTTTTTTAAAAAGTATTATATTATTAATTGTTATTTTATTCCTAAAAATCTAAGGTTCAGTGAAATGACTTATATGAGGATATATATATTAATAATTAGCCAATTGGGGTTTTTTTGTCTTGTTATAGCATATTTGTTAACCATAGAGTGTAAGAAAACAAAAAGACACGGTAAAAGTTAAATTATTTAACTTAGAGTTAAATCAAAATGATAATGATTAAATAGTAACCTAAAATTGTCTAAAACCTATTGGATGAGAGGATTTCAACCCATACCCACCTTAGCTATGAAATAAATCAATTTGAAGCTGTTAAAAACTGAATATGACTTTATTATAAAATAATATTTTAATTTTTCCTAAGGTGCCCCTCTCCTCCCTTATAAAAAGGGCATCCCTACCCTCTTCTCTTCACACCCTTTTGAGCCTTGAAGCTCGGAAAACCCCTAAATATTCCCCTTATAAACCTCTCTAGTTTTATCATAGAAGTTCTGGTCTTCTCAAAATACCAACTATAGTGCCCTAAGAAGAAGTTTAAAGGAGGTTCGTCGAAGAAGAGGTAATCTCTTCTACTGATTCTTTCAAGTTTCCTTCTTCTTTAACTTTTTCTTCTTTAATTGTTTCATTATAAAGTAATATCATCAGTATTAATTATAGTATGATATGTTATTATAAATATGAAACAACAATATTTCACGTTCTATCCATCCTATGGAAAATGAAATCGCCGCGCGTGGGTACGTACAGAATACTGTCTCCACGACGTGGTGTAATCTGTTTTTTCACCACCACCTTACATGGTTGTGTATAATGGTGTAAAGAATAACTATATATGATTATTATATCATCATTCAAATTCGAAGATATTATATCATCCACTCCAATTCCAATAAATAAATATGTGAACGATATCATATCTCGTTCGTACATACGGATTACCGTCTCCACGACGTGATGAGATTCATTTTCCATGTTAACAATTCAAGAATGGTTATAAAGTATATATAATAAGTAATCATGAAATATATGAAATAATAATTCTAATGTATTTTTATGTATATATATATGTATTTCATCTACTTAATTCCATTCAAGTCAATAAGGAAAGGAAAAGAGTATTGATGCATACATACAGCCTACCGTCTCCATGAACGGTGTATTTCATTTCATTCATATATCTATTATATATACTAAATATATATGATATATAAATAATTATTTATATTCTGGAAGATTTTAAATCATGATATAATTAATAAAAATATCAAGAACAACAAATCGAAACATGTAAGATAAATGAAACGATTTTACCCAAAACGCTGCATTACATGGAATTTACAAAAGAAATGGTAATATAAAGTCGTAAGTGAATCATATATGATATCATAAATATCTTTATGGTTCTGTTACAAGTTAATAATCTGTTCAAACCCACTATACTGGAGTCTCAGACACATATGGAAGAAATTGTACATAAGGTAAGGGATAATTTTGAAAATATCATTTTTATCCGAGATTACTTATACGTAAGTATTTACTGAGGTTATATTTTTCATCCATGTCCATAAAATGTTTTTCATAAAGTGTTTAATATTCTTAAATGTATGTTGAATGTCATGTTTACTCCGCATTGGATTTTACTTCGTGTTATGGAAGGAATCTTTCTTTTGTTTACCATACAAGGAACTTTTTGACTTTTCCGTTAAAAGTACGAGAAGAATGTTTTTTTAACTTATACGACATGAACGGCTTTTTACGAATTCATATTGCCTTATTTTCAAGAAACATACGCTACAAGATTTATTGTTTATTTTTAGAAAAATCATTTTCTTTTAAAATATCATTGTATTTGGTGAAAATAAAATTATTTTGAAGAAAAAATTTTGTTTTCCTCAATAATTCAATTCAAGTGTTTTATCAAAACTATTTTCCATCTAAGATGAAATTATTCAATATGTTTTTGTTTCAGGTATAATTTCTCTATTATTTAAATAGTTTGATTATTATTATGATGAAATTATATCCATTTGTTTTATATGGATTATGTTATGATGGGACGGTGTTTATGAAACCTATTTTATTTGTTGGGTTATTATGAATGATATATGTTTATGTTGTGGCACAAGTAAGAATTATTTCTTTATGAGATGGGTGGGACCTATATCTCCCTCCAATGAATTGGGTAAGGATTGATATCTCATGATATATACATAGATGGAATGGAAAGTTAATCTGGTTCAGTGATACAGGACTGGAACGAGGAGTGAACTCGATTCAGAAAGGGACTTCTCCACTAAGATGTCTTGGCAGCAATGCCTTGGCTACTATAGAAATCATATCATGTGCGTAATGTTTTTCCATAATTACATGTTTTATTTACATACTATTTTATCATGATTAATGTTTCTTTATGATCTATGCCATACATACTTCCATGTTTTATGTCATTGCTCATGATTTTGATGTTTAAATATTATGTTCAGGTTTTGATGTTCAAATGTATATAGTTTGTTTTATTTTCTCCATGCTTACCATTAATGAGAATTTAAGCTCACCCTTTATATGTTTTCTTCTCCACAGGATACAAATAAATTTTTTAGTTAATAGAAAAAGGTAAGATCTATATGGGAGATGTTGAAGATCTTTCACCATGATTTGAAGATTTTGTTCCAAGTTTCCAAAGACACTAAACTATTACGGTCCTTTGGTTCTTGTTTTTTGTTATGTATTAAGTATTCTTCCAAAGTAATGTAATGTCCATGTACATCAATAATTGGGTCTCTACAAACTCGGTTTTTCATATAAAGAAATCCAATCAAAAAATTTTCATATTGGAAAATATATATTACTTATTGTGTGGAATGTGAAATATAAAAAAATAATAAATTAAAGAAAAAATAATAATTCAAAATGTATTTTGGTGTTACATTCTACCCCACATAAAATGATTTCTTCCATTGAAATCTATCTTGGTTATCAAAGGGTTAATACATGATATTTTCATTCATATAAACCCACATCCTAAAAATGAATACTTGAACTTACTTTAAAACATGACTGTTGGAAAATAAACGGTTACCCAATGTACCTCATTATTCAATTTCCACATAGGAGAACATTGGTGGTAAGTAAAAACAATGACAATGAAGATAAATATAACCATAATTTTTTGATTGAGAGTGATAGATAACATTGTTAAGATAAATTTAAGAACCAAAAATTCATAAATATTTGATAATCTATAGGGCCATTTGATTCATTCAAAAAGAAGGTACTAGGAAATAGTTTTCGGTTTGGAGGTCTTTTCCCTAGAGTTGAAGAATTTTCATGAGAATAAATACTTACACGATTTTAGGAAACCCCTTCTTTTTTGTTCATTGATAAATCTTCAGAAATTTGAGTTTTTTTCTAGAATCAGTAGATGATCATGAGATGATTAAATAGAATGATTAGTCATTCTATTTGTATTTATCACAACAAATAGGTTATCACAATTTATCCAATATGTCGAAATCCTTATATGATGATATGATACTTTAATCTCTACAACCACATATTAATATTTACATAAACTATTCCACAATTGTTTATACTTATAACGCTTATGAAAGATTATAGTAAACAAATATTATAATGACGTGAACTAAATCAGGTAAACATGTATCCTCTATATATCAAAATGTAGTTCTTTATTGTCACATTCCAAACATTTGAATACCTTCATTTTAGTATTCATGAATCATGGTAATTACCTTAAATCCTTATTTAATACATTCATGTTTTCATAATATAATTTTTTTTGATATATATTCCTCAAGTCTGAAAAGTTGTAAACATCATCCCTGATAGAATAAACCATTTTTCAACAAATCCATAATTATTTATTAGGAAATAAGTACCGTCCAATTTAGTTATTCATCTCCAACATATCTTTACCCAAATTTCATTCTCAACATCAAACATATTTTAAGGGTTATCCTTCCCTAAATCATGCATTTTCTAAAAATATCACCATATTTTCTAAATCACTCTTCATAGTTACTAGTACAATTCATCATATGCTGTTAAATAATTATTGAAAAATAAAGTGCACCAAGACATGGATAATTCATTATTCCATAATACCATAAAAATACATCTACAATAATATTCATTAATTCCTCTAAATAATTACTCATTAATTACATTTCTTTGTTGCCATACTTCATATCACCAATAGATATCACATGTTATTTCCCTTTTTCTTTTTCCATAAGAGGTAGATGGTAATGATCATAATCATCAAACATTGGATTTGGGAATTGATTAGCATAATTCCCAATCTCCTTACACTAGAATAATTGTATTGTGGTATGTTTATCCAATGTGCATTTCCCTATATTTGAATCATTAGTTAACTTCATCATCACATTAGTTTGACAATACATTTAGTGATGGACTTCCCTTTCATATTTAAGGCATTTATTATACCCTGTAACACAATATCCTACATGATTCATTCTACACATGGAGCATAATGTAATTTTCATCTTCTTATCTCCATGGTTTTAATATATTCCCTTTAACCCCATCTTTCATTTCATATTTAACCCAAGAGATTTATAGGTAACTCCAACCTCCATTTAGACTTTTATTCCACGATACACAACCTCTTCTTATCTACAAAAGTCTCTTATGGAAAACTCTTTTATTAGACATGGATTTAATCTACTGAATAAAAAATCAACATTACATTCATGTTGGATTATAATACCAAATGCATGACTTGAATGTCTTGTGATATTATAATCTTAGGTACTCATTGATTAATCATCCTTTTGATTCAAATCAAGGAAAAACTTCTCCATAATAGTATTAAGAACAAGATAAAATTACATATTAATGAATAATTTATTAATCTCATCTCAGTCCATGTATTATATTTCATCGTTCTTCCTATTATTCTTGATTATATTCCACAACTGTTATGATTCACCTTCTAACTGATACACATCCAGAATGATTTTCACATGTTCTAAACATTGGATAGTGGTGAATATATTTTCAATGTTATTGATCCATTTTTTAGAAACAAGTGTATCATATGACGCTTTGTAATATGTTGGACATTTACTCATAGATAACATAATTGAAAATTGTTCCATCCTTCAATTTTTTGAAGCTTAACCTAATTTATATCTTGAGAAAGATGTGTGAGTATATAAATGAGGTTTTCCATTCCTTTTACCATATCATTTGGAAGATTAGGAGAATTTACATTTCATTTTCCATCACAATCACCATTAACAATATTCCTTTAGATTCCATCCATTTAATAAAGCCAAAAAACATAGAGTAAGAAACTTGTATCATAGTTAGGAACCAAAATGTCATGAAAATACACTTATAGGATGTCTAAATTTTGACAAATTCAATATTTAATGAAAACACTAGTTTATCATAGTTTATTCATATCCAACATCCATTAAAATCACTCATGATGGTTAATAAAGTGTTTGTGCTTTTCCAAAGCATAACCCCCTTGGAATGTCACACAATCTGTATAGCAAGTCTTGTTGTCATGTACCAGGTTATGCTCAAGTCAGTCATGACGAACCTATTTGGAGTTGTAAACCCTTGGTAAATTTGTGCAAGAGACACATACACTTGTAGTATCCTGATAGGGATGTAATGCTCGAAAACTACTCAATCAATCCTTTACTAAAATTATGGGACATTTTCCAAATCATTAAATCATATTTACATTTATCCTTAGATACACCCAAATGCATATCCTTAGAACTATACATAAGGATATAACTATTGTTTTCTAATAATAGTTATAATGGTTGACTAAGAGTTTACTTTGATACCAGAAATGAAAACCCATTATTTTAGTACAATTACATTACATAAATATTACATAATACATATCACATTAAAAAATAGGCACATAAAGACTGTGTTAGTATAGCACCTTTGGAAACATAGAACACAAAATTCTAGTCTAGTGAATGATCATCAATGTTTCTCATAAATATCATCTCTTTTAGTACACTACTTTAAACCCATTTTTATAACATGGTGAAAAGCAAAAAAATAAATTGCATGAGAATATTCTTAGTAAGGGTAAATAAGAGAGATATGTAAACATAAAAATGAGCATAAATGTATGATAACATTATCATGAAAGTAGAATATCATACCCAGTATATCAATGATCATTAACATGAATCTTGGAATAAAAATAGAATTTCATAAGAAATGAATCATAATGAAATAAATAACATAATCAATGAAAACATAACATAGGAAAAAGGCATGGAATTGTGTAATACCCATAAACATGTAATTTCACCTACTAGATGTGAAGACACATTTCTATATATTATCAGGGCTCTTCATGGGGACTAAACCTTCTGGGAAGGACACACCACTTTCTATAGTCACAGTCCTTTCCATGTAAGTGATCATGATTCCCCACATTCTAGTGTGAATATGGTTTCCAAATCTTCTAATGGTGGATTGGGTTCTCCTCATCTTCCCATAGTGTATTGTTCTGCCCCATAATCCCATAATGTACCAGTTTTTCCCATCTTCCCATAGTGGATTGTCTTTCCCCATCTTCTTATAGTGGATCAAGCCTATAAACATGATTCCCATTATTATATCATGATTCATAAATCTTTACCCAATACATTACAGTGATATACAGGTCCAACATATCAAATAATGAAAATAATATATATGTGTTACATAATAACATAAATCATTAATCCAATCATAGTCTTGGAATAAAATTGGTTTTAGAAACATTATTCAATCATAACATAGCACAAGGAAAAAAGTGGGTTTCATAACTATCATTCCATTGTAAACATAAACCATTATTAAAAATAATAATAATGGTATAATTAAATCAAATAAGTATTAAAACATTTGTAACATCAAATATAGTTATGTTATGTAAAAAATAATTTTTCTAGATCAATTGAAAACAATTCATGATGAAAACATTATTTCTTCTTGGAAACATTTTCTTTTCCTGAAATGACATTCCATTTTAAAAGAAAAATTTTTATTTGAAAATAATATTTGAATAATGTAATATAAACCCCAATAAATTTTGGGGTTGTAAAGTCATAAAATTACATTCATACATTATAATTTAAAATGTTCATTCTATTCATACCATTCATGGAAAATTTACAAAGAGCCTTTTCTGGGAAACAACAAAAGATTCCTTTCAAACCATGTAGTAGAAGTCATAAATGGGTAAAAATGACTTTAAAAATACGTAGGAAATAATTTTTAAACCATTTTTAGAAATCATGAACATGGAAGACAAATATTCATCAACTCAGAGTTAAAACAAAATAATCCAAAATATTGATTTGATTGTGAAGTAAATATGAATCATTTTATAATCAGTAGAATTGTATTCTTCATGATTGATATAATATTATATAGATATTAAAATTCCATAATATCCTTGATTAGACTCATAATCAACATTCATGTGTTGTATATACACCATTTTGAAGAAACAAGATGTGTATAAGGCATGTGTACCATAGAAATAAAAACGAGACATAAATCCCTTAATACTTGAGTAAATTTTGAATCAAGAACCTCAAAAATGAATAAAATAAACTTATGAATTTAATATCATTAATTAAAAAAATTAATGATATAACATTTCAAAGGTCAGTATATGCACGACATAGAAGAAGAGAGTGATGAATATGGCATGCATCACACGAAAATAAAAAGTGAGATGAATTTCCCTTACCTTGTGTCTTGAAAATATTTTCACATGCTATAACCTCTAGTATAACTAAACCATGTCACTTATATATAAGATGAGTTGTAATACTTATTGTGAAAATTTGTTTCCATAAAATACATTATTATTTGAAATTATAAATCCTTGTAACTATAATATTTGGGAATGATGTCCCACATGACTAAATTATTAAGTACACAACTAGAACCAAGTAGGTTAGATATGGAATTTTTTCTTATGAGAAAACCCCATTTAGGTTTTGTTAAATAATTAATTAAATATCTATTCTAGGTATCATTTAATTTAGATACTAATTGAAATTTATAAACCCTTCAATCCATAGATTGGGAATGGATTCCAATATAATTGAACCAAGAATGTCTTGATGGGACCCTCGTTGGTCGCCATTTTCTTTATATTCCTTTGTAATTTAAATGATTGGGGTGGGATTTTGATAAATATGGGATTGTTATTTAATGTTACAGAAGTCACTTATGTGATGCTACATATAAATATATGGTGGAATATTGTTGAATCAGTCCCCCTAAATTAATAAATCCTATTATCCTCTTTTTTGGATTATTATTTTGAGGATTCCATTAATTAAATTTCCATGTAGAATATAAAGGGTGTTTACACTATATCATGGAATTCAAATTTTATTGAACTATTCCAATTCTGATAATTTCATTGTGAAACAAATTGATAATTAAATGTTTAGAAGGAATTTATATGAAGATTTCCCTATTATACAACATGGAGTTAGCTAAATTTAGTGCTTATTAGATTATACCTTTATTACTGGAAATAGATAAACCTTATTTATGAGCTACATTAATTGTTCTGATAAATGAGAAACAATAAAGGTAATTAACCAAATACCTCAATTTGGAGTTTTCGTTTCAACCCTCGACTGTGGGTAATTTAACATCTACCACCATGGATGATAATGTAGAAGTTTTTCAACGCTATCGGTTGACCATTTTTTTTCGATAAGCATAGTATTTAGGCTGGTTAGACTAGTGAACTTCTTTTCATAGACTAGGTATAGGGTAAATGCATTATATGTTTGTAAGGGGATAGTAATTATGAGGTAGCAACCACTAAGGTAAATTATCTTTCGTGAATTTTTTATTTTATTTTTCAGTCAATAGGTGTCGTTCGGGTTCCATTTGAGTCAGGTATGACTCTTAGTCTTCAGAATTACCCTCAGGTAAGGTGGGTAGTCATGATCTATTAGATATTGTAGGAATAGGGAGAATCACTCAATGCTCTTGTTCAATGGGTTGTACAAGACATGGGTATGATCATCTATTTTATTGGTCTTGTAATCATTTTGTATATTATGATAGAGTACGACTTGAGAGTCATCATCAAGATAGTAGTCATATGGTTAACACAACTCTAAATTGATACATTGATATTCTATTGCGTTTTGGGTATGTGTATGGAATTTGATGCGATTTCGACATCACAGTAGCATGTATTGTTATATATGTTTCCCATCATGTTAAGAAGTGATTTTTTCAACCGCAAGTAATTTGAGATAAAAAGTCCTGGAATATTTTAAACTATTTGGTTTCATGATTTCATGGAATGAAAATTTAGTATATTATTAATATATTGATGGGTTATCTCTGATATAGAGTGACATGAGTAATAGATAAACTATGTTTTAACAATATGGGGGAATAAAGATGCATAAATATGTAGGTGATTTAACACTACTGGTCAGAGTTTGTTTCGGATTTGAACTATGATCTTGCATGATTTTAAGAAGATTTATTTCCTCTTATATTTTATTGGCGCCTTGTATAATCATGCAGGACACATATGTAACTGACGTTCGGTGACGGATGGAGTGTGTGGCATGGGATGACTTCCCACTTTTAGAAATTGATTACTAAGAAACTCTTAAGGATGGGTTTTGACTACTTTTAATCACATTCTTGTATATAGAGTGAACACAACTATGAAGGAGGAATTAGAAATTGAAAAAACTACTTCTTAAAGCCAATCAATATTTCATTTTAATATTTCAATTATCGATTATTATGACGATTTATACCAATTAATTATGTGTTTAATAAGTGTCTGAAAGCTACATTTAGGCATGGGATGAATGTGAAATCCAGTGGTTTGATAGTCCTGTAGCCCATCTTTTCTTGTAAGGAAACACACCCGTGTGTTTTTTTGTTTATTAACCAAAAATTGATGAATATTTAGTGTTAGGGTAGGACATTATTGGTTATGTTTAATGATCATGACTAACTAGGGATTTAAGGAGATGTGATTTGGATTCCATATTAAATCATCAGCTCTTATGAAATAATTCTCTTTAAATAGTTTTGTTTAGAGTTGACTGACTGATGCTTCAGTGATATAATAAATTTGTTCTAGAAGTTTTACCCATATTCAGACCTAGCTGAACATCATTGGGAGATGTGGTTCCACTTGTATTTCATGTATATACAGTCCATTTTGACATAGCATAGATTGGGATAGTTATACATGCTTATCGATTGTGTTTCTTATGGTCATCTTGGTGTACTCTTGGTTAAAGAATTTTCAGTTCCCCAATCATGTCATCATCATGATTATTTTGAGGCGGTGTGAGATATATGTTGACCTAATCAATGATCATTTTTAGTTTGATGAGTATACTCTTATATGATAAGATTCATGGTAATATTGAAGGTAATCATTGAAAAATCATTTCTTCTCTTGTTTTTTTAAATAAATGAGGCATTATACTGCTGGAATCCTTAGAAAATTATAGGTACAAGTTTTATTATGGATTTAGTTGAAATCCATACGAGAGTGTTAAACCCAGAGTAACTTGGGATGGTCCATGGATATTGGATCAAGAATGTTCCAATGCCAGAGTTAGAGCATGGTGATAATTTTTAACAAGGTTAGTTTTTCTATGGGAGGTCACTAGATTTAATTTATTGAATTTGGTAAGCAGTCCTGAAATGAGCTCAATAAATATTGGAATAAAAGATCAAGGATAGGGTTTTGTGAGGAGTTGAAAGTTAAAGTCGAGTGTTTTTTGAGAATAGTCATCTGCGGGTTGTTTGACATGAAATTTCATGTTTAATTGAATATTACCTATAATAAAATTAGATAAATACACTATCAAAGTAGACATGTGTAGTGGAATAATTAGTCAACACTTTTTTAGGAAAGGATAGTATGACCAGTTAAAGTGTGGTTGATTGGGATTTTACCTTTTCAATCTAATCAGGTACTAGGATCTAATTAATTATGTGTGTTCATGATTCTTATGCTTATGATAATTTTTGGTGTATTCTTGGAACACAATGGGATAGGTTTTTTAGGAAATCCTAATGGTGGCGAGTACCATGTATCAAAATTTGATGGTCAATGTTTGAGCTTCCATTCGGATAACATATAGTAAGGTTATGGAAAGTGGTTAATATGTGATCATGTCTCATCTTAGACGAGGTCAAGTAAGCTCGATATTGATGATTCAATTTTGAATATGGGCATTGGATAATGTTTCAGTATCTTATGTAATGTGTGTTTAATGTAGCACATTGGTGTGAGATGGGTGTTAAAAGATAACATGGTAGTTTATTTAAAAAATTTCTATCCCAATAAGGTTATGTGATGGTTTCTTAATTCGCCATGTATTATGAAGGATGATAAGTTCTAAGGTGTGTAGATTATAAGATCTTGTGTTTTCAAATGGATAGAAATTTCAAGAAAATTTTAACTTTTCATTTGGTGGATGGCCCAGATCATTAATTAAGGGTAAGTTGGGATTTCTAAGAGATGGATTCCAATTTTTTTAAGATAGAGTTTTATGAACATATAGTGTTTTGGGATTTTGGATAGGCATTAGGATATTCTCGATCTAAAATCCGGGTATTTTTGAAAGATAAGGGAAGCACGTGTTTGGAGAACGTATAGTTATAATTATGCACCCCAACCTTCTGGACCTGTAAGGGGTGTAACATGGTGTATAATACTTTTCACAAAAGTCCACATGACCATAAATGTTTATTTTTGAAAAATGGTAGGGAGGATCCTATGGCTTGCAGAAATTTTTTCAAACTATGTACCAAACCATGCGAGGGGGTGTGCCTATAGAATGTAGCAGGACACTGTTAGTGACATTTTAGCCAAAACATGAGGCCAATCATTGTGGACCAATAATGAGATACAAATTAACATTTTTCATACAACTCTTTTAGCTCAACTCACTCATTTATCCTTCCATCTGTGTGCAATATCCCCCTTATTGGGTGCTCTCCCTTGGAATCCCCTTTTGATTTTGAAGATATCCTCCCATCTAAGAATGAAATAACCTATATTCAGATGCATTGGAGAGTCCTTAGTAAGACAATGATTTCCCATATTTCATCTCCTAGTTTATCTGGATGTATTTGATTCTATTTCCATGTGAAATCACATTTCCTATTTATAGGGATTTTGACTATTCTTCTGATTTCTCTCATTCCATATCAAATAAAAGCTTGATAATGAATGATTAACGCTTTAATTACATTTTGTGGGTGTAATATACGATTTCCCATAATGTAACATTTTTTATAAATTAGTATCGTTGTTCCACACGCTGTCTTTTCCGTGAATTGCTTCTAATCAATAAAGTTTATCAAATTGATATCCTAAACATAATTTAGACAAAATGGCTCAACCATATACATGGTTGGATATTTATGACCTCAAAAAAAACCACACCATGTGTAGGTTCATTAATATGGTTATATTAATTTTCTCCATTTTACCAAATCATTGCTAGAGTGTGTTTATCTTTCTTTAATACATGGAATAAACCAATTTAATTGATTAATCATTAGAAATGATTTTTTAAAGGCATAATACCTGACACTAAATGTATGAAACTTAAGGGTTACATTTCCATTTTTTAGCTACATAGATGGTTCTGTGTAAAGGATAATTTCGTGGAAAAATTTGTTTTTTTAAATGATATAATCCTACTAATTTTTTACTAGAGTAACATTAAATGTAAATAATAATGTTTGACTTGGATTTCATGAATTTAAGGATCATTCTGGATATGAAATGAATTGAATTATTATTGGGTGTCTATATTCACATGGACCATTTGTAATGTTAATTGGTGTGTTATGATAAATTGATAGTGGCATATAATTTCTTAAGGAAATAATAATTACATATAAATAGAATGGCCCAAATTGTATATATGAACAACAATATGAAATATTTACAAACATGGACTATTTATTATTCATGTATTAAATTTGATACATTGAATAGAAGCCAATAATAATTCGGATACTTATGAATGGAATCCCTTGTGATTTGTGATACTTGAGCATGGTGTCCCTTATAAAATGTGATACTCAAGTACAGAATCCCTTGTGGTTTATGATACATGTGTATTATGTCCCTTATAAAAATTGATACTTGGTAATGTCATCTCCTATTATATTTTAATAATCTATCATGGATTCCCTTATGATTTATAATAAATATCCATGGGATCCCATATGATTAATGATACTCATGCATGGTGTAAAAAAACAATTTCTATCTAATCTATGGATCCTTTCTATTTCAATAGAATTATTTATTTTTGACTTAATATGGATTTCTAATGAGTTTTAAAGGGTCTCAAGGGATTTAGTTGGTCCTTCAGATCATTGAAACCATCATGTTGGATAAAATGGGTATGTCAAACGGTTAGAGGAAGTTGTGCTGTTTGGCCACATGAGAAGATCTAAGGGTGCAGTTGGTCTTTATTTTTGGGTGGAGCCATATCACACTGTTGGGATATGGTTTCTCAGAATTTACGGCCTAACCATGTAATTTCCTCCTCTTCACTAGGTACCCATGCATGGTTGCACATGGTTTTGAATACTATGTGGCCAAACTATGTACATGCAAAATTTTGAGTAATTTTATATTTTGGACTTAATGATCTAATTAAATTATACCTTCTTACCTATTCACATTTCTAGTGGGGTGAACCTCAATATATCCCTTTTTGGTGGTTTTTTAATTCATAACATAGGGATAATGATATCACCTTCATCTGATATTTGTTCTATCTTCCTTTTGTCATGTTGGATGAACATTGGTATGTACACGATTTAGTTTGAGTCATTCTTCATCCCTCTTTCTGTCAACATTGTTATCAAGAGACAATCATTTTTCATGTTTTTAGATATAATAGATTCTTATTCATATTATAGGATAATACTAGAATAATATATCTGTACAAGCTTGTGGTGGGTGGTCTATAACTCATTCCCCATGTTCATTGATTTCAGAATTCACGTGTGGACCCTGTCGATTTCATCAGGTGATGTTTATTGAATTTATATTCCATTCTTATATTCATTAGAATAGTATGTTTATTCTCTTTCCATAATTTTTTTTGATTTTTTGTGATTACATCCATAGATTATAACACCCAATGTTGGGTACTGTTCCATAATTTGTTTTTTAGTGTTTAATACTTTTGAGAAACTGTTTGGGTGTGTTTGATCTTGAACAAAATAATGGTAAGACTAATTATATTAATTAACTATTGAATCATTAAATTTTGAATATATTTTTTATTTTCAGTTCCACTTGACCTGCCTAAGGTAAGTGCTAAATGTTTGTAATTCATTAAGGATGCCATGGAAGGTATACATAAATTTATGAACCAGACATATTAAATTAAATGGAATGTTTAGTTTGACATCTATACCACACCTTTCCATGTTCTTTGATGAAAATGAGTGAACCATATTAATTGATCTTGTTTTATATGGTCTAAATTAAATTGTTTCAACCTACTTGGCCTTTCTAAAACTAAAGAAAGAAAAGGCATAAACCAAGTGATTTTTTCAATGGCATGGTTATCATATAAACAAATTTATTAATATGAATTAATTGATGCTTCCCCTTTTTGGACCTGGACGATGAGATATTTATTAGGAGGATTAACTCATGTTATCTCTTGGATTCTGAAAGTAAAGACATTAGTATATAAAGACACCATTCTGACTCAAGGATGCTTGAAGCCTTGGTGAGACCTACTAGGGAACCCCATCCTTGTGTACCTATTGATGCCTAGTATGACACCGTAGGATACCATCATTGTTATTATAAAATTCCTTGGATACACTCCTTGGATCTATAATTGAAAATTAAATTCCATGGTTATAGACCATTAGTACCTGTCATTGCAGAGCCATGTTTTACCTTGGAAGAACATCATGGACTTAGAAGGCATCTTATTATTGAATGCCTTTAATAATGATCGGTGGATTACACTCTTACCCCTTTTCCAAACTACATTTACAAATGAGTTTATAAACTATGACGACTTTGTTTCCTTGGTTATAACCTTGCAACATTCATTATAAACTTGATCTTAATAAATTTATTAGTTGGTTACCAGTTTAAACACCATCTAAGGGATGAAGAAGGTACATGGGTATTTAGTTACATTATACTAGTTTACATTATATAATATTGTATACACACTCTTATATTTCCATTACATTGTCTGGATGTTATTGACACCATTGGTGGTGGCCCACTATGATTTATCTCACACCCTCTTTAGGTGCCGTTTTGTATGCGGGGTAGATTACATATATGTTGGTGATGATAAATGGAAGCATAATACTTCAGAAACAGGATTTCTTGTTGTTCTACGATGGAGCTGGTAGTAGATGACCAAGTTTTAGATCATGGTTCTTGTGACATTTTATGTAATTACAATTCTACATTGGGTTTTTATTGTATTTATAATAATTTATATCCATGTTTTATAGCTTTTATTGACATGAAATTTATCATCACCAGCTACCATATATTATTATAGTTATTTCAATTTTTGGTATCCATTTCTATTTCTTCTTTGAATTTTATTTGACTATTGCTACAACTATGTACCATTATTTATAACTATATATTATGTTTTAATATGATAATGAGGGAATAGTCTCCAGATGGACACACCCTAGGCCCTCACTACTAGTCAGAATCCTTTGTCATTCGGGGAGATGCGCTTGATACCTTGGCGGCCACTAGGATCAGGGAACCTATTATGTGGAATTGGAGTTCATGAATTAACAAAGTGGTATCAAAGGGGTTTACTTTCATTAATTACTATTTGGTGAAAATATTCAGGAGAATAGGAACACTTGTGACTTGTTCATAATCCATGATTGGGAATCATGAACCCATGTTCAGGGAGAAGGTAGAGTTTCTAATATTATAATTATTGTTATGTTTTTTCCTATTATGGTTGTTATCATTTCACTGTTGGTTGACACCCATTATGTTTGGTGTTGTGGATTATCACTCTGATTGAGATTCTATTTTATCCATGGACAGATGAGATGTGGTAAAAGAGCATTATTACATGTATCATATGGGAACATAGAATATTCATGTCATGCCAATTTCAATTCCATACAATTCTATTTCACTAATTTCCATGTCTTGTTATACCTATGATTACTGAGTGAGATATTCCATTTTTATATATTACATGTGATTATAGGAGCTATGAATTAGTGGTTTCATTTTTTAATTCATGAGGTGTTAAGACCCATCATGGGTTGGAATGATAAATTTACCAAATCAATCCTTTAATTATAAATTCCATGGATGTCATTTTTTGTTATAAAGATTATGCGCCCTGATTCACTAAGAATTAAAATCCATATAAAAAGAACTTTTATAAAATTCATAAGAAAATGGAAATGTATAAGTGGAATGGTAACACATTATTATTACTCCTTGTCATGGCTAGTAAAGGTAATGGAGTGAACGTGGTTTTTAAATAAAAAATGAAATAAAATGGTTACTGGTAAATGATGAAGCAATGAACTATTGACCCTTCATCCACTGGTACCCAAGAAACAAATATCATATATATTACTTATACCAAGTCATATGAGGGGGTATATAAGGTAGTATACCATGGGTAGTGAATTTTATTACGTTCATCTTCTTTTAGTGATTCAATCTTTATTCTTATATTTTTTTCAGAGGCATGTTCTTGGTATATGTAGAATAATTCCACCATGACATCCCCATGTCGTATGCTAGGAAGGTCGTGATGGCCATCCTCTAGATGAGGGGGGCCTAGAACCTCCAATATTAATTCCAAGAGTTCCACTGGAGGCACTTCATATTATACCTGATTTGTTCACTTATTCATAAGTCCATGATAGTTTCCTATGACTCATGCAGTCTATGCATGGTGCTCCATGAGTAGAAGCTATGAAGGAGGATCTATGTCATGATTTATAGCTACTGTATCCGACGATGTTATTAGCATATGGAAGTTTGTAGGATACTTGGTATTGGTTAGAGGCCGCCATTTCGACCTTGAGTATCTAAAGATGCCTATAGAGCAGTGTGTCAAACATGCTACATACATTCTTCCTGATTCAACCAAATGTAGGTGGGAATTGATTACCTTGGATGGTCTCCATAAGGGAATGTTTTGGGATGATTTCAAGTCTACCTTCTATGATCAATTATTTCCCTAGAGGTTCAGAGCATATAGGTCCATAGATTTCATGAACCTCGAGAAGGGTTCTATGTCCATTGTGGAGTATTCAGTTTGTTTCACTAAGTTAAAGAACTTTTCACCACTTATAGATGGTGATGATATTTCCCTTGATGGAATCCTTGAAGATGAGTTCAGGCATTCCATTCATACTCAGGTGAATTTATTTCAACTACCTACTATATCTGAAATAGTAAATAATAGTTTAATCACTATGTGAAACCTGCGGGATGGTGACAGTACCGAGCACAGAGGATCAGTGTCGCATAAAGGTAGTGGTTCTTTTGGTGGAGTGAATCATTCACTCAAGATTTCTCATCAGGGAAATGGAAGCTGAGGATACCATAATGCTATCTTTTTAGTTTGTAATTAGTGTTGAAGTATATGGAGTCTAAAGCCTCAATGTGATAGAGACACACTGGAGTGTCAAGCTTGTGGATTTATAGGTCATCTTCATCATTACAATTAGACCATTCAATAAGATTCTAGTGGAAGAGTATATTCACTAGCTACACTATCATGGCTAGTTTATTTTATATCACTACAGGTGGGGAGATAGAGTAGCATCGGCAAGACTGGCCAATGAGGAGTTCATGGTCGTGGTAGCCAGACCCCTAATCACCGACTACGCAAGTAAAGAATATTTTTATCACATAATTATAGTTATTTATCAGGTTTGTGGATCAAGAAATATGAATTCTTACCAACAGTTACCCAAGTATTAGGATGTGGGACCATTAATAATGTGAGGCACTATTCTAATAGCCTCCACTATAGTACCTTCTTTATTTGATACAGGTTCTTTACACTGTTTCATCAACATATCTATTATTCAAATCCATGAGCTAGAAATACAATATTATTTTGGTGTTATGACCATAGATACACCATTACGTGTATGTTCAAAGAGAATATGAAAGTCTAGGGACTATCCCATTGATATAAGTAGTTACGTTTTCTTATGGTACCACATTATTCTCAAGATGATGGGCTTGGATTTCATTTTCAGGATGTATTGTTTGGTTATATATCACCCCTTTGTATACTTATATTGTCAAAGATTATTGTTTTTATCACTAAAGGGCATAAATTATCTATATTAGGCTGACTGAGATGTATATGATAGTAGAGTCAGACCATAGAATCATTGGCTAGGTGGGGTAACCACCCAAATTTCTAATCTATTCATTAAGGATAAAGGTTTAGACATGAAATAGTTCCCTCCTATAAATGATTTTTTAGGGAGTTATTTCCCAAATAATTTTCTAAATTACCTCCTTAGAGATATTTAAAGTATAAGATGGATCTTGTTCTGGGAGCACCTCCAGTGTCCATTCCTCCATATAGGATGAAACCTACTAAACTCCAAGAGCTCATGTAGCAGTTATAAGACTAGGATATCAATGATTTCATATAGACTAACACTTCCTCTTGTGGTTTTCATGTTATTTTTTCATGAAGGCTAATGGTATCCATCATCTATGAGTGGATTACAGATGGTTGACCGATCTTATAGTTAGAAATGGGTATCCACTTCCACGAATAGATTTACTCGTTGACCTAATCTGATGATATAGGGTCTTCTCTATAATCTACATGAGATTTGACTTTCATTAGGTCTAATTTAGACCATTATGAATACCTGATATTTAATCTTTTATTACATATGGACCATATGAGTACCTTGTTTTTTATTCCATGTTATGAAAAAACATGCAAATTTTATGGCTCTGATGAATAGGGTTTTCCACCCCTATTTGGGTTCTATTGTCGTAGTCTTTGTGGAAGACATCATGCTTTATACACAAACTCCTACCAACCATTTCAATCACCTTGAGATCATTCTATGTACATGCATATTGCATCATCTTGATGCTAGTATTTCTAAATTCCAATTTTGGATTGAAAAATTTACTTCCTGGGTCATATTATCTCATAATAGAGTGTCTCTATTGAAATAGATAAGGTGTGTGTGGTGGTTTCCTAAGAGAAACCTAAGAAAGTGTTTGATATATAGAGTTTCATGGGGATGGATGGATATTATAGGAAATTCATAAAGAAAATATCATTCCTTTCCTCGCCTATTAATGGACCTTCAAATAAGGGAGTTATGTTTATGGTGAATGAAGCGTGCGAGAAATCCTTTTAGGAGATTAATGGGATGCTACTCTCTACAACATTTCTGACACCGCCAGAGCCACGAAGACAATATTTCATTTACTATGATGCATCAGAAATTTCCCAAGGTGTATTAAAAATGGATGAGGATATTGTTGTTGCTTAGGGATCTCAGTAGTTTATTCCTCATAAGATAAATATCCTAATTCATGGGCTTGATCTAGAAGAAGTTTTCCACACCTTATGATATTAAAGACATTATCTATTGGGTGATCACTCTATAGTGTAAATAGAGCATAATATCATAAAATTTATCTTTTAACACCATTGATTGAACCATATAGAACAAAATTGGGTCTAATATCTTTAGTCCTTCAATTCTGAGCTTTTCAATACGTCAGGAATGGGAAATGTAGTCACTGATGGACTGAGTTGAAAAACTCAGGCATAGGCTATATAGGCAGAAAATGATAAATGGAAGTTAATGGAACTTTTTTTCTGTGTTTACTTTGGATTTTCATGATTTTCAGGAGTAGTCTTACCCCTTATACATGATAGTTACATCTTCCCTCCCATAAAAGTTGATGAGAAAATAAATTGGATCCTATTGGCTTGGTTCTACTTGAGAGTATATCAGTAGAGGAACTTCCTATTGATTTTCTATGGATAGATATGGCATCCTTCATATTCATAGGTGTTTCTGTGTTACTAAATATATGTGAGAAGAGTTTATGAATGGTTCCCACACTTATCAATGGGCAGTTTACCCAGAGATCTCCAAAATGTATCGAGATATGTGGTTCCAATATTACTTGCCTTGGATGAAATGTCTGATGTTATGATTTATCACTAGGTGTTCCACCTGTTAGCAGGTAAAGGTATAGCACTATAGTCCTAAATTATTCTTATATCCACTTCCAATGCTAGAATTTAAATTGGATGATATTACTATAGATTTTTTAGTCATCTTACCTAGGTCATCTCAGGGTAGTGATGTTCTATGGGTAGTTATTGACCAACTAACAAAATCATTCCACTTTATTCGTTTTTGAGATACATTATTAGTTGATGATATGGGTAGAATGTATGTATGTTAGATCATATGACTAGATTGGGTTCCTTGTACTAACTTTTTAGATAAGTATTCTTATGTAATGTAATAGTTCTGGTAGGACCTGTAGAAATGTATGGGTACATAAGTTATTCAAAGAATATCGTTTCACCCAAACACTTATGGGTAGTCAAAATGGATGATACTTATTAAAAAGGATATACTCTAAGCATATGAATTCGATTTCATGGGTTCATGGTAGAACCATACCCCTCTCATCAATTTTTCCAATAATAAAATCTTTTAGTTTACAATTCAAGTAGATCATTTTGAAACCTTAAATGTTAGGTCATTTCATTCACCCCCTATGTTGGATAGATGTAGGTGATGTTGGATTAATAGGTCCTTGTATCATGAAGAAGACTTTAGATTGATTTTAGCTGATTAGGAAGTTTATGGATTCTGCTCAATCTAGAAAGAAATCTTATGTTTATTGTCATTGATGACATCTTGTGTTTGAGGTATCGGATCATGTTTCCTTTAGATATCACCCATTCTAGGGCATATATGATTATGTAAGTATGGGAAGTTGTTGCCTTGTTTTTTAGGAATGTTTGAGATTGTAGAGAAAGTCAGGGTTGTAGCCTATCAGTTCTTACTACTTCAAAGGTATTGTTCTATGAATGATGTTTTTCTTGTTTCATAGCTTTTACAATATCATGTCTACTCAAATCCTGACTCTAATCAGGCGTATGTTGAGTTATATTTCGATTCTACATTTGATTATTATTTAATCTGTATCATTGATCAGAGCTTGAAGCCTCTTTGAGTTCAGTTTGTTCCTCTGGTACAGGTGATATGGAAGCACGTCTATGTGTAGGAGAAGACATTGGAGTGGGAGGAAAACGTACATAAAAGTGTCCAATGTTTGTCCTCAGATAGTGTATCTCCACCATTGGAAGGTGAACTTGGGGATGAGTTCCTTTAATGGGGGAAGACTATAAAATTATTGTTCTCAATAGGGTATATATCCATTAAATTTCAGCATAATTCATTATTTTTGACCAAATATGGATGTATAATGAGATAGTGAATATCCCATCGGTGTTTTTGGCCTATTTGATGGCTGGTACCCATCCCATTTAGAGAAATGGGCATGTCTCACTGTTAATGGAAATTAGGCAATTAGGCTGCACGGTTATATCAAACATTGTGAATGGTCTTCATTTTAGGGAAGAGCCATCCGGAATAATTGGTGCATGGTTTCCAAGACAATGTTCCCTAACTGTTAATGTTCCACATTTACCCTAAGTACACGTTCATGATATGTTTATGTTTTGTAAAACTCTACAACAAAACCATGCAGAAGATAATTTTTTGGTAATATTACATTTTTTCAAAAAATGATCTTATTAACATAACCCTTATTCCCTACTCCTATTTCTATATGAATGAAACTTCATTTCTCCAATATGGGATTTTTTTTGGCCTATACAAGGGATCAAGAGATATCCATCATCTAAGATCTATTCGAGCTTTCTTTATCTCATTGGATGTGCAATGGTAAGTACTCGAGTATGTTTGAGTTATGGTTGTTCCTATTTCTCTCGACCTAGTCATCAAGGTTTAAGAATTTTTTCTCATTTCTCAAATCAACTTTATCCAAAGATATTTTTTTTGGAAAATACTAGATTATGATATTCATACATGTCTACATTGGGTGGTCTATATCACATCCCTCATGTTCATTGATTTAGGAATAGTCAAGTGTAGCCCATTGATTTCATAGGGTGTCATTTATTGAATTTATATTCCATGCTTATATTCATTAGAAATATTTGGTTATGATATTTAAATTAATGTGATTGGTTTTTTGTTTATGTCCATAACATCTAACACCCAATGTAGGGTAATTTTTCATATTTGGGTTTTTAGTGTTTGACACTTTTGAGTCGTTGTTCGGGCATGTTCTAGCTGGACCAAACTATTGGAAATCCTCCTTATATTAATTTAATTTTTAATCAAGAATGTATTAATATATTGTGCCCATGCACGTCCACATAACCAACCTATGATAGGTTCATAAATGTAATTAATTCATTCAAATGGTGTTATAGAATGTATAATTATGTATATGACATAGAATTTTTAAATGTAACAGAATTTTTGGTTTCACATCTCTATCATAACATTACACGATCATGGAAGGAAGTAGAGTGAACATTTTAATTTGACTAGAATTAAATTTATTAAATTAAAAGGTTTCATGACCCTTGGCCTTATCAAAATAATTAAAGGAAACACATGAACCAAGTGAATTTGTTAATGTAATAATTTTAAAATTACCAGTTAATTGTAATGAATTAAATATACGCATACCATTTATAAACATGAAACATTACATATTTATTGAGATTATTGGGTCATGATAGATCTTGAATTATTGAGGGAATGCCTTGGGCACTTAAGGACATCATTCTAACTCAAGGATGTTGGTTTCCTTGTGGGAGAGCTACCTAGGTATCTAATCCTTATCCACATTTGGATGCCTAGTATGACACCATAGGATCCATTCATTATTGTTTTAGGATCCCTTAGATACACTCCATGGATCCATCATTGAGATTTAGGATCCATTGTTTCAACCCTTCTTGCCCATTCATTGGTTATCCATATTTTACCTTGGATGAACTCCATAGACTTGGTAGGAATCCTATTATAGAATTCATTGGGTGAAACCCCTTGGATTACACTCCTACCCCTTTCACAGAATAAATTTTATACTGTGTGGGAGACCTTTAAGTTATACATTTCCTTGGTTATAATCTTGGAACATTAATTATTAAGTGGAACGTAATAAATTTATGAATTAGTCACCCATTTAAACTCCATAAGTGGTAAAAAGCAGGTAAATTTGTATTTAGTCACATTATACTACTTTACATTATATATGCATGACTACACACAATTATATATCTATTAAATTAGAATATTTTTAATGAAACATTTGTTGGTGGCCCATATAGACTTATCTCACACCCTCCCTGGGAACTATTTGGAACCCGGACCATATTACATGTAAGAAGGTGTTGATAAACAGAATCATAATGGTTTAATCAATTAATTTCTTGATTTACTTGGATGGATCTTGTAGTATATGGACTAGTCATAAATCCGGAATCATGGGATAGTTTATCTATATCCATTTCTAAATCTGGGATTCCATGTATGTCTGCTACTTTGTATACATGTTTTCTAGATTTCTAGTGACATTGCAATTATCATCATCAGCTATCAAATGTTATTACATTTATTTCCGTTATTATTATACATTTATATTTCTACTCTGAATTCAATTTACATGTTACTTCGGCTATTTACCTCTGTTTATAAATATTTTTTATTCTACACTCTGGTAATGATGACATATTCTCCCAATGAAAACATCAAAGGCCCTCACTGCAATTCAAGATCCTCTAGAATTTGGGGAGGTTTTCTTAAGACCATGTCACCCTCAAATCTTAGGGAACCTTTAATGTGGTAACTTGGTCAAGGAATTCACACATGGCATCCCTTATTACTCAAATTATATGGTCATGGCACCCTTTATTACTCTATCACACTCTCAGGACCATTCAATGATGCCTGAGTTATTCCATGGGTCCTAGCTAGTTCTATGTGTCTATATATATTGTTATATATTTTTCTTTGTATATAGTTCATATATATAAATACATACCCATATATACATATATATATATATACATATATGTATTTATATGGTGATACTTGTTCAAAGACATTCTGGAGTTGGACAAAGAAAGTATTGTCAGTCTTGTATATTTTGAGGAACCTAATCCGAACATGGTAATATTTATTCATTCACAACTTTATTTATTGTAACTACACACTGGATATTTTATACCATCATGATCAATTACATTAGATACCATTGGTGATATCATTATGATTTTATATGACTCCTTATTCGGGCCACCATTTGGTACCTAGATATACATCTTCTTGGTTACAGAACATAGATTGTGGACATGTATATTCCTTTCTTTCATGTTGGACTAGGGATAGACTAGGTTTAATTGGAGTATCATCTAAGAATGTACTCTGGATTCTTTATAGAGATGGAGTCTTTAGGTGTTTATTTATTTTTCCTATGTTATACTGGACATATTTATTGTATCGTATGATGTATATTTACTTCATTTACATTATATCATGTCTATACATGATCATTTATTCATTAATTATTGATTTCAAATTATTATTAACAAATTTTATCTTTTTTTATTTCTTATAATGTTTTTTATAGATATAGAGGGTATAAAATCCCCACTGAAAGGAAATTATACCATCACTTATAGTCTATAGTCCCTAGTGTATGGAGGTTCATGATGGAGGTCTCCTGGTGAACTAGATTGGGGCACCATTTTAGGGGATCATGAGTCCAAAAAAATACACCATATGATTCAATAGATAGGTTATATAAAACATATTTTTATTAAAATATTTCACTAAAAATTAAGCTTAGTGTTGTGTTTTTTATTCGTTATCAAACAATTTTTTTTAAATCATGATGTTTTATATTCTACCCACCTTCCTTAAATCATTTCCACACAATTTAAACTCAATCTTGGAAATCAAAGGTATGACAATTAAAAATAACTCTTTGAAATAACAATATCATATATCTGTTAACAAAACATCATGTTAAAAAGTGGGAAAGGGAATAATGAGGGTTACCAAGAAAAACAAGGATTCCATTTATGAGAACATTATTAAGAATTGAAGATATTGACATGGAGGGAAAAAATAATTCCCAAAAACTAATAGATATTGATAGATAACATGGTTAGTCTAAAGTTACTAAACACAAAACCATTAATTTATAATTAGTAAAAATACAATACATTCACAAGAAATTATTTTAATTGGATAAATCGTTTTCCAAAATATCATTTTCCTAGAGTTTAGTAATTCATTTAAAATAAATAAAAACAATATACAGAAATATACTCACTTTATTTCTCAAATTTTTTAAGAAAAATTTCATTCATTAAATTTGATTCAATCATGATACACTTCTCCTATTACTAAAATAAATGAATATCCAATATGATTTTTAATATTCCTAGATAACAACTATTGAAATTTATCAGTTAATATTATCCTTAACAAAATGACAAGTCATTCCACATATCTATATGTATTTTACATGAACAAAATGGTTCTCACAGGTTATTTATTAATAAATTAATCTATAAAAATAAAAAACAATCCCCAATGTTAATCTTAATATATTTATTCAATTTTTAACCTTAATACTCCTTATAAAAAGTTTTAACCCAAATTAAAAACAAAAAAATATGAAATATTTAATCAAACATTTAATCCCTAAAAACATTAAATATCTAATAGTTTCACATAACAAAAATATAATCACATAAAATGTACTATTTACCTAATTTACCAAAAAACATAATGAAAAACCCAAATACTAAAAATTTTACATTATCCTTATTATTTATATCTATTAAATAAAATAATACGATAAACCCCATTATAATGTACTCTTTCTTTAAATAAACATTCTTTTTGAATGTCTCCAATACTTTCATATTTACATAATTAATGTAAATAATCCCTTTATCCCATCCCAACAATATTAATTTATCATTCGGAACAAATTAATGTTTTACCCCCACTCCCCAGTCATGTGGTTTCTATAAAATAACATCTCATCATAAATCACACTTGTAGGTCATCCATACCATTAAACATTGGATTTTAAAATATTAAATAAAAAATAATGTGGCGAATTACATATGTTTTTCATGATTAGTATTACGAAAATATAATTTGTGGAAAAAAATATCAAATCCAAATGCAAAATCACTTAAGTAATTCCATTTCAGTTTTATCAATTTCATATGATTGTCCTTCTGACCATGGATTATTGTGTGGTATGTTCCCTCGGTGCTTGGGTCATTGGTTTAAATAATTCCCCATATCTTAAATGTTGAAACACTGAACATTAGATATTTCTTTCTAGTACTTGAATTCACATGATTGATGGAAATTCCCTAAAAACATGAAGACAACAATCATTCCCTTCTAAAAGTACCGGGGTGTTTTTTTAAACCATCACTTGTAGGAAGTTCCTTCCTTGACATATTATTCAAACAATAATTTATTATTCCTTGGTTTATATCCATCCTAATATTCTCTTTATTTCCACTGAAAATATATGATATTGAGAATTATTTATCCTTCTTGATGGAACTTATTACCATATAATTATATAATGAAAACATCTAAGAAACTTGTTCCCTTCAGAGACTCACCTTAATCTCATAAAAGAATAACTATATCTTACTTCTTGTATTATGAATACACCCACAAGAATTTTAGACTGGTGTTGTAATGTTATCATCATATTCTACCACACAATCTTTTTATTCACTTTTTAATGCTACTAAGTTCCTCTGTTTTTTAGCAAGCTGTTCTCAAGGGAATAAAATATCAAAGGTAATCACCCCAAGAAAATATCCATTCTATTATATCAACTTCTAAAACCTATTTTTAATTTTAAATCAATGATAGCCGAATATCCATATCTCCTTTCAAAGAATACAATGTCAGAATAAATATTTCAATATCATCACATCCCAAATCCTGGAATATATTTTCAAGAGACTTAATTAATTTCTCAGAAACCAATGGATTAGAAGTTCAACTAAATTATTTTGGAATAAATTGCATGAAATGGTCTAGTATATTATCATCACACTACATGAAAATTTTCTTCCCCATTAGGGAAATATTATTCATCATAACCAGAGTAATATTCTCTAATATGGTCAGGATCTTCTCAAATCCACTTCTATTTATATTGGATTTATCTAAAGTTAAATTTTAACGTTTTCTATTGGTGTTGAGTATATTTCATCTATTAGGCTCTATCTCTGAATAATACCACACACTGAGTTAGATAATTATCAACATGAATGTTGATCCTCAGAGTAAAATCCATATAATGGTAAAATTTTTCCTTTTACAATAATGTATTATTGTACATCTCATGTTATAAATATTTATTTAAAATATAGTTTTAGTGGTTTATTACAAAAATTCTATGATACCAACTATAACAACCACAAATCCAGTAACCCAGACAAAGTTCCTTTTTTATTATTGATAAAACAAATATATGAAATCTCATTCAAATGGATAGACTGGTTTTTTAGTCTTGATGAATAGGATACATACATGATTTTCATAATATATTGGCAATACAGAATATATAAAATAAAATAATTATTACATACTATATATTATTAATAAAATCCTTCTTCATATCCTAGGGAAAATAAAATAAATAAAAGGGTGAGATCATATGCTTAGTAAAGGTTATGTACAATGGAATTTATCATTAGTAAACAATAAATAATCAATATTGAAATTTAAATAACTAAAAATATATTCCACTTAGTCAATAATTATTAAAAAATGCATCTATAAATAATATAAATGCATAAATATCATTAATTATAGTAATATTTGAACTTTGAATGAAGAAAATTCATACTATTGGACTTCATGATCTCATGCATCATGATATTTGTATTTTCAAAACCCAATTACATGAATGTTTAAAACTATGTGTAAATACCCATTTAATTCAAGCTTACCCATTTGTCTCATGATTCTTGTTGTTGCATCATGAGGCTATATAAATATGGGTCCCTCCTCTCAATTCATGTCTAATAATTCTTCATGTATCATCTGAATAATATAATTCAAAAACAATATTCCTTATCAATAAAATTTTCATATTGTTTAAATAATAGGGATTATCAATATTTCTCCATTCAATCAAATAACATTTAAAATAGAACACAATATATTTAAATCATGTACAGTTTAACAAATAATCATATCATTGATAAAACAAATGCATATATTTAAAGAAAATGTAATGTTAATTGATCAAAATAAAGTGAATGATTCAAGAGATAGTTAATGACTTAAAACTAAAAAGTAATAAAATATAACATTAAATTCATCAGAAATATTGTTTTTCTAATAAATTAATTTATTTTGAAAAAATATATAATAAATATTAAAATAACCTTTATCAAAAATAGTTTTATTTTTAAAACCTTTGAAATATTTTAAAATATGGTAAATATTATAAAATGGTTTTGGTGTCGGGAATGCCCGTTAATGTTGTATAAGATAATAAAAATTACATTATAATTATTTTTAAAGAATGTTAAAAATGAAACCTCTTTGAAAAACACTATAAATATTTTATTTTCCCTATGAAAAAATTACAGGAAAAATTAAAATATACTTTTTGAATCATTTGTGTACATTAATGACTTTTCTAAAATAATTTCTATAAGTATTAATATGTAAGACAAACAAACCTAAAAAGAAAAGAAATAGGACCATATAATAATTTATAAGTTCTTCTCAAAAATGTAACTGTAATTAAATATGTAACCATTATGAATAAATATATATATTTATGTCAAAAAAATAAAATTGTTTCTATATACAAAAAATAACATCAAATTGGTTCTTATTACTAAATATGTTTCAATGGAGTAAAAAATTTGAAGAAATCTCTTACCACACATTCAACATTATTCATACGTTTTTTTAATATTATGTATAATAAATTTTGATATTTTATAATTATATATTATATCTGAATACAAATATTTATATATATAAAAATTTATAATCCCTTTAAAAAATTCCATCCTATTTTTTCTGATAATTATTTATTATAATTATTTTGTGTGTTAACTTATTGATTTCTCAAGCATGTTTTTATTATGTAATCACGGACCATGATTCAAAAATTGTGGTTTGATCATATTAAAAACATTATTTATTATATAAATATCATACATACTTTCAATATATATATTTTTATAATCATCAAAATATATAGAGATAGAAAATGTATTTACATCGCCTATGGAGACGGTAGGTCGTAAGTATGCATGGACGTAGATTTCACTTCTCAATATATTGAAGAAAAAAAGTTTTTAAAAAACTATTCTATATTGAATAATTATTACATCACATGTATTATATATATTGATTAAATATATTTTATAACAATCTACATAAAGTGGAAATGAAAAATGAATCACATCGCTATGTGGAGGTGGTAGTCCACATGTTTGCCCGAGTGATGTTATCATTTTCCAATGTATTTGAAGGTAAGTGAATATTTATGATATTATATTTCAATAATCATATTTAATTCATAATTATCGTAAATAATCATTAGTGACATATTTATAACCATCCAAGTAAAATGGCGATGAATACAAAACCACATAACTACATGGAGACTATAATCCATAAATACACACGAGTGACGTTATCAAACTATGTTGGGCGTGAAATAGAAAGAATATGGTTCTCAAATTATAATAATAAAATATTTTTATTTTTATTAAAATATATTAATTATCATAGGATGGGTAAAACAATTTAAGATAAAGTATAAGAAATTAAAAACATCAAGGACTCAATAAATATGATTACCTCTTCTTTAGTATACTTCATTTTGATCACTTATTAAGGCACCTAGGGTAGGTTTTAAAGAACACCAAAAAAATATAGATCATGGATAATGATTTTGAAAATATAATTTTTTAGGTCTTATTCCATCTATGTAGATCATAATAATGTTAATAATTTATAGGAAGGATGTCCTTTAATAATTGTGGATATATGTACTCTTGTAATTTCATAAAGTATTAAATAAATATAAATTATATTTCATGTAAAGTGGCTCAAAATTAATATAATTAAAATATATATTTACTATTATTATAAATAATCCCATATAATATATTTTTCACAGGTTTTATTTGTGTGTTCATCCTTATAATTTAGTTTTAACAGCACATTAACCTTTTGAAAATTACCACAATATTAATATTTCCACTATTTAAGGGTCAATAATGTTACTATATAAAGGCAAAAGTCCCATAAATTGACTATGGGTGATTTTCCCCCCTTATCCAATTACATTGTCTGAGAAAATTATTTTTATGGATTTTATATTATTTTATAAATTATTATTCATTATAAATTTTTTTTTAATGTCATCTTTAACCCTATTCAATTAATGTGGCTTTAATTGAATCAATAAATAAAATGAATTCAAATATAATATTTCATAACACCACTACAATGAAATATAGTTCTATAAAACACACGTTACACAACAATTAATTTATATTATATTATCATTTGTATTAACAAATATTATTTTTCTTGTTCTAAATAATTAAATAAAACTGAGGTCGGTGTTTTGCAAGCATTTGAAGAAATTATTCCACCCCTAGAAATTAAAAATAAATTACCATAGTAATAAAATTATTTCTCATTCAAAATTATATTTATAAATGGAATTATCCTCTTTTTTGAATTCTGTTAAAAACATAGTGGAAATGAAAGAAATAGAATGAAATTTTTATCTTTTCATTATATAAAATAATATAAAGGTAAATATGTGTGTAATATTGCATAAAAAGGCCACATATTTTTATTTTCAATGATTATTGAAGAGATATTCATTCCATTGAAATTATTTTAAGTGTTATAGTCTGTTTTTATTATCTTTTAATTTTGATCCTTAATTATCAAATTTACCCTTTACCATGATAATAAAAATCTATAAGGGGACTTTTCACAATGTCCAAAAATAAAAAGTATATCTTTTGGAAAATTATAAATCCTAAATCAAAATATAAAATCCATATTCCAGGATTCAATTATTATAAGTCGCATAAATTAAATTCAGATAAAACCACAAAACCCAATGAAATGTTTTTTTCCATAAAAATGTCTTTTCAATTATAAATTATCTTAATAATAAATCCAAGTATTAAATTTTCTCCCATAAACATAATTGGGTTATTTATATTATAATATACCTAATTTTATTTTTACACCATTTTAGAAAAAATATAACTTCAAAAAATCATGAAAAAAATACAGTAATAAGTAAAAAATAGTATTTTCACTATATAATAGAAAATAAATATTTTTAAAAATATAAAATAATTAACCATAATATTTTATTATAGGTAACTTTAAAATATTAATTTAATTTTATCAAATATAATATATAAAAGATTCAAAAAAATTATATTATTTTTAAAAAAAATGGATAAAACATGTTTTTAAAGAAAAAAATTAGAAATAAAATAATATTTATATATTTGAGTATCCAATTACTGAAAATTAATCAAGAAATTTATATTAATTTTTTACTTTATATATATTTCATAATATATATAATACTATTAATACCCACAAATTCATGAGTTATGTTATAATATCAACGTTTAGATATTATTAATTTATGTTTCGTTTTGTCTCAGTTTTGTGTGTTGTATATGCAATCAAACATAGTTTTTTAAATATCCAGTGGTTATTGGAAAGCTCTATGTCCATGAGATTATAAACATAAATTTTACTCCCATATGTATTGTATCTAATAGAGACAGAAAGTTTATGTTATATTTTTTGCAGTGCATGCAAAAAATCCTTGGGAATCAACAGAGATTTAGCACAGCATACCATCCTCACACAGATGGAAATCCCAAATGGACGATATGAATAATGAAGAATATGATTCGAGTTTTCAATACATAATTTTATGGATCAGGGTATTAACATATTTACTTGGTTTATTATATATATATATAAATAGTAATTGGGCTTCATTTCATATGGCGCCATACAAGGATCTTTACAAGAGGTCACACCATTCAATGTTTTGATTGCACGATGTAGGAGAGGATGTAGTTATGGGCCCAGTGATTCTTAGTATACCATTTAGAGAGAGAATATGATTAAAAAGAGGATGATCAATTATTATATTTTATAGAGGTAAGTTCTAAAAGTAGGATGAGACCTTTTGATTTTTTTTGTGCAAGATTGGGTTTTCATGAGAGTCACTCCTCAGTTAGGACACTGGCGTCTGATGAAGAATGGAATGCTATAACCACATTTTTTGGACCCTTCAATATCACTTAGTGGGTTAGTACAATGTAATAACATCTTTATAATCCTTCATACTATTGGGGTATCTAAAATGTTTTTCATGTTCTCCAAATCTAGAGGTACATAGTCGATCCAACACATTCAATAGAGTATTAATATTTTGAGTTGAAGAAAGATGCATATTAGGAGGATTTATTATTGTGAAATATATAATAGAGTGAGAAATTACTTCAATTGAAGATAATACCACTTGTTTTAATTTGGTGGTAGTGTTGAAAGATCTAGGAGGATACATGAGTGTGGGATTCTAATGTATATGCTCAATGACTTGAGTTATTCATGTAAGGTAAATGGGGAAACTTATTGGGGATGGGAACTCATTAGAGTGGGATAATTGTAATATTCTTAATTTTAGTTGATTATTAAAACCATTTTTGTAATTTAAAATTATTTGTAATTGGAAATTTGTTTTAGAAAAAATATACATTTACATATTTTTATAGTGTTATGTAAGGGTATAGGTGTGTTAAAAGGCCTTATGTAAAGCTAAATAGGGAGTTTCCATGGTTACATAATGGTAAGAGATTTATCCCTGCATTATATAAGGGTAAAATAAACCATTTATATGGGTAAGATACTTTTCATAATGTTTATATAAGGTTATATAGGCTTCTATATAAGTGTAACCCTATGCTCAGGCACTTTGTATGTGTAAGTATGATATTGGGTATGGGTTGAAATGTGTTTCAAAAGGGTCATCTCAGAACTGCATAAGGATAAGATTCTCAAGTCAGGGTACATTATAAGGGTACCGACACACTATGTATGGGTGATTTCTCGCGTAAGGGTGTCGTGTATGGGAAATTAAGGGCTTGTGTAGGGATAGATGATTGCATATGGTTGTTGTGTATGGGTAAGAATGAAACCAATGAAGGGTATCTAGGGTTTTGTAATGGTAATTATTTCATTGCATAATGGTATGGTGTGTAAGACCTCAGACCTTCTTTTTTTGTATATTTTCCTTTTTCTGGAGTTTTTGAGAAATGAGGAGTTTCTGGAAATTTTTTATGTACATACCATGTATTTCAATGCCGCACAAGAACGTGTGGTGGCAATGTCTGGGACACACACACAGTCGTTTGGGGTGATGTGGAGGACACTTAAAGCGGAGTACAGAAGAGCCTAGTACACGTCATGTACTCCAAAAGTACAAGCCGTGTACTTTTGTTTTTTCATTAAATGGACCAAGCTTGCATCTGACCTCTAGAATAGTCTTCTTCTAGGTATCATTCGACCTGGAGAAGCCGTATGGTTCTAGAACTTCTATGAGCCCCCAAGCCTTCATATGTTCTCCAAATTGGCCATCGTTTATTACCTTGGAACAGTAGCTGTATATTCTTCCCTCTTCTAGAGAATCGTTTTTCCAATTCTTCCCCTTTTGTATGTTATCATTGGTTGAACGTTATTTGCATGTTTTTATATCTATAACATTATAAGAAGATTCAATCCCCATGGTTCGATTATACCGATCTCCTAGGATCAAGGTTGGTGTTTTGTGCCTTTCCGTTCAAAGTCTTCTAGTATTATGTGCAAATTACACCAATACCCTTAAACGGGGTATTGTGTGTTACCTATTTTACCCCTGTTGTTTTCCATCCATGGTAGTATGCTTGTGAGGAGGTTATTTGTCTATGTATAAGGATAATTTCTATGATTTTATGTTTTTCCCATGCCTGGTTCTATTTACGACCTTTTGGTCTTGTTCAGCATTTGGCCGTTATACATGTTTTCTATTCCTTGTGACCGTAGGATGGAGGGTCGTTCCCTGACATGCTTGTTAGGTTGTAGACTAGTTAGCCAAGTAGATTTGTAGGTTTCCTTTGGCCTTATAGCATTATTATGCACTGACTGGCATGTGGCCGTAAGAACCTGGTGCAATATAGTATAAGGGGATAAGTCGAGTGGGCTTCCTCAGAGAGTCTTGGACATTATAGACTATAGGGGATAGACTGAGTGAGCTTCCCAGAGAGTGTTGGACATTATAGACTATAGGAGGATAGATCGAGTGAGATTCCTCAGAGAGTCTTGAGCATTATAGACTATATAGGGGTAGTCCTATTGAGCTTCCTCAGAGAGTCATTGTTTTGTTTGAATTTCCTTAAACTATTCCAGGTTATAGGAGGAATTGACTGAGTGAGCTTCCTCAAAGAGTCTGTGATCAACCTGAGGCTATAAAAGGAACTGACAGAGTGAGATTCCTCAGAGAGTATCTGGACCTTGGCGCTATAAGTGGAATTTACCGCTTTATCTTCCTCAGAGACTCATTGACTATCTTATACTATAAGTGGAATTGTATGTGAATGCTTCCTCAAAGATTCTTATAATTTAATATGACCAAACCATAGGGGTTAGGCTAAGGGTACATCCCAGAGGGTTTTTGTTAATTCTTGTATAGGACCAAAGGGTATGGTTGTGAGTACATCCCAGTGTTATTCCTGTTTGTGGTTAGTTGTTTTCATCACTACTGCATGTTGATATGCGAATTGTTACTGTTGTGTATCATCCTGTCATATGCCTACTATTTACTGCTAACTGTACTATTACCTGCCATATACTCAATGACTATTAGTAAAAGATCTTCCGGTGGTTTCCTACAAGGATTTTGTCTCACACCTTATTTGGGTCATGCTTTTGGGCCCAAACAGATTATATTGTTACAGGTATAGACAAGGGAAAGTGCACATCGACTTCAGGTACTTGACTTGCATTGGAGCATGAGAGCATATGACCATGCCGAATCCTGTGATGCTGAGGATGAGGAGTTTCTTATCTATATTCGTTTTCACTTGGGTTTAGTATTGTATTCAGCATTGTGACTTGTTTGGGTATTTTCCTAGACATATGTTTCATGAATCATATATATATGTGCTCCTGCTATTTATCATATTTAGTCTTCCACTGTTCGCTTGTGTATGGATTGTTTACTAGTTCCGTTGTTGTTTATTGCATCTCTTTTCCACTGTGCACTATACCAATGAAGGAAATGTTTCCCCACTATCATACCCAAGGCCCTCACAACTAGTTGGCAGCCTCTGGTGATTATTGAAATGTGCTTGAGGCCTTGTGACCAACCGGGTACGGGGCGCCTTTGGATGGATTCTGGAACTGGGGCATTACAAAGTGGTATAAAAGGGTTTATTTTCACTTGACTTACTATTTGGAGCCTGTACCTATGGATAGGATGGAATAGGTACTTGGTAATAAGTTGTGCCCAGGAGTAGCTAACCTGTGTATAGAGAAAAGCCATACTACCTCATTAATTGAAATTTTACTGGTTTGCAAATTTTACAGTTGATTTGATTTTATCATTGGGAGATTCACATGCTTTGTTTTGTTTCCGTTTTTGTCATTGAGGTTCTATTTCTATCAAAATCAAATGAGATGAGGGTATTCCATATCATGCATCATATAGGAACTTGTTAGAAATCACATGTCATGCATTGTTTCCATGTCATCAAGGTTCCATTAGCAATTTCATGTTGTAGTGATAGACGTTGTGTAGATTATGCATGTTGTTGTGATAGATGCTTTGATATAATCACTGCTATTTGATAAAGGATTTCTTTGTATATTAATTTGCTTATATAGATGCCAAACATTGGTTCTTGAGGTGTTATGGGCCCTCATAAACCAGAATTTGGTGGATTATTGCCTGGATTCCTCATTATAACTAGTAAAAGATGACAAGAATTGATTCAGAAGGAGTATGGGACCTCACTGATCAGAATTTGGCACCTTAACTCTTGTTTTCTATGTTTTCTGGGCTTCAGAGAAGATTTTGAGGCCACTGCCAAGAAAAATCCAGAATACACGGCATGTCCATTATGAATACACGTAGTGTAGTTATTTAACCGTGTTACTGACTGTGTGGGAAGAAACACGGGGTTTTGAAAAATCTTCATAAAAACACCATGTACGATAAGTACACACCGTTTTTTAGTGACCCTGTGTCTACCCGTTTGACCAATGACACAGATGGATGATAATTTTGACTTTACACCCCGTATATTATTTTCACATGTTATTCTGTGTAACCTAAGTACCCAGTCGTGTACTGTATGCCACAAGTCGGGGAAAACCTTCAAGTACATGCCATGTTCTCAAGGATAGCGCTGTGTAGAGTGAACCGTGTATCCGGCCATGTAACAAACAACACGGGTCCGTTGGGACTTCAGTGTACACATCGTGTCCGTATGGAACACATCATGTAGTGTAACCTAGGTACACATGCCATGTCACTAACAACACGGGCCGATGAAGCTGGTTGAGTACATTACATGTCTATCTCGAACACGCCGTGTAGCCTTGTCTTAAGAGAACCGTGTAGGATATTCGTGTAAGGAGAATCGGTTAAGGGAATAAATTTCTTGTACAGGTCGTGTTTGGGGACAACATGCCATGTGGTTGGGGCATTACACGACTAGTTGTGGTAGAAGTACATGCCCATGTTAATGGTTTAAAAGAACACATAGTTTAGTTTTTATACATGACATGTAGTCATGTTTTGTAAAACTCGAATGTTTCTTTTTCCTATTCCCCTTTTGTACTCTTGTGTTCTCAGTATTTGATAATCCTGATCTAAGGTGTGCCTTGAGTTTTCAGAGTTATGACACTGAGATGTCCTTTGGTTGTACGTTAACTGCCATACAGTGACTATAATGACCCATACATTACGTACATTTTTATTACATCATAATTGGAGCATACTTATCAATACAAATAACAAAACCATGAAAGGATCATATAGGTGTAGTGTCTTTAGAAATTGGGAATCATAAACAACTGGTTCATAAATCATCGACGTTGTCTCCCATCTATTTCATCTTATCTAGAGTCCCTTTTGGAATATTCTACTTAATACCCTTCTTCCAGACCTGGGGAAAGAAAACATACAAAAGGTGATCTCAAATTCTCAGTAAGGGTAAACAAAAGAAATGTCAATCACATCATATTCATAAGAACAAAACATTTTGGAAATCTTAACTTGCAAAAGAAATCATAATTTCATAACATGGGATACATCATAGTAGTGAAATATAATCCCAATAATTATAAATTAAAACATGAAACCTTGCGGCATACACACATAATCAGAGAGAATCATTTCTTAGTAGTCAATACTCATTTCCAAGACTATCTTAGCAGACAAATTCCATTTCTGAACAGAGTTCACTCCTTGTTTCAGTCCTGTTTCATTGATCTGGATTAACCAGCCATTCCATCCATGTCTATCTCATGAGATATAAATATTTACCCAATTCATTGAAGGGAGATATAGGTCCCACCCATCTCATAATGATGCCATTATTATGTATGCCACAAAATCATAAATCATACATCATATCATAACCCATGTAATTCCATCATAACATAATCCACATAAGATAAAAGGACATCATAAAATATATTCCATCATAACATAATCAAATCAATGTAAAAATACGGATAGAAATAGAACCCTATATTATCTTATGTGGAAAATAATTTTGATAAAACACTTGAAGTCCATTTTTGTGGAAAATATCCTTTCTACTTAAAATACATTTTCCTTTCTTAATATGTCATATATTTTTAACCTAAAAGATGTTGATTAAAACAAAAATTTAAAACTTGTAAAGGAAGATTCGTGGAAATAATGTTATAAAAATCCATCCATTCCGTATAAGTTAAAAAAATATTCTTCTTGTACTTTGGCTGGAAAATTCAAAAAGTACCTCGTACGAAAAATGACAAAACATTCCTTTCATATATTTTACTAAAAACTCACCGAAGGGTAAAATTGGATTTAAAAAATTGTAGGAGGATGTAAGTAATATTACATATTGAGGAAACATGGAAGTGGATAATAAATAATACCCACTGAATTCTGAAGTATAAACAATCTCAAATAAAAATTGAGATTTTGATATTTTCCCTTACCATAGGTCTGATTTGCTTCGTACGTGTCCAAACCTCCTTTTCTTTGATGTGCATCTTCTTAACCTCCTCTTAGGGCACTAAATATGGTCTTTGAAGAAGACCATGACTTATAGGATGTTTCTAGGAATGTGGAGAAGAGAAATTGGAAGGGGTTGGTCGAGCATGATGGCTCAAAGTGGTGTGAGGAGTAGAGGGAGGATGTGCCCTTTTATAAGGGAGGAGAGGGGAACCATTGGAATTATAAGAAATATTAATTTATAATAAATACCAACCCCACATAAAAACATCAAAAAATGACTCAAATCCGAATCTTAGATGATATAGGGTTGTAATTTCATCAGTCAATAAAATTTAGTCAAGTTGGGAATTTATTTTAAACATTATCAACATGATTTATCCTTATATAATCTATTTAATTTTATTTGTGGTAATAATATTAAAATTTTTAATTCATTATAAATAATTATTTATTTGTTGTTAATTTTCCATAATTGTATACTTTATTATATTTTCAACCATATAAATTTTAATTTACAATTTTTAAGTAATTTTGTGATTTTTAAACAATTTTATAATATGTAATTTCTATAAATTAACAATATTGTCAATTTTGACACTATTCATTTATTTGAGTTTAATTAAAATATATACAGAAGATATGTTCGAAATAAAATATTTAATAGATTCATAACATGTCATTTTTATCTATAAATTTAGTGGGTCACATTAAATAGTTCATATAATATTTATTTTAATACATTTATAATCATTTATTTGAGATTTGAATCAATAAAATAATTTCAACATCACTATTGTGTCATAATTAATGATAATTATTTAATCTCTAAAAATTATAAATAAATTCATATGATATTGATAATTTAATTATATTTCCGGAGACTATTCATGTTCGAAGTTTAATGAAGTTTATCACTAAATTAAAATTATTATACTTATAAAATTTAAGAGAGTAACATGTTGTCACTTTCTTTGGTTTTAATAATAATTATTTTATTTCATAGTCAAAAGTCCATGAAATGAATCTATTCTGACCCTTAGGTGATATGGGTCGACTTTTAATCATCCAATAGTATTTTGGAAAGTCTTAGGATAATTTTATAATCTTATATTTACCCTGAATTACCCGATTTACCTTTAACTACAGTAAATAAAAATTACCATAGTTACTATTCATAATCTCAAAAAAAAAGTAATCTATAAACATAATTTGGTCCCACTAAATCCCAATATGGAATAAATTTTTCAAATTTCAAAACACATAAGTTGCAGTAATTTATTTAAAATTAATCCCGTTGTTAAGCAAACGGGTTATAAATGTTAAAACATTTCCAAAGATTGAAATGTTTTTACCTATGAATTCTATGTAAAATTAATGCTAATGACATACATTATATTAAATGGTAAAAATATATTCTATTTAAACATTAAAACTATTCAATATTATAATTTAACCATATAAATTATTGCAATGAAGAAAGTTGTTTTTAATTAAAATATAGCGTGTTTTTACTATTCATCAAAATATGAAAGTTACCAGAATAATATGAAAATTTTATCCAAAGTAATTTTTTATATCCTTATTCCAAAGAAGAATTTTATTTTGTAAAATTTAACTTATAAACATGTCAAAAACTATATTTAAAGTGGGTGCGCCATCAAAAGGTGGCAAAACTGCAATTTTTGAAAAATACTTATTTTTTCAGAAATATTTATTTTGATCTCATAACATGTTCTAGAAAATATGTAAGATGAATAATAATTTTATAAAATTTAAAATTCAGTTAATAATATTCATAACTTAAATTTATAATATTATAATAATATATCGTTGTTTAGTGGAACTCAGTATTGCGTTCTACACACGTTATCGAGGAAGGTCGTGATTGCGTGTAACGCAAGCCAAGATAGTGTTGTGTGCCGTGAAAGATTCATTTGATGTTGCGTATAACATAAGACATAAAAAATATAATTCTAATTAAATATCAGGGTGTTACATCCTATCACCCTTAAAATGAATTTCGCCCTCGAAATTCATCACTTCGTAACAAACAGATGAGGATACCTCTCACTCATTATATCCTCAAGCTCCCATGAAGATTCTTCTCATTGGTGGTTCCTTCATAAAACTTCCTCCAAGAGATTTGTCTTATTCTTTAAAATTTTTTCTCTATGATCAAGAATCTCTATCGGTTGTTCTTCATAAGAATGATCTTGCTCCAGCGGTACAACATCTGAGCTGAGTACATGTGAAGGATCGGGTATGTACTTTCTCAGGAGAGATACATGGAACACACAGTGAACTTGAGAGAGATTCTATGGAAGCACCAATCTGTAAGCTACCTTCCCAACACGATATAGTATTTTGAGTGGACCGATATACCTAGGGCTCAACTTTCCCTTCTTTCCAAATCTCATTACTCTCTTCCAAGGAGATATTCGTAAGAACACTTTATCACCCACTTCAAACTCTAGATCTTTTCTTCGGTTATCAGCATAACTTTTTTGTCGACTCTGAGCATCTCTTAAGTTTTGTTGAATAGATAGGACCATTTCTGCCATCTCATCAACAAGATCAGGTCCTAATAGCTTTCATTCCCTAACTTCATCCCAGCAAGATGGAGTCCTGCATTTATTTCCATAGAGAGATTCATAAGGAGCTATATGAATACTAGAGTGAAATCTATTATTATAAGAAAATTCTTCCAAAGGTAGGTGTTGATCCCAGCCTCCTTTGAAATCCATAGAGAAAGCTCTCAACATGTCTTCTACAGTTTGAATTTTCCTCTCAGACTGACCGTCTTTCTGAGGATGATAAGCAGTGTTGAAACTCAACTCTGTATCCAAAGTATGCTGAAGACCTTTCAGAACATTGAGGTAAAACTCAGATCCCGATAAGATATAATGGAAAGTGGTACTCCATGCAATCTTACCATATCCTTTACATATATCATGGAAAGCTGATCTAGAGAGAAATCATCTCTAATAGAAATGAAGTGTTCAGACTTTGTAGGATGATCAACTATGACCCATATAGCATTATTGCCTTTGGATGTTTTAGGAAGTCTGGTGACAAAGTCCATAGTGATGTTTTCCCACTTCCATTCAGGTATGGGTAAAGGTTGTAACATCCCCTTAGTCTTCTGTCTCTCAGCTTTGTCTTGCTGACAAACCAAGCATCGAGAGAAATATTCAGCAACATCTCTTTCCATGTCATCCCACCAGAATTACAATTTCAGGTCCCTATACATCTTCGTGCTTCCAGGATGAATAGAGAATGAAGAACTATGAGCCTAATCCAGCATATCCTTCTTTAATTCTCAGATTGGAGAAACACTAACCTGATTCCTGAACCTTATTATCCCATCACAATCACGGTTGAATTTAGGAACATTTCTCACCTTCTTTTGTAACTCTACATCTTCTTTCTGTGCCTCATTAATCTTCAGATGTACAGATGGTTGAACATTCATTTGAAAAATATTAGATTTTTTCCCTTCCATTAGAATTCCAAGATCCATCCATTATAAATCCATAAATATTGGATCTTTTGTGATCCTCATCATGGATAATCTAGCATGGTCTTGTCGACTTAATGCATCTTCCACCTTGTTTTCTTTCCTAGGGTGATAATGAATTGAGAAGTCATAATCCTTAATCATCTCCAACAATATTCTTTGGAACATATTTAGTTCCTTTTGTGTGAAAATATAATTTAAACTTTTATAATCAGTATAAATATCACATCATTCACCATAATGATAATTCCTCCATATTTTTAATTCAAAGATTACCACAGCTAACTCCACATCATGAGTTGGGTAATTTTGCTCATGGATTTTCAACTGTCGTGAGGCATAAGCTATCACCATATCATTTTTCATGAGAAAAATCCCCATTCCCTTTATAGATTCATCACTATAGATCCCAAACCTTTCTCTAGTACAAGGCAGTGTGAGCACAGGTGCACTAGATAACCTTTTTTTTTACTCCTTGAAATTCTCTTCACACTCCTCCGTCCAAATGAACTTAACTCCTTTTTGAGTCAACATGGTGATATGATTAGATAATCGTGAAAAATCATTCACAAAATGTCGATAATATCCAGCCAAACCAAGAACACTTCATATCTCAGTTATTGTTGTTAGTCTCGACCCTCTTTCAATAACCTATGTTTTTGCTGGATCCACAGATATCCCATCTTTTGAGATTATGTGACCCAAAAATGCAACTTTTTGAAGCCAAAATTCACAATTGGTAAATTTGGTATAAATCCTCTCCTTTCTCAGTGTCTTTAATACAATTCTCAACTGATATTCCTGTTCTTACTTTCTCTTTGAATAGACAAGAATTTCGTCTATAAAGACTACCACAAACTGATCAAGATAGTATCTAAAGACACTATTCATTAGATCCATGAAGATAGCAGGGGCATTAGTAAGACCAAATGGCATCACTATAAATTCATAGTGTCCATACCTTGTACATAAAGTCGACTTTGGTATATCATCCCTTTTGACCCTTAATTGATGATACTATGAACGATGATCAATCTTGGAAAAGTATTGAGCTCCGTGTAGTTGGTCAAATAAGCCATCAATGCATGGGAGAGGATATTTGTTCGTGATAGTGATCTTGTTAAGTTCTCGATAATCAATGCAGAGTATCATTGATCCATATTTCTTATTAACAAAAAGAACAGGTTATCCCCATGGTGACGCACTAGGGTGTATAAATCCCTTATCAATATTCTCTTGGAGTTGCGTCATCAATTCCTGCAACTCAATTGGGTCCATTCTATAAGGTTTCCTTGAAATAAGCAAAGCACCTGGTATGAGATCTATTGAAAACTCAACTTCACGATTTGGTGGAAGACTCGACAATTCCTCCATAAATACACCATCAAACACCCGTACAATGGGTTTATTCTTAATCGTATGTTTCTCTTCCAACCATATGAGATAAATAACCTTCATTTAGTGAAATCAAGACCCATAGGATGGATGAAATTTCCACTGGATGGTTATGTTCATCATGGCATCAATAGATGATCATAAGTTGATCTGGAATATGAAATGTGACTTCCCTTCATTAGAAACTGATATGAGCACCATATAAAGAAAGCCAATCCATGCCAAGAATCACCTCAGATTACACTATAGGAAGGCTCACAGGATTTGTAGGAAGCACTTTCCCACAAACATCAATCGGAGAAGAATTGTAAACTTTTGATGCGACTGTTGTTCTATTAGGGGTTTCCACAACTAACTCAACATCTAATTGTTAAGGTAATATGGCTATACCCTTAGAAAATTATTCAGAAATAAAAGAGATGGTGGATTGAAAATCAAATAAAACATTTTCTACTTTATAGTGGATGGTAAGTGTACCTTTCACCACCTCGTTATCATACTCCACATCACTTATAGAAATTTCATGTGACTTTCCTTTGTCTTTAGCCTTAAGATTTTTTTACGTCGATCATCATCAACAACCCTTGGATTAGGGCATTGATTAGCATAATGCCCCATTTCCTTGCACTTGTAACATTGATGTGTAGGAGGTGCACTCTGTGTAGCCTTTTCATTGTTCGCATCACTAGACATCTTCTTCCAATCATTACTGCATTCAAATTCTCGATGACCTTATTTTACACATTTGAAACATTTAATTTTCCCTTTAAGACAACTCCCTCGATGTTTCATTCTGCACTTTGAGTATAAGGGAAAACTCATATTCTTTTTAGTGTGCAATTTAGATTTCCCTTTGAATTCCATTTTCCTCTTCTTATCAAAACCATATGATTGATGGGTTACTCCAATCTCCATCTCAAACATGAGAGCACATCGAATGATTTCCTCGTAGCTATTGAATTCCCTTATGGCTACCGCCCTTCGAAGACTTGGTTTTAAACCACTAAAGAATCTATCAATCTAAATCTCAGGTTAGATAGTAATACCAGAAGTGTACCTTGCATGTCTTGTAAAATTTTCTTCATAGGTACCAATAAATTCATCATTCTTTTTCATCAGTTCAAGAAACTCCTTCTCCATCTTTTTTCAAAGAATAAGTGGGAAGTACTTATTAAAAAATAAGTTCTTGAACTCATCCCATTCCATGGACTCAATTTCAACTCTTGGCCTCATATTCTTGATATGATTCCACCATTGATCAGCTTCACCTTCCAAACGATATACTGCTAAGATGACTTTATCAAGTTCAGAACATTGAAGAACTGAAAATATCTTTTCAGGGGTACTGATCCATTGTTCAGCCACTAATGGATCAGTAGACCCACTAAATGAGGGGGGACGCTGCCTCATAAAGGATTCAATAGAATTTTTCTCCTTTGCTCATTTGGATGTCTTGGATGATTAATATCATGAGAAATTTGTGTGATCATGGCTAAAAGATTTTTCATTCCAGCTCCCATAACGTTTGGTTGCTCAGGAGGACAATCATTGCCTTGCCCGTCGAATTCTGCATTAACACTATTCCTTCGGGTTCCGGCCATTGACTAAGACCGAGAAGAATAGTGTGAGAAATACTAATTATAATAGGAAAACAACATAATCAAGAATAAAATTTCACTCTTATGTTCCTATCATAGGTTATTCATGGCCATTTCTAAAACACTAATATTGTGTTCTATTCTTAAACTTATACTTAGGGTTCTTACTAAGTCTTTCACATCCTAGTTTCTAAAGGTTGACTATACCTTTCCTATGATACCAAATATAATGACCCATAATTTACGTACATTGTTATTACTTCATAATTGAAGCATACTTATTACAACATATAATAAAACCATGAAAGAACCGTATAGGTATGGTGTCTTTAGAAACTGAAAAACATAAACAACTGGTTCATAAATCATCTACGTTGTCTCCCATTTATTTTGGCACATCTAGAGTCCCTTTTGGCATATTCTACTTAATACCCTTCATCTAGACCTGGGGAATGAAAACATTCAAAAGGGTGAGCTCAAATTCTCAGTAAAGGTAAACAATAGAAATATCAATCACATCATATTCATAAGAACATAAAATTTTCAAAATCATAACCGGTAAAAGAAATCATAATTTCATAACATGGGATAAATTGTAGTAGTGAAATGTAATACCAATAATCATAACATAAAATATGAAACTTTGTGGAATACAGACATAATCATAGAGAATCATTTCTCAGTAGTCAAGACTCATTGCCAAGACTATCTTAGCAGACAAAGTCCATTTCTTAACCGAGTTCACTCCTCGTTTCAGTCATGTTTCACTGAATCGGATTGACCTGTCGTTCCAGCCATGTCTATCTCATGAGATATAAATATTTACCCAATGCATTGGAGGGAGATATAGGTCCCACCCATATCATAATGAAACCATTCTTATGTGTCCCACAAAATCATAAATCATACATCATAGCATAACCCATGTAATTCCATCATAACATAATCTACATAAGATAAAAAGACATCATAATTATATTCCATCATAACATAATCAAATCAATGTAAAAATAGGGATAGAAACATAACCCTATATTATCAAAGATGGAAAATAATTTTGATAAAATACTTGAACTCCATTCTTGAGGAAAATATCCTTTCTACTTCAAAAACATTTTCCTTTCTTAACATGTCATATATTTTTAAGCTAAATGAAGTTGATTAAAAATAAACTTGAAAACATGTAAAGGAAGCTTCATGGAAATAATGTTCTAAAAATCCTTCCATGTCATATAATTTTAAAAAACATTCTTCTTTTACATTGGATGGAAAAGTCAAAAAGTACCTGGAATGAAAAATGACTAAATATTCCTTTCATATCTTTTACTAAAAACTCACCGAAGGGTAAAATTGGATTTAAACAATTGTAGGAGGATATAAATAATATTACATATTGAGGAAACATGGATGTGGATTATAAATATTCCCCATTAGATTCTAAAGTATAAACAATCTCAGATAAAATTTGAGATTTCGAGATATTCCCTTACCATAGGTCTCATTTGCTTCATACGTGTTTGAACCTCCTCTTCATTGAAGCGCCTCTTTTTAACCTCCTCTTAGAGCACTAAATATTGTCTTTGAAGAATACCAGGACCTCTAAGATGTTTCTAGGGATTTGGAGAAGATAAATTGGTAGGGGTTGGCCAAGATTGATGTCTCAAAGTTGTGTGAGGAGGAGAGGGATGTGGTTCCCTTTTATAAGGGAGGAGAGGGGTACCTTTGGAATTATAAGAAATATTAATTTATAATAAATTCCAACCCCACATAAAAACCACCAAAAATGACTCAAATCTGAAGATTAGATGCGATAAGGTTGAAATCTCATCATCCAATAAAATTTTCACAAGTTGGGAATTTATTTTAAACATTTTCAACATGATTTATCCTTATATAATCTATTTAATTTTATTTGTGGTAATAATATTCTAAATTCTAAATAATTATAAATAATTAATTATTTGTTGTGAATTGTCCATAATTTTATACTTTATTATATTTACGACCATATAAATTTTAATTTAAATTTTTTAAATATTTTTGTGATTTTTAAACAATTTTATAATATGTAATTTCTATAAATTAACAATAGTGTTAATTTTGACACTATTAATTTATTTCAGTTAACATAAAATATATACAGAAGATATTTTCAAACTAAAATATTTAATAGATTCATAACATGTCATTTTTATCTATAAAATTAGTGGAGAACATTAAATAGTTCATATATTATTTATTTTAATACTTTTAAAATTATTTCTTTGATAATTCAATCAATAAAATAATTTCAACATCACTATTTTGTCATAATTAATGATAATTATTTAATCATTAAAAATAATAAATAAATTCAGATGATGTTGATAATTTTATTAAATTTCTGGAGACTATTCATGTTCTATGTTTCATGAAGTTTATCACTATATTAAAATTATTGTACTTATAAAATTTAAGAGAGTGACATGTTGTCAATTTCTTTGGTTTTAATAATAATTATATTATTTCATGGTCAAAAGACCATGAAATGAATCTAGTCCGACCCTTAGGTGATATGGGTCGACTTTTATTCATCCAATAGGATTTTGGAAAGTGTTAGGGTAATTTTATAAATTATATTTACCCTTAATTACCCGATTTACCTTTAACTATAGTAAATAAAAAATACCGAAGTTACTCTTCATAATCTAAAAAAAATAAAAGTAACCTATTAACATAATTTGGACCCACTGAATGAAAATATGGAATCAATTTTTCAAATTTCCAAATACAGATGTTGTATTAATTAATTAAAAATTAATCCCATTGTTAAGTAGAGAGGTTTTAAATGTTAAAACATTGCCAAAGATTGAAATGTTTTTACCTATGAATTCAATGTTAAATTAATGATAATATCCTAAATTATATTAAATGGTAAAAATATATTCTATTTAAACTTTAAAACCATTAAATATTAAAATTTATCCATAAAAATTATTGTGATGAAAAAAGTTGTTTTTAATTAAAATATAGAGTGTTTTTACTATTCATCAAAATAAGAAAGTTATCAGAATAATATGAAAGTTTTATCCAAAGTAAATTTTTATATCCTGATTCCAAAGAAGAATTTTATTTTTTCTAATTGAACTTATAAACATTTAAAAAACTAGATTTAATGTGGGTGCACCATCAAAAGGCCGGAAAATGGCAATTTTTGAAAAATACTTATTTTACCTGAAAAATTTATTTTGTTCTCATTACATGTTCTAGAAAATATATAACATGAATAATAATGATATAAAATTTTAAATTCACTTAATACTATTCCTAATGGCTATTTTAAAAAATTATAATAATATATAGTTTTTTAGTGAAACTCGGTATTGCGTACTACACACACTATCGAGGAATGTCATGATTGCGTGTAGCACAAGCCAAGCTAGTGTTTGTGCCATGAAAGATTCCTTTGATGTTACATATAACATAATACATAAAAAATTATACTTCTCAAAAAATATCAGGGTGTCACAGTGATCAAACAACGGATATGGTCGATCAGAGACCTCCTTCAGATCCTCATGTTGTGCCATCCTTGGAACCCTCAGTTATTCCAGTTGTAGGAGCTGATGCACTGCTTAGGGAGGGTTTTCTGAGGATAATGGAGACCTTCTAGGAATTTTCACCTCCTGCCCCGTCGATGGGAGAGTTGGCGTGGGTTTTCCAGCTACATCATCCTCTTACTTTCTCAGGTGAACGAGGACCTCAGGCTGTAGAGTTGTGGCTCAAAGCCACGCTGAGAATTTTTGAGCACCTGGAGATACATCCAGATAAGTGGGTGATGCTTGCTACATATAATCTCTAAGACTCTGCCAAGAGGTGGTGGGAGGTGATATCACAGTCAGGACGCTATCAGAGTTTGTCTTGGGATGAGTTTCGATGCATCTTCTATGATTACTTCTACCCAGAGACCTTGAGGGCCGATCGAGCCCAGGAGTTTATGAGTTTGGAGGAGGTTACTATTTCTGTTATGATGTACTCATCTCACATTACTGAGTTACAGTGTTTCACACATATTCTAGGAGGCGATGAGTTGTTCCTTGCACAGATGATTGAGGATGGTCTGAGGCACGACATATGCTTGCAAGTGAACATATTCAGGTTGACTTCAATATCTTCCATCGTCGACCAGGGGATGATCACTGAGCACAATATGAGGGTTTCTGGAGTAGTGAGATATGGTGGATTGACATACAATGTTTGTGTTCCTCTTACTGATAGTAGGAAGCACCGCGTGGAGTCTGTTCGTTGAGAGTAGAGTAGGTGGAATGTATCTTCGGGCAACCAGGTAGTATGCTACCAGTGTAGGAGGAGTGGGAATACTAGGCCACAGTTCTAGAGAGACCCGTTGGAGTGCCAATCTTGTGTCTAGATAGTCCAACTTCGGTGTTTCTATCAGTTCATCTCACCGACAGCTGGTGGTAGGGGTTCTTCAATGAACCCTCGTACCGGAGATGCATCGCCAGTTTCTCACCAGTCTGAGAACTAGAGTTCTTCCGACCATTCGGGTCAAGGTGGAGGTCACGGCTGTGGTGGTCAGTCACCAGGATACTAGCGACAGCAGAGTAGATCAGCTCAGAGTGGTCAGGAAGGGTCACAGGGCCGCGGTACAAGACAAACATTTGTATTGGAGAAGACCCATCAAGAGCAGGATCCTGACCCTTCTACAGTTCAAGGTACTATCTTAGTACCCTCAGTTTTATCTTCAACTCTTTTCGATACTGGTTCTATTCATAGATTTATCTCTGTTCCTGATGTGGAGAGCCTTGGGCTCTACATCTTTTCATCTGCTGATACTTTGATGCTAGACACACTGTTGGGGAATGGAGTGGTTAGTGTACGTCAGTGCAGAGAGTTCCCTCTTGAGGTTGCAGTGTGTCACTTCTTATGTGACCCCTATGTCTTATAGATGATGAGTTATGATGTCATTCTCAAAATAGACTAGTTAGTACCCTTCCAGGTAGTCATTGAGTGCTATCTCCGCAGGGTGAGTTTTATATCACCAGAGGGTGGATCCTTTATTCATAGAGGTGAGTGGGATGTATATGTGAGTCGAGTAGGACACAAGCATCATGGGTTTGGAGGAGTTATATCCCAGATTTCCAGTCTATATCTGGATGACCAGGGGACTTCACAGTTTGACTTCCCTCCAGTGGTGGATCATTTCAAAGATTTCTTTCAAGAAGAATTTTCAGGTTTTCCTCTAGAGAATGATGTAGACTTCTCAATTGAGCTTGATCCAGGAGCATCACCAGTGTCCATTCCTCCTTTTAGGATGGCTACAATTGAGTTGCAGGAGCTCAAGTAGCAGTTGGTGGAGTTGTAGGCAAAGGGTTTCATCCGAACCAGTCTTTCTCCATGAGGTTCCACTGTCTTGTTTGTGATAAAGTCAGACGAAACCCTCAGGCTTTTTGTGTATTATTGGAAGCTCAACTAGTTGAATGTCAAGAACTGATATTCCTTTCCTAGGATGGATGACCTCTTTGATCAGCTTTGATTAGCTCAAGCGTTCTCTGAAATTTACTTGAGATCCAGTGAACATCAGTTGCATGTTACACCATCTGATATACATCTTACATCGTTCTAGAGTAGGTATGGTTTATATGAGTATATGGTTATGTCGTTCGGCCTCATGAAAATTCCTACAGTGTTCATGGCACTGATGAGCCGGGTATTACATCCATACTTGGATTCTGTCGTTTTGGTTTTCCTGGAAAACATATTGGTTAACTCTCACACACGACACAACCATGCTACCCATCTTGAGATCATTTTGAGTACACAGAGAGAGCATCAGTTATATTCTATGATCTCAAAATTCCACTTTTGGATGGACCAGATTCACTTTGTGGGTCATCTTATCTCAGAGACAAGAGTATTAATAGACCCAAAGAATGTGAGGGAAGTTGTTTCCTGGGAGAATCCGATGAATGTATTTGAGGTATGGAGATTACTATGGAAGGATGGATACTACAGATTCTTTATACAATACTTTTCATGCCTAGAAGCACCACTGGAATGTCTGACCAAGAAAGGGGTGAAGTTCTTATGGTCAGATTCTTGTGAGTTAGCCATTCTGGATCTGAAAGGGATGTTGACTTTAGCACCAATACTAGTCTTTCCAGAGCTAGGAAAGAGGTATAACATTTATTGTGATGCTTTAGGTATCAGGCTGAGAGCTATGCTTATGCAGTGAGATGAAGTCATTGCTTACGGGTCTTGATAGTTAGGGCCACATGGGAGGAATTACCCAATGCACGATTTGGAGGTTGCATTTGGTGTTCATGCCCTCCCCTGTTGCAGACATTATCTTCTGGGAGAGCACTTTTTGGTGTTCACTGACCACAGGATTCTGATGTACATCTTCACTCAGCATGATCTAAATCTGACGCAGCGTAGGTGGGTCAAGTATCTTCATTCTTTTGACATTGAGCATACATATACGCCTAGGTAAGGAAATGTTATGGCTGATACACTAAGTAGGAAAACTCAGATATAAGAAGTTCAGGAGGCCAGTAGTGAGTGGCAGCGTGTGGCCATGTTCTCTGAGATGCATTTCAAGGTTCATGACAAACAGGGGCAGACTTTTCTATCTTCTATAACTATTACCTCTACTCTTCTTGATCATGTATTAATGAGGTTGTTATCAGACACAAAAGGCCCAATACCACATGAGAGTGTTTTAAAAGGGGACCCTCTTCATGGATGGACAGTAGGTGAGGTTGAGACCTAGCATTTCTATGGATGCATGTGGGTTCCAGTAGACATACATGAGGAGCTAATGTGGGACCTTCATTCATCAGTTTGGGCAGTTCATCTTGGCGTCACCAAGATGTATTGTGATATACACCAACAATATTAGTGGCCAGGTATAAGGAGGGATGTTGCTGGTTTTGTTATGAGGTGTTCCACTAGTCAGAAGGTGAAAGCAGTGCCTTAGAAACTAGTAGGTCTTTTACATCAGTTACCCATTCCTTAGTGGAAGTGGAATGAAGTCGCGATGGATTTCGTGACTTGTTTTCCAATGTCTCCTCGAGGGAATAATGAAGTATGGGTTGCCATTGACAGACTCACGAAGGTTTATCACTTCTTTCCAATCAAGGAGACCTTCAGTGTTGATGAGTTGGGGCAGTTGTACATCTAAGAGATTTTACTTCTACATAGAGTTCTTCACTCCACTGTTTCAGATAAGGATGCACGTTTTACATCTCAGTTCTAGCAGGGGCTTCAGAAGGATTTGGGTAAATAGGTACTTTTGAGTACAACTTACAATCCATAGACATATGACCAGTCCGAGCATATGATTCAGGTGATTGAGGATATGCTCCGAGCATGCATTATAGATTTGGAGGTTCTTGGGAGAATCATATACCTCTTGTGGAGTTTACGTACAACAACAATTTTCAGACGACTTTTTTAGATGGCATCTTATGAGGCTTTCTATGGTAGGCTATGCCGATCACCTTTATGCTAGCTGGGGGAATGAGAGGCAGCTTTGTTGTGACCTCATCTTGTTTAGGACACCTTAGATATGATAGAGTTTAATCAGAAGAGGATGGGTACGATAAAATCTCGGAAGAATTATTATGTTTCTTAGTGGAGTTGACCTCTGGAGTTTGAGGTCGGGGATCAAGTTTTCTTACATGTCACACCAAGATTGGGACACAAGAGGAATCAAAGATAGGGTATGATTTCACCATGGTGCATCGGGCCATTTGAGGAGTTGGAGAAATTTGGGACGGTTGCCTATCGGTTGTAGTTACCTCAGAGGTACTGGGAAATTCATGACGTCTTCCATGTTTCTCATCTCTGATGTATTTTTTAGACCTGTTTCATGTCCTTCAACAGGAGGAGGTTGAGCCCAATGAGGATGCATCATTTGAGGAGCATCCTATCTAGATTGTTGATCAGAGTATGAATGTTCTCCATGGATGTTATGTTCATCTAGTACGGGTGCTATATAAACATGGGCAATTATAGGATGAGAATTGGGAGAGGAAGGATGACGTACGATCGCAGTGCCCAGAGCTGTTTGGGGTTTCTTCTTCAATACCTCACTAGGGAAATTTGGGGAAATTTTTTTTAAGGGGGGAAGTTTTTGAGAACTCGGACCTTCTTTTCAGGTATGTTTTCCTTTTTTGTAGAGTTTTTGAGAAAAGTGGAGTTTCTAGAAATTTTTGAAGTGCACGTCGTGATCATTATAAGTACACACCGTGTACTTTGATGTTGTGCGATGCCTAGTCTGGTCCACACACATAGTCCTGTGGGGTGATGTGGAGGCCTCTTAAAGTGGAGTACATAAAAGCCTAGTACACGCCGTGTACTCTAAAATTATACATTGTGTACTTTCTTTTTTTTTCCATTAAACGGGAAGAGCTCACATCTGACCGCCAGTGTCGTCTTCTTCTAAGTCTCGTTTGACTGAGAGAAGTCATATGGAATTGGAAATTTTCTATGCCCTCAAGCCTCCGTCCATTCTCCGAATAGACCGCTGTCAATTACGTTGGAACTGCATCAGTAATCTCTTTCCTTTTCTAGATCATATATTTTCAATTCTTCTTATTTTGTATGTTATCATGGTATGAAAATTTTGTGCATTTTTATAGATTTATGGAGTTTTAAGGAGATTGAAGCCTCTTGGTTCAAGTATATTGATCTCCTAGCATCAAGGTAGCTGGCTTGTGCCTTTCCATTCAAAGTCTTCGATTATTATGTTCAAATTCCACCAATACCCTTGAACGGGGTACTGCGTGTTTCCTGTTTTACCACTGTTGTTTTCCTACATTTCTTGCAATCTTGTGTAGAGGTAATGTGGATATGTATAAGGATAATTTATATGCTTTTATTTTTTTCTCGTGCCAGGTTCTGTTTATGACCTTTTGGACTTGTTCATCCTTTGGCTGTTATACCGGTTTTCCAGGCCCTATGACCATAGGATGGGGTGATGTTTCGTGACATGCTTGTTATGCTATAGACTGGTTGGCCAAGCTGCTCTATAGGTTTAATTTGTCCTTATAACACTATTATGCGCTAACTAGAACAGAGTCGTGAGAACCTGGTGCTATGGACTATAAGGGGATAGATCGAGTGTGTTTCCTCATAGTGTCTTGGACATTATAGACTATAGAGGATAGACTGAGTGAGCTTCCCATAGAGTCTTGGACATTATAGTCTACATGAGGATAGACCGAGTGAGATTCCTCAAAGAGTCTTGAGCATTATTGACAATAAAGGTGTAGATCGAGTGATCTTCCTCGGGGAGTCATTGTTTTGTTTGAATTTCCATAATTCATTCCAATATATTGGAAGAATTAACCGAGTGAGCTTCCTCAGAGAGTCTGTGATCGAAATGAGGCTATAAGAGGAATTAACCGAGTGATCTTCCTCAGAGAGGCCCTGACTTCCTTAGATTATAAGGGGAATTGACTATGTATGCTTCTTCAGAGAGTCTTATAATTTCGTATGACCAAAACAGTGGGGTTAGGATGAGTGTATTGCCCAGAGGGTTGTTGAAACTTGTTGGATAGGACCAGAGGGGATGGCTATGAGTACTTCCCAGAGGGATTCTTGTTTATTGTTATATGTTTGCTTCACTGCTGCTTGTTGATCTATCAATTGTTACTGTTGTGTATCATCTTGTTTACTGCCTACTATTTACTCCTTATTGTACTATTACCTACCATATTCTCAATAGCTGTTTGGCATAGATCCTCTAGTGGTTTCTTAATGGGATTTAGTCTCACACACTGTTTGGGTCATGCTTTTGAGCCAAAACAGATTATATTGTTTCATGTATAAACAAGGGCAAGCACCCTTCGACTTCAGGTACTTGACTTGCATTGGAGCAGGAGAGCATGGGACCTAGCCGAGGGTTTCGATGCTGAGGACTTTCTTATCTATTTTCTTTTGCACTTTGGTTTAGTATTGAATTTATCATTTTGACTTGTTTGGTTTTTTTCCTAGACATATGTATCATGCATCATATATATATGTGCTCCGGATGTTTATTATATTTATTCATTCAATGTTCACTTGTGTATGGATTGATTGCTTCATATATTATTGTTTATTGTTTCTATTTTCCACTTTGAACTACACCAATTAGGGCATTGTTTCCCCACAATCTCACCTAAGGCACTCACTATTAGTCGACAACCTCTGGAATTTGAGAAAATGTGCTTGAGGCCATGTGACCAACTGGGTACGGGGTGCCTTTGGGTCGCTTCCGGAACTGAGGCGTTACAGGGTGGATTTTCATTAGGACACATAAGGGATCCCTATATTTTCCAAAATATCAAATATGGGTAAAAATTGATGTAAGGGTAAAATAAATTTACCCATATGCCACACATACTGTATACAAAAAAGAAACATTTTAACATCTTTTTGTTTTCTCCCTTCTTATACTAAAGAATAACCCTAAAATGTGGATCATACTATTTTAAAGAAGAAATATAATTGAATTAAATCCTTTGAATCATCAAAATCATTAAATCTAACATATGGATGAAATTAAACATTCCACATTTATAATTTTATTATACAAAAAAATTAAAAAAAAAAGATATTTAATTTGTGTTATTTTATTATGGTGAACTTGTAAACATCTTTCATTTCATAAATAATCAATCCCTAATGGTAATGAATCATTAAAAATTGAAAATAAACAATGATATTTAATTTGTGGTTTAAAATTTTGTGAGCTAGTAAATTATTTTTATTTCTAAAATAGTCAAACATTGTGGATTTTGAATTTATTCAACACTTTGAGCCTAATATTCATATATTTCCCCCTGTTGATGTCTGTTAAACCCATTGAATAACAATACAATCATTCCTTTTATTTTTTACTTTGTATATAACATAATGAACCAACCTAGCTTGACCCAAATCATCCCCCGTGCTGGCGTACTATATAGCCCGAAGTGCATTCATATTCACCATGGGCATGAAAAAAGAAATGTTCATAACCAACTATCTCTTGTGAATAATTAATCCATAGGTAAACTGAAATTACCCAAATATAAAAATGTATTATTACACCGGAATCATTAGATTCAAAATAAAAATAAAATATGATACCATATTCCAAAATATACATCACAGTAAAAATATTTCATAATTGGACTTATACATATACATTGTACCTCAAAACAATCCCAAACTCAACGAGAGGGAAAAATAAAAATAAGGTCCAAACATACTAGTCAATGTTTAAAAAATACATAAATGGCTCTACATGAGCCAATCCCTATGAGACAACATCTCCTCTACAATACACTATACATGAGTAATCAAAAATAGACAACCTAGAACATGGTACCCTTTCCCTTACCAATGTCTTTCAAAAAAATAAAAAAATTCCCAAAGTAAAAAAATTCACAAAATCTCTCAATCTATGTGTAAGGAAAAAATCCTATAAGGATACAAACATGAATCTATTTAATTATTTTAACCATGAAAAATAATAAACATCTTCTAAAACAATTTCAAAACTAAAATACATTAAAAAAATTTAATTTTAGAATACACCCTTTAAAATCCATTTGGTTTATCATTTTAATAAAATTATGTTTTAAAAACATTTAATATGGATAAAATAAATAAACATATTAATATGTCATAAAATGTTCAAAATCAGAGTGAAATTTTAATTAAGTGTGAGAAGAAATACAACTACAACAAAGAACCATACAAAAAAATGGTCATAAAACATATCATGACATCAAAATGGTGCTACTAAAATGTATAAAGCATATAAACCAAATGAGCCTGAATATGGTGCACCTAGATCACCAACTATAATGCATGTAACGAGTTATTATAAAAATATTCTATCTAGAAAGAAAAATGAAGCTCTAAAGATCTTCTCATTGTCCCAACATGGATGCTCACATTTTATCCCTTCCTAAGGCTCTTATGGTCCCACGATAACCATATTGTAGGATCAAATGGTCCTCCGTCTAATGGATCAAAAGGGCACATGAACAAATTTTAACAGAAGATCAAAAATTCTTCCCTCTGAATGCTAAGATGATCCCTTTAAAAATCCTAGCACCCACACCCTAGTTAACACATGTGTCACTCTATTCCTAAACATCCACAAACAAGTTCCCATATCAATAAAATTTTAACATAATACATTTCACTACCAAATGATCCCTTTTTACCAAAACACATTTTCCATGGTAAACACATTTAAAAAAACACTCTATAAATACTGTGAAACAAATAAAAACCCTCAGATCAATTTTAGCAGACACCCAATTGGAAATCTTACCACAATCATTTGGAAAACCCCACATTAATTTTCTAAATATCCAAATCAATCCATGAAACTAATAAAACATGGAATTCACACAAAGAATAAATAATTTAATAATTAATCTAAATAAAATAAACAAAATAAAATTATAATGTAATGGTATGTCATGGAAAATTACCTTAAATAGAATCATCTACCTAGGATTCTTTCAAAATGTCATCTCCCTTGATTATGACCACTCAGAAGAGGTATATTAAGGCCTCACACACCTAATACATAAGAGAAAAAAATCACGCATAAAAATAATTTGTTCATCCAACACTGACTTCTACAGTTTTTTCAATCACATTCATCGGGGAACCATCCATTTTGTTGCCATATATTCCCACATTCCAATGGAGGGTGGACTGCATTGCGTTCATTGAAGATGTATCCCATTGATCGAAATAGTGTCACTTAATATCGGTTCCTCCTTCAATGGATTCCTCCTTGTTGATTGTTTCATAGTATGGGTCACCCTTATATATTAGTTTTCATGTTCATGGGAATCATTTCAGGTTCCATATCGAGGATGAATCCAATTTATTACCATTCTTCTATCTCTATATGGATGTGACCTTCGGTCAGTAGAGTAGTCACATTGGATGTCTCTATTCTTGTCTAGAAATTGGGTATATTGGGAAGTTGTACTCTTCCTCCTTATATATAATCTCATATGAGGTATCTTAGACATGGAACCTACGGCATATTGGGTTGATCATTAGTTAGTCAATGCTAGGGGTTCATGATTTCAAAGGATTTTTACCTCATAAATTCTATGTTTTTTTATAAGCTACGTATTTTAGATTAGGGGGATGTTTTAAAAACTTTTCGAGATGGGAATGCCTTTAATGTAATGTGTGGAAAGTTTAGGCATAGTATTAATGTCTTGCATGGATAGTTTATTCAAAGGGTTAAAATCATTTGAAGATAGGTAATGAGATCATAATTCCCCATAGAGGTAGATCAATGGAGGTGTGTCCCTAGGAAGAAGGATTTCACAATTTTTTTGATGGATCAGGATTCCCCGGGAGACATATATAGGATGGATGGATCAGAACACCCACTGAGGAAGATCTGAGAGGATAATACCATATAGGGAATATATAGAACATGTATTGTCGGATTAGAATGAACCTTGTTGTGGATCTAGGATGGATGGATCAAAACACACCATGAGGCCGATCCATTATGTTTGAAATAGAATGACCTGTAAGGAAGATTTGATATGGTGGGATCAGAATTCCCCTTTATTCGGATTAGGTATGGATGGATCATAATTATCCTTGAGCCAAATCTGGGACATACATCCATGGATGGAGTTTTTCGAACTTGGATGGATGGATCATTATGAACCTCGAAGTAGATTCGGGATATATGGATCATAACACCCTGTCAGGAGGATTTGGGATTGATGGATCAGAATGCCCCTAGAGGAAGATTCAAGAGGCTTGTCCCAAGGAGGGATGATTTCACACCTGGCTGGATGGATCTAAATTCACCGTGAGTAAGATATATGATTAATGGATTAGAACTCCAATTGAGGATGATCATGGATAGATGGCTTGAACACCCCTTGAGGTAGATCCAATATTGATGGATCATAATTCTACTTAAGTCATATCTATGAGGTACACCCCTATAAGAGAATATATCAAACCATGATGGATGGAAAAAATACCCATTGTAGAAGATCATGGAGGGATAAATTATTACACCCCATGAGGAGGATCTAAGATGGATGGATCAAAATTTCCATTGAAGCAGATTTGGGATGGGTGGATATGAATTCCCCTTATGGTGGATCTTGAGCTACATCATGGGGGGAATATCACACCAGGATTGATGGATCGTAACACACCTTGAGGTAGGTATGGGATGCATGTATCAAAATTCACTTAAGATGAATTTGGGATGAATGGATCATAATCCCCACTGGGGAAAATCTCAATGGTATATGCCTATGAGGGAATATCTCACTCTTGGGTTGATGGTTGTTAGAATTTAACATCTAGGAGGAATAATATGAACCTAGTTTTAGATATATGGATCAAATGCCACATATTTTTATGTCGTATTTCAAGGTCATGTAAAAATATGGTTCGATGTTGCAAAACATCATGTGGTAAGAATTATCGTATCATGAATGGTGTATCGATAAGGGATGGTGTGAGGCTTATGCATAAAATCATCCTTTAGGGGGTGTCATGTACTCCATGGTGGGATATAGAAGAATTCCATAAAGAATGTATTTGAGGAATTAAATATATTTTATAATAGGTAATACTATAGTTTTAAATCATGTGATGAGTAGGTTCTCATTCAATTTAACATTTCACAATTAGGATGTGGAGTTAGGAATTTTTACATAATGGAGATCAGATATTGTCAGGATTATTCAACAAGTGGAACCATGTCATGGTGAGTGTAAGATATGTAATAAGGACCATCAGCCAAGTTTTTTTCATAGACTACCTCAAATGATCCACCCTTTTGTCTTATGTTACCATCACTCATACATCCTTGGTTGGGGAATGACATTGGAACTACCATAGATGAGGGGTAAAATCAGGAGGCTAATTTTACAGGCTCTATGTTTAAAATATAAAGGGGTTATTGTGCCAATGATAATATGAAAAAGATAGGTTGTTGGAAAATATCACACTAATAGTTAATTTGGTGGACATAGGAGTGCGTGGAACTGCCACACATGGACTTGAGATGCAGTCAAACAGGTAATGGATTGGTATGGGCCCCCAAAATTGGACCATCAAAAAGTTGTATTAGCAAAATAGAGGCACCATAGAGGGGACTAGTGAGTGTGTTTCTCAATGATTGGGGATTCACAATTTTGGCTATCATTAATCTAACGATCTTGATGGATTATATGGTCATTATGATGTAATATACTTCATGAAATAGAGTTCCACAGCCTTGGAGTGAAATCCTTATTCCATAGGGAAGAGCTTTATGAAGTCTAGGTGCCTCTTGAATACACAACTGTCTCAATGGAAATTTTTTCATTAATGTTGGTAATTGGCCTTCATGAATTGCATCTCCACATTGGGTGTTGGATCTCAAGATCATAAGGGAGGCGGTTTCATGATGCATGGACACGTTAGGGGTCTATTTTCACTTTTACACATGATGGTCAGGTGTTTCAAAAATAGGGATCAATTCTCAGATGTTGAAATATCATGTGTCCCCTAAAAATTCATAGATATGGGGTGTTTATAATAATCTAGGAATTTTATAATCTTTATGAATTTTTTTAGTGTCTGGTTATTCATGATTCTGAATATCAGTAAGGAGAGGTGATCATTTGGACTCCAAGTGGTCCCAAAGATCTCTATGACAAGGGATTAATTCGTCATGAAGCTCACTATTTGTCCACTTTGCATCTGGTACCTTCATGAGAATAAACAATTAAATATGGTGTTGAGCATCAGGAAATAGTTTCTATGATGGATTTTTTTTCTTGATTTGGCCTGGTTTCACTTAGAACTAGACATAACTTCATCAAACCCTCATGCAACATGCATATTTCTACATCAAAAAAATCCCCCATGAATTAGAGCCGATAAAAAAAAATTAGGGTCATATTCTGAGGGATGTCATTGAAAAATGGAAATTAAAGCACATTATTAAAGCTCTTTTGTAAAAACAGGTAGTGATGCCCACTTTCTAAGCTACCTTACAAACATTGAACGACCATACACCAATAAATAGTAGATATTCCCTTTAAAATGCTATTGTAATTTCATGAATAGAAAATCTAGTCCCATATTTTCATGAAGATCAAAACCTTTTAATTGATTTTTTATTTTTATCACCAACACTAGTGAAGATATCCTACAATACATTTATAGCTTGGAGAGAATTTCTCTATGAATAGTTCTCCATGAATAGATCACCATGCACAGTGTTCCATGAACAACACCTTCTTTGAATGACCTCTACACACAAGAACAACATAAACAGATCTCTATGAGAATATCTTCATAAACCAAAACAGAAAAACATCTAGTGTTTTGCACCAAATTTGCACTCAATGAGATAATGTTTTTGTTATTCATTAGGAATAGATGGATGGGAATAAAACGATTTGGGAGAGTATTTTAATTTCCTTAGATCATGACTTGCTAATTGTGTTGCTAATGAAAACTCATAGTTGGTATCCTATATGTAATATATTACAACTTTATAACATAGTACTAAGTGATAATTTATTCATCACTAAGGTAATAAATGACAAGACCACTTACTAGTTTAGGAGGTCACCAAGAATGCACTAGTGGCACTAGGCAACTATAGGATATACCACGAAGGATCATGCCTCACTCATAGATCACACTCTATTTAACCATGTAAAAAACATTTATTGGGAGAATCTAGAATAAGTTGCATCCCCCATCCATATAATGAGAAGATTTTCAAGGTTGGTTTGGGAGATCCTCTAAAAGGATGGATAAAAAAACTAGTACATGTTCCATGGTAGAAACTTTACAATAAATGGGCTTCAGCTTATTAGTAATTCACATTGTGTCCTGAATTTTAGGTGGAGATGAATATAGTGGGGATATTAAAGGTTTTATGTGTTTTCTAGTATCATAACTAACATCTCTTGGACATCACACTATAACTACTATGTCAACAGTCTCTAAGTACAAAAACCTTATGTAAATACCCTGACTCCATTAGCTCAGATTCGGTTCCCTACATTATAAAATTCATATAATAATCAAAGAATTATCATCCCTTAGACTGAATAGTATAGTAAATTTGACAAAACTAGATGTTAACATAATTTTTACATTAAAACATGAAATTAGAAACAATATAGAAACTCTAATGGAAACATCCTTAAACTAAATTATTATCCCTAAAAGTCATTAAAAATATACCTCTTCCCATCCTATAGAAATACAAATCATATCAAATGGTTGATCTTAGATTATTATTAAGTGTCAGAAATAATGTAGAATATATCATAAATATAAACAATAAGGTAAGGTTAATGTCTAACAACACATGTCATTACAAAATAAACTTTATCAGAATATAGAAGGAATAAAAGATGATCAAAATAGTTCCATTTTAGGGGTCACATGAGAATAAAACATAAACATGGAAATTATAATTATTAAATAATCACATGTATTATATATTACTAGTATCAAAAATTGGGAATTCATTATTCATGACATCTAATCATACCATCCTGGCCTCATCCAAGACATCCAAAAATATATGGTTAATGCCTCACCCAAATTCATATCTGGTTTGTCTCATGAGACCAACCAATTCATGGAGAGGATATAGGGGGACATGACCATAACATACTATGTCCATTTAATTCCACTTTTTTAGGGATAAACATAAGAATGAAATATATATGAAATATATGTTACATTCCCCAATTATTATCATAATCACTAACCATTCGGAGTAATATGTTAATGGTATCATGTTAGCACATCCGCAGTCAAACAGATCATAAAAAATTAAATAAAATATTACAGATGATATCATAGAAGATTAATCCCAGTTAAAAATCATATTCAACAAATATTATTGAAATATATAGAAATACAGTAATAAAATCATCGAGCAATTCTTGAGAGTTATACCCATACAAAAAAGAGTTATTTTAGAAAAATCAGTCGTATTTTTCATAAAATCTGATTGTAGAAATGTATATCTTAGAAATAATGGTAAGGATATAGAAATTATTTTTCAGGCATAAATTATGTCCCACATTTAAAATTATTTCTTAAGAAACTATATAATTGGCCTACTTCAGCATGCTTTCAGAGAAAATATACATGTGTCTTTAAAATGGAAAACACATAATTATTTATATAAAATCATAAATGAATGAAGATAGTTTTTTATGAAAATAAGTTTTATTTTATAAAATAATGTTTTCTTAAAATATATTATGGATGTTACTCGAAAATGGGAATGAAATTGGGAAGTTACCTTTAATGGGATTACTTAATTTGAAGAATTGAAAAGGACCCATATAAAACATGTATTTCATCATAAAATAATGATGAAGTAATCTAGATTCATGATTTCAGAAGATATAAAATAATTTTTAAGAGTTATATAAAATGAAACAATAATTACATTGGGGATAAGAGAGAAAAATCATATCTCGAATGAAAAATTGAGGTTTGGGAAGAAACCATTACCTTATATCTCTAATTGTTCTTCACGTGACCTTATTTTCATGTATAATGAAATTATATTCCTTAATAATATAATTAATAACCTATTAAACATTTATTTTTTTAATATAATTTTATTATGTTCATTTATGTCCTTTTTAAGGAGTTATATGATTCAGCTTTGTCATTCTGGAGTGTTCGTTTCCTTGGTTTTCATGATTTGTTCACCTATATACATGTACGAATGATCATGTAAAGTGGAAATAGTTATCCAAAACTAAAATTATATGTTATTAATTAACATAATTAAATTTAATGGTCTGATATATCATTATATTTCCATATATGGGGATTATTGTTTAGATAAGGTAATAATGATAACCGTTTGTATTATTTTGGATGTTTTTATCATCACGAACAAATGATTCCTTGTAAATTAAAATTATGTATATATAATAGTTTGAGAACATTAAATGAGTTTTATTAGATGTATTAAACTCTATTTTAACCATAAAAATGGTTTTATGACTATCCATAAAGGTGAAATTGAAAAATAAAAACTTATCATCCTCCAAGGCGGTAAATCGGCACCTCACGAAGGATGTTTTCATTTTTATAATAAAAATGTGAAGATAAGATAATTTATGGTTAAAATTACATTAATATAAGAAAATTTTAGTATATAAATTATAATTTAACTATCATTCAACTTTGGTATGTTGATGTGGAGAAAGGATATCAAGAGAATGAAATTAAAACAAAATTAAAATAAAGGAAGGGGATTTTTCATCTTGCATTATTCTCATAGAAACATCCTTTAAGAACACTGAAATGTCCTTTTGGGTAATACCAGGAAGACCATACTTGGTTAGAGGATTGGGAGAGGTATTGGGAATAAATTTTAAAAGCTTCAAGGCACTGTAGGTGTGAGGAGAAGAGGTGATGTGGGGTGGTATTTATAATGGTGGAGATGACATTTTTTATTATATTATTAATTAGTTTATTATTTTTGTCCCATGAATAAAAATGTTTCATCTTTATCAATAAATTTGTTAAAATAATAAATTTAATTTTGATATTATGGGATTACATCATCCATTAAACTTCTATGACTCAATAATTCATGTATTTGTTAAATGCTATCAATTTATATATTTCTCTATTCACAAAAAATCAACTATTTAAAAAAATATCCAAAAATTAACACTATCAATTATAAGATGTGTAAACATTTAAAATGAACTACATTTTTTGAAAATAATTATCAAATTATGTGAAATTTAATTTTAAAATTAAATCATCATTTACTCAAAAAATACTGATTTAAATATTATAATGGGTTTTTTTCACATTCAGAATTTAATTAATGTCTCATAAAATTATCTTGTAATAATAAGACAACAAAATATTAATTTATGAATCTATTAAATTAAAGTAAATATTCTTTTAAATCATTATATAATTTTTAAAATTGTGAACAAACATTAATGTTTCAAAAAAAATCCAATAACTAATTTTTATGTTTTAAAACATTTACATACATATTCCATGATATAAATATATTTTATTTCCATTAATATGATACCTAAATTATATTTATAATTTAAAATGAGATTTTACTATTCTATCGATCAGTTTACTATTCCTAATGGTCACATTACAATTCTAATGTCCAAGTTACTATTCTAGTAGTATGGGTTCCTTAATTTCTAGAAATACTTCTTCTATGATTCATTATACATTTATAATGTTTGTATTGTGTTATATATTTTATTTATATGATTTATAATATACTAAAAAATTATATTAAATGTGTTTCCATTGATAATGTTTTCTGTTGCGACATTCTCTTCCGGATGAAAAGTTTATTCTCAAAATTTCTAGAATGTCACCTCGTAAAAATAATTGGGTAGTTATTCATGATAATTTTATCTATCTCCCACATAATTTGTTCAATTTTTGGATTTTTACAATGTAACTTTACCATATGAGTCATTAAATTCTTCAACAAATATTCTCTAGTGTCCATAATCATGACACACACCTTACAATTAGACAAATTAGGTTACAATTATATTCTTTCAAAAGTGATAACATGTGTAGTGTCCGACCTGTACTTCATTATCAAAGAGATATAGAACACATGATTTATATTATAAAGGCTTCATGTAATTTCCAAATAATAATCCCCAACTCTAATTATCTCTAGAATTTAAGATGTTATGATGTACATGGGGCTCATTTGTTTTTTCTTACCGAACTTTATGACACCCTTCCATGGAGATACATTCATAAAGGAATTATATTCCATTTAAAATTAAAAATCCATTATTTTATTATAATTATAACTCTTTTTACTACTTTAATTTGATCTTATATGGGTTTTAATATTATTTACCTTTTGTTGTTTCCTCCACATGCTCTCGATCTAAAAGTGTACTTTCACCAACTTCATCCCAAAAATATTATGTACAACTTCTCCTTACATATAACACATCATACGGGGCCATTTGAATACATGAATGGAAACTGTTATTATAGTAAAACACTAACAAAGGTGTATATGGATCCACTAACATTAAAATAATGTTAGGATTACCTTAACATGTCTTCTAATGTTTGAATTGTCCTTACTATTTTCCCATTAGTTTGAGGGTGATAAGCAGTGCTCAAATGAAGCTCTGTACCAAGATCCTTCTAAGGAATTTTCCAGAACATTGATGTTAATCATCGATCCCGATCAAACAAAATGGAATGTTATAAACCATGATGTATTATATCCTCATTAATATAGAGTCTTTCAAGTCACTCTACTGTAAAATCCTCCCTAATAGTAAGGAAACTTTCTGATTTTTTATTTTGATCAAAAATTACAGAAATTTTATCATTTTTTCTTGTAGTATTTTATAATCAAGTGTGAAAATGAATAATAATATCATTTCATTTCCATGTAGGAATAGTTAGAGTTTAAATAAATCCTCTAGGATTTTTTATTTAAACCCCCACATATTCACATACTAAATTTCTTGAAACATAATCAGTAATTTCCTACTTCATATTTTCCAACAAAAAATGTTTCTTCAAATCTCTATATATATTAGTGCTTCTAGGTTGAAAATTTTGACCTTTGAGCATCATCCAATAAATTTCTCTTTATGTCAAGTATATAGCTATCCAAATTCCTTTTACCAAATTATAGAATTCCAAACTTATACATTGTCTTCATAATTCCCACTATTCACATAATTAGTTTTTTTTAAATTCTTATCATAATACTACGAACTCTTTATCATTTCCAATAATTATAGTTTGGAAACTATTTGGAAAGGTAGTGATGGATCACCTTAAATTATAACTTCCATATCCATTTTTACTATATCTATACATATTGGATCTATGATGATCCAAATTTTGTTTACAACTGCATGTTCATTCCAGCTCAATGCGTATGATAACTTATTTTCCTTCCATATATAGTAGTGTATTGAATAATCATAATCCCTGAGTAGATATAGACATCTCCATTGCCACATGTTGAGTTTTTTTGAGAATATATATTTCAAACACTTTTGATTCATATATTTCAAACATATTTCACCATAGTGATAGTGTATCCACATCTTTAGAGAAAATATTATTAATTCTATGTTCGGATCATGAGTTGTATTGTTTTGGTACTGATTTTTATTCTATCATGTTTCATAGGAAATAAATCTATAATTATTTATAATGAAACAACCAGCTCCTTTATTCGATGAATCACTATAAATCACTATTACACCATTTCCCATTTGTATATTCAATATATAAGTATTCAATGATCACTTATTCAATTATTCAAATCATTCTTCACATTATTTTTCCCATAATAATTTATCCCCTTTAAATGTAATATTGGTAAATAGGTTATATATTTACGAAACATTATAAAATAAATACTGATAATAACCATCTAAACCAAAGAAACTATGTATCTCAGTTATGTTCATTGTGGTATTCCATTCTTAATCTACCATTTTATTTATAGGATAAACTATGATACAGTCTTTATAGACAATACGACCAAGAAATGAAACTATATAAAGATAAAATTCACACTTTCTAAACTTACTGTATAATTATTTTCTTACGATAGTCTCCATAACAATCTGTAAGTGTGCCTCGTTGTCCTCGTAGAATTTGGAGTACACTTGTCTATCATCAATAAATACCAAAACAAAGTAATAATGTTATTCATTTAATAATATTTTCATTAAAACCATTATAACATAGGGTGAATTTGTCATTCCAAATGGAATTACTATAAACTCATAATGTTTATACCTTGATCAATATGTTTTCATTGGAATAACTTCCATCTTCGTATGAAATTTTTGATATCTCTAATGAATAATAATTCATTAAAAATATTGATCTCCATGAATTTTGTCAAATAAGTCATCAATACGAGGTGGATGATACTTGTTTTTTATCGTAATTTCATTGATCTACCTATAGTTAAAGCACAACCTCATAGATCAAAATTTCTTCCTAAGAAATTGATCTTCCAATGGTGAAACACAAGGGAAAATATATCTATTATCACTCAATAAACTAGTTGTTTCTTTATCTCCACTATTTACACAATGGCCATTGTATATGGAATATATTATATAGGTGTTGCATCAAGGATTAAATAAATATAAAACTCAATATACAACTTCAAAGGATGTCTAGAAATATACTATTGAAATATATAAATGTGCTTATGTAAAATAGGTACATACCCTATTTTAACAACACATTTTTTATTAGTAGTTTTTATCTAATTATATTCTATAAACAATCTTATTTAGAAGAGCTACTAGAGGTGGATCTGGATATAAATTGGATGATGAAGTCTTTATAACAACCCTTATAATTATTAAATAAAAATAAATGATTTAATTACATAACATTAAAATTAATAAAACCTGAAAGATCAATAATTATAGTGACTTTGTGAATTAGGAATATTGAACTTTATCATTAAATAAGAATTATATCATCTTTGTTCAAAAAAAATTAACAAGCTTTCACTTATTATGCATTGGATCACTAAAGAAATACATTATAAAGGGGTATTATATAAAGCCTAGTAAGGGAATCAAAATGGAATATGGTAAAACATGTTAGAAAATAGGCATATCAAGGGTCATAAAAAGAGTAAGAATCATAAACCTGAATGATAATACATTATACAACATGATAACATAAAGGAAACATGGGAATGTGGTGAAATATAAAACACTGTATCATAGGTCAAGTATAACATCAAATATATAGTAATGGAAAATGAACAATAATTTATCCAGGTTCACTCCCTATCCCAAAATGATGTATCATGATACTAATCATTACCCCATGCCTTGGATCGCTATAAAATTATATGTTCACGTGTAACATTCATTTCATTCTCATTCTTATGTGTGTCACATGATTCATTCAACATAATAATTAATTGCGTGATAAATGAATGTGGAATATATAATTGTAATTCCCCAGTAAATAATCATATGTTCATAGAGGTTAATACAATTGACTGAAAAATGGGTATGGGGTTCACTACATAATTATTTTCGCATGGAAAATCACGGAGCAATTTCTATAGCAAAACTATGTCACATAAAAATTCATAAAATGGTTTTGTGCGGGAGAAATGGGTATATATTCTTTTTATCATAAATTATATAGAAATATTTATATGTAATTTAATATCCAACCATAATTAATTGGATATAAAATATGTAACATAATGAAGAAACAAGAATAAGGTGGAGAATGGAAAGAATCTTATGAAATTTTCGCATGGTAACAGGTGAACATGGGAGGGATTAATGAGTGATAATGGTTTATCGCATCATTTCTAAAATATAATGGATGTATGGGGGATGTTTTAAATCATAAAACATCATTAGTAATTGAAAATAAACGTTCAACACATGATAAAGAAGCTTTGATAAGGATGAGAAATAGAAGAACACTTAATTGAGTGTGAGAATCAAAAATCATTAAAAGGGGATTATTGAGATAATGGGTTGCATGGGAAGATTAAAGTGAAATTTGGGCAGATTATGGACGTTCCAAAAGGATTTTGAGTGAATATAACATGTATCATGGGTTGGTTTATATCGTAAATGAGAGGGATTTATTTAATATTTAGGTTTTAGGCTCTACAAAATAAAATATTCTTGCGCACAAACCTTTTCATGGTTTTTCCCATTTTTTTCCAAAGTGGGGAGTTTTTTCATTATTTTATTATGAAAATTTATTATCATGTTAAAATATTAATCTTTCTTATATGAACACGAGTCACTATTATAAGGAAATAAATTTAAAATTTAAAAATATATTATATACTTTGGGGGATTCATAAAGGTATTATAAAAATATCACATTTTTTTATTTTATAACACATATTTGGCCGAGGATACCCATTATATTATGTATTAAATCATTTTTCAGTCACTATGATGTTATAAAACACACTATATATTTAAAGAGTATTTAATTTTTACCATAAAATTCAACTGTTAGAAAATTATGAAAATTTATCCATTCGATAATTTCAATGTTATGATTCCACAAATAGTATTTATTTTTATATAAATATTTTTATAAACATTTTCAATTTCACTTTTAAAAATTCAATTTCAAATTTATTGAAAAATCCTTGTTTTTTTACAGTAATAGTTTTTGAACCATTATAAGAAGTACCTCTCACTTCATAAAAATAATATGAAATGTATAATTAATAAACCATATTTAATAAAAACATTTTATTAAAATACTATTTATTTCAAAATCCATTATTTCATCAAAATAAATAAATTAATTAAATTTGAATATTTCTAGAAAATAAAATTTATGTTTTATTAAATCAAAATCCAAATCATTTACAATGTAAAAATAAAAATTGAAAATAAATTCATTATTGTATAGAATATTAATATTAATATTATTAAGGTCATGATATATATCCCTTTATTACAATAGTATAAACCCAAAGACTAGGATTCATGATTATGAGACTTTCATGGAGACGTTTGACGAACATAGTTTGAGTTTTGATATCAATGAACTTGAAATTCTACCACAAATAGATTCACTAATTCTAATGTTGTTAGATATCATAGTGGGATTTTCAAGGGAAATACTACAGATTTTATCTCCTTCAAAATCACCAATAATTGGAAATCATAGTGCCTGATAATACTGGTTGAGGCCATATTCCTTTGTTCTAGTCAATTGGATTCATTAATGCCATGTATTTTTATAAATCAAGTGATAATTTTTAACAACTATATTATCTATGGTATAGATTATTAATGGTATTTTGAATAAAATTTATTATAATAAAACAAAATAATAACAATTTTTTTCAATAAATATATTTCATAATAAAACATTAAATCATAAGATAATTTTATTTATAATAGTTTAGGTCACTTGAATCTTACCCCTTGAAAAATATCCCCCTCAAAATTTTCATATTACCCCTTAAAAAAGATGATGATAATTCTATCTCACCACATTCTCTGTTTTCCATGTTTCTTCTTCAAAAATATGGTTTATTTACATAACATTAACAAGGTGGATTATATTATTTCATAGAACTTTGTATCTATGATCAATGATCATTCCCAAATTCTTATCATCAGAAAGATCATTATCCAGGGGTACCACCTATAGACTGAGCACATGTGAGGGTTCAGGTATGAACTTCCTCAGGAAGATAAAAGGAATACATCATGAACTCGTTAATGGTTAGGTGAGAGTACAATTCGATGGGCCACCTGTATGATTCTATCACGGATCTCAAAGGGGTCGATGTATCATAGACTAAGCATTCCATTCTTATCAAATCTCATCACTTTATTCCATGGAGATTTGTAGAGGAACACCATTTATCTAACATCAAAGTATAGGTCTCATAAAAAATTGTTAGCATAGATCTTTTCACAACTCCGAGCAGCCATGAGGTTTCGTTGAATGGTATTAACCTTTTCCACCATTTCCTTAACCATTTCAGGACATAGTAGTTTTTGTTCCCCAACATCATCCCAACATGTAGATGTCCTACACCTCTTCACATAATGTTTTTCATATGGATCCATTTATATTCTCATGTGGAAATTTTTATTTTTAAGAAAATTAGACGAAAGGAATATGATGATCTCATCCTCCATTTATATCCATTTATTATTCTCATTAAATTTTCTTATGGGTTTACATATTCTTCCATCAGTTTGAGGTTTATAGGTCTGGTCAAATTTCAAACATTATTTAGAGAATTCTTGAGACTCTTCTATAACAATGAGATGAATATTATGTCATGATCATATATAATCAATAGTGGTACTCCATACAGCCTAACGACTTCCATGATGTATATCAGTGAAAGTAAAGCCAGTGAGAATTCCACTTGTATTAAAATGAAGTGTGTAGTTTTTTATGAAAATCCACCATGACCCATATTAAATTATTCCCACTTGATGTCATTGAATGATTAGTGAGAAATCCCATGGTGATGTTTTCCCACTTCCATGTAGGTATGGGTAATGTATACATCATCCCATTTTATTTTTTTCCTTTTCTCTTTCACTTGATGACATTCAAGACAACTTGATGAATATTCTGTGATCTCCTTATTCAAATTGTCCCACAAATAGTCTTCCCAGAGATCTCAATACATCTTTCTACTTCCTGGTGGCTGTAGAAGGTTGAGCTATGTGCATTATCCAATATCTCATTCTTTAGATCCAGATTTTATGATACACAATATATTTACCCAAATATAACAAAACCTTCATCATTAACAGTTTACTCTAATGATTTCTCAATCCTTATAACATCCAATTTATTATGAATTCCCCCATCATCTCAGTGAGGATCCATTAACCTCTCCAAACAAGACGGTTGATAAATAATTTATGAAAGGATTGATGATGTTTCTTCCTTATGATTCCCATGTCCATACCTTCCAAATATTCAGAGATAAGATCCCTTTCAATTCACATCAATGACAGGATATTTGGATTCTTTTTGATTTTATTGTCTTCTATTGTATTTTAATTCCCAAGAAGGTAATATATAAAATATTTGTAGTCCCTGATCACCTCTAACCATCTTTGTAGGAATATATTTATCACTTTATGTTAGAATGTATACTTGAGAAATTTTTTATCTATATATATTTCTTACTTCTCCCCAAAGAGATAAGGGTGCTAAATTTTTAAAGAAAATATCACTACAGCCAACTCGAGATCATGTGTTGGGTTGTTCAATTCCATAAAATTAAACTTCTATAAATAATTGGAAATTATTTTTTCATTTTGAATCAACACAAATAATAGGCCCTTCTTAAAAGCATCACTAAATACCACAATACGTTCTCTACATGAGGATAGTGTAATAACAGGGGGAAGTGAAAAGACTAATTTTGGTCAAATTTAATCTCTCTTAAAATTTATCATTCCAATATAACATTAGAGCCTTTCGTGTTATTTTGTTAAGTGGGTTTGAATTTTTTTTTGAAATTTCTCCCAAGTCAATGATAATACCCAGGATACCCAAGGAAACTATATATATCTATCCCAGATGTTATCTTATTTCATCCTTTAATTGCTTCTATATTTAAGGTTCCCCAGCTATCCTATTTCATGTAATGTTATTCCACAAGAACAATAAATCCTTCATAAATAACTCACATTGGTTGTAGATTTCATAAATCATCTCTTTTATCTTGGGTTTTAGCACAATGATCAAATTCTCCTCCTGGTCCTCATTTCTTTTGGAGTATATTTGAATATCATCTATAATGACTTCCACAAATTTGTCAACGTAATCCCAAAGGAATATATTCATTAGGTCCATTAAGACTTATGGAGAATTAGTGATTTCAAAAGACATCGCTATGAACTCATAGTGCATATACATTGTACAAAAAATATAATTTAGGATGTCCTTCTTATTCACCCTACCTTAGTAATATCCTGACCACATATCCACCTTGGAAAAATATTATTCTCCGTATTGTTGATCGAAAAAATAATCAATCTAAGGAAGAGGATACTTATTCATTACCGTGAACTTGTTGAGCTCACAAAAAATAGATTCACAAGCACACTAACCCACCCTTCTTTATCACAAAGAAGGCTAGTGCACCCCATGGTGAAGCACTTGGGTGTATGAAACCTTTATCTATAATCTCCTATAGTTTTTTATTCTTGTCCTGAAATTTTACAATAACCATTCTATATGTAGTATTGGATCATGGTAACACCCTAGATATAATATCGATTGAAAATTCATTATCTCAGCCAGGAGGAAGGCCAGAAAATTCCTCGAGAAGCACATTAGCATATTCCATCACAATGGGACATTCATCAAGGATGAGTCTTTACATTTGCTCAATCATTTTAGATATATATGATTAATCAAAATGTAATAATATCCCTTCATGAGATGATGGTGCTAACAAATATTCATCCTCCTTCAATAAAATGTATAGAACCGTGTGTCGATTCGCAATATGGAGAGTGAATTATACTCGCGAATATTTTGTGTTGTCTCTATATAAGGAAAGAAAATCAATACGAATAATTGCATTAAATATCACCAAGGGGAGTATGAAAATGTTTTCTGGTAAATTCATCACATAAAAATTAATAGAGGAGAAGTTATATACATAGTAAGAAATAATTTCACAATTTTAAATTCTCACCAACAAATCTACTTCCATGATTTGTGGAGGTGTTTTTATAGTTCTTCTACACTTATGTTATATGAATTAACACATAGACTGACAATCAAAACGTTTGTTCCCTATTCATGAACATATAACTATTCTCTGAAAACAAAATCCTTGGTGCATTGGCCTGAAATGCTCCCTAGTTTTTTGAAATTGTAACAATGAAAAATATAATATGGTTTGACATAATAATTCCTTTCCTCCATCACATTATATGGTTTTTCGTATCATCATTCTCTGGGTAGCTTCTCTTCATTCCCATATCTAATGCATTTCTGTGTCCCCTTCAAAAAAAATCATGTTGATTATTTCTACACCTTTTGAAAGTGGGATATTGATTTTTCATGGAACTTCTAGATATCTCTATCAATACTCTAAAAATAAAATCCACATTGAACATCATGTCCCCAAGAAACCCTTGAGATTTGGTGATCTCTACTTCAAAATTTGAGGGAATATTGAATAATTTCCACAAATATATTATAGTCATGGATCTGAAGGACTTTCCATAGGATAAGTTTTAACCCACCAAAAAAGGTTTCAGCATTACATTTGGGGGTAATGACATAGCTGGAGGTGTATCATGTGAGCCTTGTAAAATTTCTTTATATGCCCCCATAGATTCCTTGTCTTTATTCGTGGGCGAATATAAGTCCATTTCCATTTTAAAAAATAGAGTGCGAGTAAAATATTTATCAAGAAACATTTTTGGAAATCCATCCACACCATTGATTTGATATCTTTTTCATGCGATGAATTTTTTCCAATGTCCACCACTGATCATATTCACCTTGCTTAAAATAAATATCTTGAAGAACATACTCTTCTACAGAATAATGAAGGATGAAGAAGATATTTTCAATGGAGTTGATCCACTTTTATGTGATTAATGGATCAGATGACCCATTGAAAGTATGAGTATTTTGATGCATGGATCTCTTGATTGAGGGTTTTTCTCTCTTAGGTGGGTTTTGGATGCTCCTCCAGATCTGGGTTTCTATTTAGAGTCCATGTCGGCTGAGAGAGTACAATCATGATGTGTTCAATTCCTCCTCCCATCTGGTTGGGCATCTCATTGGGGCATTCACTTCATTTCCCTTCACATTGACTGTTTACCCAATTCATCATATTTATAGCCATTGGATTGAATAAAAGTAAAATTAATTATGGGAATATAAAACTTTTAAACACATAAATATGAATTTAATGACATTGAATGGATATCTTATAACATACATGTATGTCCATAAATTTTTGATTTGTAGGCTTCAGCATTTATTATCCCTGATATATTTCTCAACATATATACTTATTGAATTTTTTTACTCCCTTAAAAATGGTTCACAATGAGATTATAAATTAAAAATGAATATACCTATGGATTTTCGAAATAGGTGTGTAGTAAGACCCATTATCTTGTACAAGGATACCCAAAGTTAGACCTATAACACCTTTTTGGAGATCTTAATCCTAGTTACATCTGATCCATAACCATGTCCACTTGTAGTATATATATATGAATTCATTTTATTGATAAAACTATAACTCTATTCTATCCAAAATTTTGGGTTGTTTTCATATACTTTGTCTTATCCACAATTCATTCACTATAGTTTTCAAGGTGTTATCCGAAAAATAAATAATGTTTTCCTCTGATGCTAACTATAACATCCCTTATCTTTATAAAAAATTAATGCCTAATTTAATTACATAAAATTACACGTAATAGGTCCTGAATGATTGATAAGTCAAATTTATTTAGGAATTCTGTACATTACATTACAAAATTAAACATTAATTACAACATCTTTATTGAAAACATATTTAACATGCTCTAACGTAATATTGTATGGGACAACTGGAAGAAATACATAATAAAGGGTTGATATTTAAATCCCGGTATGAGAATAAAAAAGGAATAGGTGAAAAACATGTTAGATATCAGGAAAATATAGGGCATAAAAGAGTATGAATTATAAACATGAATGTTAAGCCATGATATAACATGATATCATAATGGAAACATGTCAATGTGGTAGCTGCATAAAATATTTCATCATATGTAAAGGCTAACAACCAAGAGATCATAATAGAAAACAGATCATAAAGGAATCAAGTTCACTACCTATCCTTAAAAGACGTATCATGATTCTAAACGTTACCCAATTCTTTATAGAGCTATATAATTATAGGTTCACCTGTCACATTCATTTTGTTCCCATGCTTCAGGGATCCACACAGATCTTTTAACATGGATTCATTCAACATCATAATTAATTCTATAATAATGTAATGTGGAATTAATAGAATTTAGTCTCAAATTAATATCAATATGTTCATAAATGTGAATACCCTTTATAGAAAAATGGGTATGGTGTTCAAAACATAATTATTTGGGCATGGAAAATTATAGTGCAATTTTAGCTCATTACCAGGTCGCTTAAAAATACATAAAATTAGTTTATGAGAGAGAAAGGGTTATCTCATCATATGGACATAAATTATATTGTAATAGGGACATAAAATAATATATCCCAACATATTTAATAGGATATCAAAGGTGTAACATAATAAAGAAACGTGAATAAGGAGGAGATGGGAATGAACCCTTACAAAATGTCAATATTGTAACGTGTGTAAATTAGAGAGATTAATGAGAGAGGAAGTGGTATCTCATCATTTATACATAAAATTGGATGTATGTGGGAGATTAAAAATAATAACCCATCATTATTTACTGAAAATAAAATGTCACAAGAAGATAAATAAGCTTTGATAAAACTATGAAAGGAAGGAAATTTTACATGATTGTGTAACTTGAAAAGCTTGAAAAGGGGATCCAAGAGAGCTTGGGGAACCATATGAGGATTATAGAGAGAGGGGGACAGATTGTGGTATTTATAATAGTAATTTTAGTCATGTGAAATGTGTCACGACCCGTCCTCGGGGCCCGTGCCGTGACTACCCCAAGCCCGCCTTCCATAGGCCAGGGGCTGGCGACTAGCACCAAGGCGTAAAATCCCAGTAAACAGGGAAGGCATTGCCTTTATAAGTAACAACCACACAGAGTCAGCAAGCGGAAAGTAAAGTGCAGAAAAGTAAAGGGGCCGGAAATACAAGCCCAACTGTAAAGTACAACTGAAAAGAAAAAGAACAGCAACTGAAGAAAAGACGGCGGCCTCGTGTCGTCCACTGGCAATCCCACCTGAAGGGTGGGTACAGATAGCCTCCAGGCTCCTCGGGTCCCACGTCCGCTCCGAGCACGTCCCGCCCAGTGGTCCACCTCCAGGTACCGTCCTGCTCCACGCCCCAACCGTGATCAGCGCTGTCCGTCGTCTGCAACCAACACAACAAGGTGCGGGCATAGCCCGTGCAGGGGTGAGTACAACTACTCAGTAAGGACCCCGAGACCCCCGAAGGTCTCTCGAAATCCACAAAGGATATAGCACAAAAGAAAGATGCAATCACGAAGTAACATCTGACTCGACTTAGGTATATGCCCATACATATACCTAAGTCCCCAATTCTAGCTCTGCTCACGAGCTCAAGAACAACTCAATCCACAAAGGAAAGCAAGACCCAAATCCACAAAGGAGAGTAAACAGTAAATCCACAAAGGATGGTTCAACACAATCCACAAAGGAGAGTAACATAAGATTCAGCTCAACCAGGTATACTTTTTCAGATGACGTCAAAGACGATCACTGATCCGTCTCAGTCGTCGGACCCACGAAGGATCGATAGGTACTAACCCCCGCAAAAAGACCCACGTAGGATCGGGCTCACACAGAACCTGTAGGCAGTGGCTCACACAGAACCGGTAGTAAGGACCCACGGAGGATCGGGCTCACACAGAACCTGAAGCACTGATCCACGTGGGATCGCTGAGTGCAGTAGTCGACGCAGTCCACTGAGGATCTCTGCACAGTCGTCGCCGCAGTCCACGAAGGATCTCTGCTCTGCCGTCGTCGCAGTCCACGGAGGATCTCTGCTCTGCCGTCGTCGCAGTCCACGGAGGATCTCTGCTCTGTCGTCGAGGTCACAGCCAGCGCTAGGGTTCCCGCACGTAGCGAGCTCGTTTAGGAGGGTCCGCTCCACGAGCCGAGGGGCTGATACATCAACTGACACGTAGTCCGAAGTTGATGTATCCAAAAGTTCCGTATCGACAACAGGATCTCAACGCGACAGACGGCGCGTCAATCGGACGCCCGGTCTGAGAGTTATTGGCATTTTCGTCCCAGGGGCCCGGTTGGTTTTTAGGGCAAAACCAACCCGACCGTACTCCGCCTGTATCCGATCCTCGGGCGGAGTATGCCAAAAGTTCCGTCTCACTTAGAGGAAACTACCACAGCTGACGGTACGTCGTTCGGACGTCCGTAGCTCAAGTTATGAGCGTTTCCGCTCCGAGGGCCCGGTTGGCTTCGTGTACGAACCAACCCGGCCGAACCCAAAGTCTTCCGAAACCTTGAGTATAATATACCGAAACGACCGTCTCGATCCAAGGATCGCGTAGCCGCTGACGGTTCGTCAATCGGAGGTCCCAGGCCCAAGATATGGGCGAAAGACCGTAGAGGGCCCGAAACGGGGGTACTGGGCCCGGGGCGACCCGGCCCGAACCCCCCCCTGGGGTCGGCCGAACCGGGTCGGCCCGAACCGGGTCGGCCCGACCCGGCCCGAACCGGCTCGGCCGGGTCCGGTCCGGCCTGGGCGCGGCCCGGCCGACCGGACCGGCCGGCTCGGTCTTCGGCCGCGCGGCCGAAGAGCCGCCGCCGCGGGGTTGAACCCGCGGCTTGAGAGAAACCGCGGCCCCGCGGGGGGCCGCCTGTCACGCGGACGCGGCCGGGCCGCCGCGTCCGTCCCGGTTCCGCGCGGCCGCGGAACCGGCTGCCGCCGCCGCCGCGGCTTCAGCCGCGGCGGAAGGTTTCCACGGCGGCGCGCCTGGCGCCGCCGCCTCCGGTCGCCGGCGCCGCCGCGCCGGCGACCCGCGCCGCCGCCTCCTTCCGCGGGCCGCCGGAGATGCTCCGGTGGCCCGTTTTCTTTCCCGTCTGCGCCGATGCTCCTCCCGGGGGACGATCTTCACTGCGGAGCCAACAAATTGCCCTTGCCGCACGGTTTGTCGACGTCCGCCAAATCCGCACAACCAAAATAGATCGGCGGAGGGTTGCCGGGTCTTGTTCGTTAGACCCGCACCCTCCGCGTTAGTCATAATCCACGGGAGGAACAGTAAAACAATCAACAACAATTTTAAATGTTAAAATTGTTCGAAGGTCATGCTTCTTTACTTTAAAAGAAATAAATCACGGGAAGGAAAATATTCCAATCAACCTTTACTTTATCGTCGTCGTCGGAATTGCTCGTCGCGGAAGATGGAGATCGCCGCATCGTCGCGGAATCGCTCGTCGCGTCGCCAATCTCCGGATCAAGATCAACGGATTTAATTAGTTTAAATCCGTTGATATTGAAATTAAAAAGGGAGAAGAAAAGATCTGATTCTCACCTTTGTTGCCGAACGAGGGTCGGCCGCGGAAGAAGAGGCGTCGCCGAAGAACGTCGCGGGTAGATCTCGTCGACGTCGCAGATCTTGGTGTGCGTCGTCGAATTCCGGTCGCCGGCGTTCTTCGCGTTCTTCGCGTTCTTCGCGTTCTTCGCGTTCTTCGCGTTCTTCGCGTTCTTCGCGGAGAGGGTGGAGGAACGAAGATTCTCTCAAATCCTTTCCAAGGATTTTTATGTTGGTCTTATTTTATAAACATGCCAACACGAAACCGGTTAAGAAACGATCCATCAATTCGTTGAATTAATTCAACGAAAGAAACGACCCATTTAATTCACGAAGAAACAGTCCATTTAATTCACGAAATAAACCGCCCAATTAAATGGTCTGTTAAGAATTAAAGAAAACGCGTCGGTTGACTTTTCAGTTACTTTGACGGGTTTTCGCGGGTGCGTTACTTAGCGAAAGAAACGGCGGGGCTCGTGCGGGTCCCACCGCACAAATATCCTACCAAGGGGTAGGATATTTCTGGATAGCATCCTATCCAGTTCAACTCAGTTCAAGCCGTCTTTAAGTGACTTCAAGTGGCTTCCAAGCAGCTTAAGTGAAATAAAATAAAGTTGTCGCACAAACTTTATTTTATTTCTGACTTAAAGCCGTAAAATTTAAAAACCACGTCTGAGCAAACGCAACTCCGGAAGAGGCGTTTCTAAGCAAATACCGGCGCTGCGATTTCATCGGTGCCCTCAGAATTCGATTCCGGGCACCGGTTCAAAAGATAGAAAAACCCGCTCGTCCGTTCACTGAACGTACCCGAGCCAAACTTCGGAAATTGATTCCGGGCACACCGGGCCTCGGAATCAGGTGCCGTCTGAAGCTGCGTTCTTGTAAAATTCCAAAGAAAATTAAGAAAAAAATTTCCTTGAAATTTGCGGGTCTTTACCTTACTCCCACCTCAGGGCTTTACGTCCCCGTAAAGATACATCAAAACTAGGGGAACAAATGGGGGTACTGAGCACGCATCTGAGCCTCCCGCTCCCAAGTGCTCTCCTGGAGGTTCCCGTGCTGCCATCTGACGCGCACAAGAGGAATCGACCGCCCACGTAGGACCCGCTCCTGTCGATCCTCGATCTCCACTGGAACCTCCGCAAAAGTCGCCCCATCGTCCACGTCCAGCTCCCCAAAGTCGATGATGTGCGTCGGGTCGTGCACGTATCTCCTCAGCTGAGACACGTGGAAGACGTCGTGCACCCGGTGCAACTGAGGTGGTAGAGCCAGGCGATAAGCCACCTCTCCTATCCTGCTGAGGACCTGGAAAGGCCCGATGAAGCGGGGAGACAGCTTGCCGCCTCGGCCAAATCTCCGTAAACCACGTCGAGGTGAGACACGCAAAAAGACGTGGTCGCCATCCTCGAACTCTAGTGGCCTCCGCCTCCTGTCAGCATATGACTTCTGCCGGCTCTGAGCTGTCCTCATCCTCTCCTGGATGATTTGGACCTTCTCTGTCGTGGCTCGGACCATCTCTGGTCCCACGAGTGCTGACTCCCCAGGGTCTGTCCAGCACAACGGTGATCTGCAGGGTCTGCCGTACAACGCCTCGTATGGTGCCATCCCGATGGTGGAGTGGTAGCTGTTGTTGTACGCAAACTCCACCAAGGGTAGGTGGTCCTCCCAGCTGCGACCAAAGTCGAGAACACATGCACGGAGCATGTCCTCGAGTGTCTGTATGGTCCTCTCCGTCTGTCCATCCGTCTGAGGGTGGAAGGCTGTGCTCAGATGGAGCCGCGTCCCGAACGCCTCCTGCAACCCCTTCCAAAGCCTGGAAGTGAAACGAGCATCTCGATCGGAGACGATAGACGATGGCACACCGTGAAGCCGTACGATCTCCTGGACGTAAAGACGTCCCAAGCTCTCTACTGAGCCCTGCTCTCTGATGGGTAAGAAGTGTGCCGACTTGGTGAGTCGGTCGACAATCACCCAAATGGAGTCGTGACCTCTGGAAGTGCGTGGAAGTCCAGTCACGAAGTCCATAGATATGCCGTCCCACTTCCACTCCGGGACCTCCAAGGGCTGTACCAAACCTGCTGGTACCTGGTGCTCTGCCTTCACCTGCTGGCAGGTGAGGCATCGTGAAACGAACTCTGCCACAGCTTTCTTCATACCCGGCCACCAGTGCTGTCGCCTGAGATCCTGGTACATCTTCGCCACTCCGGGATGTACCGCCAAGGGAGAAGTGTGAAACTCTCTCAGCACCTCCTCTCGTAAAGCGACTGGTACGAAGGTACGTCCTCTGAAAAGGATGTCGTGCTCTGCTCCAAGGGAGAAACCATCAGGCGCCTGACCTGAGGATATCAGTGCACGCCGGGTCTCACAGTCAGCGTCCCCACGCTGAGCCTCTCTGACCCGCTGTAGAAGTGGAGGAGAGACTGTGAGAGACTGAAGAAAGGCTGTTCCGTCTCTATCCACGAAGGATATCTGCAAGGAGGCTAGCTGCTCCGTCGCCTCCTCAAGCAGCTGAATGCCCGTCCTCCTGCTGAGGGCATCGGCTACCACGTTCCCCTTCCCAGGAGTATAGACTATCTCAAAGTCATAGTCCTGGAGGAACTCAAGCCATCTCCGCTGTCTCAGGTTCAGGTCCTTCTGAGAGAAGATATACCTAAGACTCTGGTGGTCAGAAAAGACTGTGAAGCGCTCGCCCATCAGATAGTGCCGCCAAGTCTTCAGAGCGAAGACCACTGCTGCTAACTCCAGGTCATGAGTGGCGTAGTTCTGCTCATGCGGCCTCAACTGACGTGATCCGTAGGCGATCACGGCCCGCTCCTGCATCAGGACGCACCCGAGTCCAGTCCCTGATGCGTCGCAGTAAACTACGTACCCAACTCCCTCCTCAGGCAACCTCAAGATAGGTGCGCTGGTCAATCTCTGTCTCAGCTCCTGGAAGCTCTGCTGACATCTGTCTGACCACACGAAGGGTTTCCCCTTCTTCGTCAAGGCTGAGAGTGGTGCTGCAACTCTGGAGAAGTCTGGCACGAATCTCCGATAGTATCCCGCTAGGCCCAAGAAGCTCCGCACCTCTGTCACGCTCTTGGGTGGCTCCCAAGCTAGCACTGCCTCGATCTTCGCGGGATCCACTGCAACTCCCGCCTCAGAAATGACGTGCCCCAAGAAATGGACCTCACGTAACCAGAACTGGCATTTTGAGAGCTTGCCATAAAGCTGGTGCTCTCGGAGTGTGTCTAGCACAACTCGCAGGTGGTAGGCATGCTCCTCCTCAGTCGTCGAGTATACCAAAATGTCGTCAATGAAGACAACGACAAATCGGTCGAGGTATGGCTGGAAGATCCTGTTCATGAGGCTCATGAACACCGCTGGAGCATTGGTTACGCCGAACGGCATAACCAAGAACTCATAATGGCCATACCGACACCTGAAGGCCGTCTTCTGCACGTCCTCGTCTCGAACTCTGAGCTGATGATAGCCTGACCGGAGGTCTATCTTCGAGAACCACCGCGCTCCCTTGAGCTGATCGAAGAGGTCATCAATCCGTGGCAGCGGATACTTGTTCCTCACTGTCACCTGGTTCAGGCGACGATAGTCGACACAAAGTCGCAAGTTCCCGTCCGCCTTTTTGGCGAACAAAATCGGGGAAGCCCAGGGTGAAACACTGGGTCGGATAAACCCCTTGCTCTGCAAGTCCTCCAACTGTACCCGCAGCTCTCGAAGCTCGGCGGGGGCCATCCGATATGCTGGAGTAGATATCGGGGCTGTCCCGGGGTACAAGTCGATGTAAAAGTCTACCTCTCTACGAGGAGGTAGCCCTGGAACGTCGTCGGGAAAGACGTCCACGTACTGGTCCACCACTGCAGGAAAAGCCGGACTCCGCACGTCCACTGCTCCTAGGATGAGGCTAGCCAACTGATGTGAGATGGGCTGCACTCTCCTCCGCGGAAGTCCATCCTGTGCTGCAAAGGTTCCCTTCTCGCCGGTGAAGGTAAACCTGCTCCCGTCGGTACGAACACATCGTACCTTGCGCCTAAAACAGTCGATCTGGGCATGAACCGTGGATAGCCAATCCATGCCCAAGATGACGTCGTAAGGCCTCGACGCCGCTACAAGGAGATCCCAGCCGAAGCTCTCGCCTCCTAGAGTAAGCTCACACTGCCGGCACCAGTGCGTAATCGTCGAGTCTGCTCCCGTAGGAGTCTCTAGCCGTAAGGATCGAGCCAACGGCTCAGTCGGAATCTCCGAGCTCCGAACAAGGGCAGAGGCTATGAAAGAGTGACTCGCTCCTGTGTCTATAAGTACTGCAGCAAGGGTGGAATAGACACAGATCGTACCTCGAATCATCTCTGGCATGTCGGGGTCGTAGGCCTCCACTGCCTGGAGCTGGGCCTGTCCCTGCCCGCCGGCTCCCTGTGGTCGAGGTGGCCCTCCTGGTGGTGGTGGGGGTAGAGCCTGAAAGCGTCGCCCACCACCCGCTGCTCGGCCAGCTCCTCGGCCTCGTCCGCCTCCTCCCTGCGGACCGCCACGGTCGACCCTCTGCCTCTGCCTGGGTGGCCCCTCCACCGTCTGCTGCTCCTCTGATCGGCGAGTCGGGCAGTCACGAGCCATGTGACCCTGCCCGCCGCAAGAGTAGCACAGCCTGCCTCTCGAAAGGCTGGCACTCCGCTGTGTGCCTCGTACTGCTGAGCCGGTGTCCTGAGGCCGTCTGCGTGGGGGTCTGGTCTGCCTGGACCCGTGAGTCATCCGTCGGCTACCTGCTGCCGAAGACTCAGCTACCTGCCGCCCTGCGCTAGGTCTCGCCGCTGAAGAAGGCTCTGCCAGGAAGCTCTCGATCAGGAGGGCTCGCTCCAGCACTCCTGCCTGGGTCGGAATGCTGAGGGAGATCAGCGACGCACGAATCTCCTGTCGCAAGCCCTGCTCGAAGGTCCGGGCCCGGAAGAAGGGGTCCCGTACCATGTCGGTCGAGTAGCGAGATAGGTCCGTGAACCTCGCCGCATACTGAGCGACCGTCATGCTGCCCTGGCGCAGCTGGAGAAGCTCCTGGATGCGCACCGCTCGGAGGGTGGCCGGGACGAACTCAGAGCGGAAGAGGCTCTCGAAGTCCGTCCAGAGCAGGGATGCCTCATCGTGAACCTGGAGCATCAGGCTCCACCATCGTCCTGCCGCCGCCTGCAGGAGGCTCGCTGCGAGGATCACCATGAGATCCGCTGGTGTCCTCACTAGCCTGAAGATCCGTACCACCGCCTCTAGCCAGTCCTCGGCGGCCTGGGGGTCCGCCTCACCGCGAAACCTGGGCGGTCGCTGGCTCTGAAACTCGTGCAGTGCCCTGAGGCGACGTGCATCGTCGGCGTCTGGTACTGGAAGCATCGGTGGCTCGGCGGGTAAGGCTACCGCCGGTGCCACTGCTGGCAAAGGGCCCTGCACCGAGGCCTCGTCGCTCGGTGGGCTGCCGTCGCGCCCTACACTCGGAACCCTAGCTGGCAGTCGTCGCGGGGCCATCCTGAAAAGGAGAACAAGAGCACCACAGTCAGAACAGTATACCTGGTGAGCTGGCACAAGTAATCACAAGGAAAACTTGAGACTTTCATAAAGCAGATCAGTATACCCGGTGAGCTGACATAAGTAATCACAAAGAAAACTTGAAACACACACGCAATCAATGTTTTCATGCATTAAGTCGGAAATCAGGAGTCAGGGTCCTGGTGTACGGATACGTCGGCCGCCGCACCAACACTGGGCTCCCTGAACTGATAACCACACTCAATACACTAAACACTATTGCTTCACATAGAAAGAAAGGACGATCAGAGTCTGCGGTAGAACCGACCGCCTCTGATACCAATTTGTCACGACCCGTCCTCGGGGCCCGTGCCGTGACTACCCCAAGCCCGCCTTCCATAGGCCAGGGGCTGGCGACTAGCACCAAGGCGTAAAATCCCAGTAAACAGGGAAGGCATTGCCTTTATAAGTAACAACCACACAGAGTCAGCAAGCGGAAAGTAAAGTGCAGAAAAGTAAAGGGGCCGGAAATACAAGCCCAACTGTAAAGTACAACTGAAAAGAAAAAGAACAGCAACTGAAGAAAAGACGGCGGCCTCGTGTCGTCCACTGGCAATCCCACCTGAAGGGTGGGTACAGATAGCCTCCAGGCTCCTCGGGTCCCACGTCCGCTCCGAGCACGTCCCGCCCAGTGGTCCACCTCCAGGTACCGTCCTGCTCCACGCCCCAACCGTGATCAGCGCTGTCCGTCGTCTGCAACCAACACAACAAGGTGCGGGCATAGCCCGTGCAGGGGTGAGTACAACTACTCAGTAAGGACCCCGAGACCCCCGAAGGTCTCTCGAAATCCACAAAGGATATAGCACAAAAGAAAGATGCAATCACGAAGTAACATCTGACTCGACTTAGGTATATGCCCATACATATACCTAAGTCCCCAATTCTAGCTCTGCTCACGAGCTCAAGAACAACTCAATCCACAAAGGAAAGCAAGACCCAAATCCACAAAGGAGAGTAAACAGTAAATCCACAAAGGATGGTTCAACACAATCCACAAAGGAGAGTAACATAAGATTCAGCTCAACCAGGTATACTTTTTCAGATGACGTCAAAGACGATCACTGATCCGTCTCAGTCGTCGGACCCACGAAGGATCGATAGGTACTAACCCCCGCAAAAAGACCCACGTAGGATCGGGCTCACACAGAACCTGTAGGCAGTGGCTCACACAGAACCGGTAGTAAGGACCCACGGAGGATCGGGCTCACACAGAACCTGAAGCACTGATCCACGTGGGATCGCTGAGTGCAGTAGTCGACGCAGTCCACTGAGGATCTCTGCACAGTCGTCGCCGCAGTCCACGAAGGATCTCTGCTCTGCCGTCGTCGCAGTCCACGGAGGATCTCTGCTCTGCCGTCGTCGCAGTCCACGGAGGATCTCTGCTCTGTCGTCGAGGTCACAACCAGCGCTAGGGTTCCCGCACGTAGCGAGCTCGTTTAGGAGGGTCCGCTCCACGAGCCGAGGGGCTGATACATCAACTGACACGTAGTCCGAAGTTGATGTATCCAAAAGTTCCGTATCGACAACAGGATCTCAACGCGACAGACGGCGCGTCAATCGGACGCCCGGTCTGAGAGTTATTGGCATTTTCGTCCCAGGGGCCCGGTTGGTTTTTAGGGCAAAACCAACCCGACCGTACTCCGCCTGTATCCGATCCTCGGGCGGAGTATGCCAAAAGTTCCGTCTCACTTAGAGGAAACTACCACAGCTGACGGTACGTCGTTCGGACGTCCGTAGCTCAAGTTATGAGCGTTTCCGCTCCGAGGGCCCGGTTGGCTTCGTGTACGAACCAACCCGGCCGAACCCAAAGTCTTCCGAAACCTTGAGTATAATATACCGAAACGACCGTCTCGATCCAAGGATCGCGTAGCCGCTGACGGTTCGTCAATCGGAGGTCCCAGGCCCAAGATATGGGCGAAAGACCGTAGAGGGCCCGAAACGGGGGTACTGGGCCCGGGGCGACCCGGCCCGAACCCCCCCTGGGGTCGGCCGAACCGGGTCGGCCCGAACCGGGTCGGCCCGACCCGGCCCGAACCGGCTCGGCCGGGTCCGGTCCGGCCTGGGCGCGGCCCGGCCGACCGGACCGGCCGGCTCGGTCTTCGGCCGCGCGGCCGAAGAGCCGCCGCCGCGGGGTTGAACCCGCGGCTTGAGAGAAACCGCGGCCCCGCGGGGGGCCGCCTGTCACGCGGACGCGGCCGGGCCGCCGCGTCCGTCCCGGTTCCGCGCGGCCGCGGAACCGGCTGCCGCCGCCGCCGCGGCTTCAGCCGCGGCGGAAGGTTTCCACGGCGGCGCGCCTGGCGCCGCCGCCTCCGGTCGCCGGCGCCGCCGCGCCGGCGACCCGCGCCGCCGCCTCCTTCCGCGGGCCGCCGGAGATGCTCCGGTGGCCCGTTTTCTTTCCCGTCTGCGCCGATGCTCCTCCCGGGGGACGATCTTCACTGCGGAGCCAACAAATTGCCCTTGCCGCACGGTTTGTCGACGTCCGCCAAATCCGCACAACCAAAATAGATCGGCGGAGGGTTGCCGGGTCTTGTTCGTTAGACCCGCACCCTCCGCGTTAGTCATAATCCACGGGAGGAACAGTAAAACAATCAACAACAATTTTAAATGTTAAAATTGTTCGAAGGTCATGCTTCTTTACTTTAAAAGAAATAAATCACGGGAAGGAAAATATTCCAATCAACCTTTACTTTATCGTCGTCGTCGGAATTGCTCGTCGCGGAAGATGGAGATCGCCGCGTCGTCGCGGAATCGCTCGTCGCGTCGCCAATCTCCGGATCAAGATCAACGGATTTAATTAGTTTAAATCCGTTGATATTGAAATTAAAAAGGGAGAAGAAAAGATCTGATTCTCACCTTTGTTGCCGAACGAGGGTCGGCCGCGGAAGAAGAGGCGTCGCCGAAGAACGTCGCGGGTAGATCTCGTCGACGTCGCAGATCTTGGTGTGCGTCGTCGAATTCCGGTCGCCGGCGTTCTTCGCGTTCTTCGCGTTCTTCGCGTTCTTCGCGTTCTTCGCGTTCTTCGCGTTCTTCGCGGAGAGGGTGGAGGAACGAAGATTCTCTCAAATCCTTTCCAAGGATTTTTTTGTTGGTCTTATTTTATAAACATGCCAACACGAAACCGGTTAAGAAACGATCCATCAATTCGTTGAATTAATTCAACGAAAGAAACGACCCATTTAATTCACGAAGAAACAGTCCATTTAATTCACGAAATAAACCGCCCAATTAAATGGTCTGTTAAGAATTAAAGAAAACGCGTCGGTTGACTTTTCAGTTACTTTGACGGGTTTTCGCGGGTGCGTTACTTAGCGAAAGAAACGGCGGGGCTCGTGCGGGTCCCACCGCACAAATATCCTACCAAGGGGTAGGATATTTCTGGATAGCATCCTATCCAGTTCAACTCAGTTCAAGCCGTCTTTAAGTGACTTCAAGTGGCTTCCAAGCAGCTTAAGTGAAATAAAATAAAGTTGTCGCACAAACTTTATTTTATTTCTGACTTAAAGCCGTAAAATTTAAAAACCACGTCTGAGCAAACGCAACTCCGGAAGAGGCGTTTCTAAGCAAATACCGGCGCTGCGATTTCATCGGTGCCCTCAGAATTCGATTCCGGGCACCGGTTCAAAAGATAGAAAAACCCGCTCGTCCGTTCACTGAACGTACCCGAGCCAAACTTCGGAAATTGATTCCGGGCACACCGGGCCTCGGAATCAGGTGCCGTCTGAAGCTGCGTTCTTGTAAAATTCCAAAGAAAATTAAGAAAAAAATTTCCTTGAAATTTGCGGGTCTTTACAAAATGGGAGCTTAGGTGGGTTTATATAGGAAATGAGAGGGATGTATTTAATATTTACTTTTTAGACTCTACAAAATAAAATATTCAAACCCACAAAGATTCCCATGGTTTTTTACGATGGTTTTTCCAATGTGGGTATATTTAAATTATTTTAAAAGGAAATGGGATGATCATATTAAATAATGATCCTTGATTATATAAAGGTGAGTAACTCTTTTAGAGAAGTTAATTTAAAATCATAAAATATATTGTATATTTTGGAGAATATATAAATGCAATATAAAATTAATTAAATATGCATAAATTTTGTTTTCATTTAATAATTTTTTTAACCGAGTGAGTCATTATAGAATTTATTATATCATTTATGGTTCATTATGATGTCATAAAACACACTGTATAATTATATGGTCTTTAATTTTGTCCTGAAAATTTGACTATATTAGAAAATTATGAAAAATTCATGATTGAAAAATTTGGATGTTTTTATTTTAAAAATAATATGTTTTTTTTCTAAATAATTTTTAAAATATGTGAATTTTATCATTTAAAAAATTATTCAATATTTATTGAAAAATGTGGGGGGTTTTTTGACAAAAGTAGTTTTTGAAACCTTATAAAAATTTTGTTTCACTTCATAACAATTATAAAATAATTTATAATTAATAAACCTTATTTAATTATATAATTTTAATTATATTAAATTAATTTACAAAATATATTAAATCATCAAAATAAATTGATTTTTTTAATTTGAATATTATCCAGAAATAAAATTTGGGTTTAATTGCATGAAAATAAAAAGAATTTATAAAGATACAATAAATAAAGAAAATAAATTCTTTATTCTATACAATATACCTATTTATATTATTATGGCCTGGATATATATATCCCATTATTACACTGATGTACTCCCTAAGAGTAAGTTCTGTTATGGAGAGACTTTAATGGGGTTTTTCGACAAACATGGTTTGTGTTGTGATCTCAATGAGCTTGAATATCTCTCATAAACGATTTCCCTCATGCCTATGTTTTTTATCTTAGTTTGGGCTTGGTCAATAGAAAATCCAAGATATTCTATATCCCTTGGATGATCGAATAAATGGGATTCATATGGAAAGATTCTACTGGTTGAGTACATTACATCCATTGTCTAAGTTAATTGAATTAGATAAATCCCTATATTTTTACTAATCATGTGATCACTATTTAACGACATGATTATCTATGGAAATTAGTTTTATCGATCTTTTGAATCCCAATTGATATAATAAAACCAAATTTGAGCATGTTTTCTTGATAACCATATTACATATGAAAAAATTAAATCATACGGTAATTTTATTTTTAATAGTTTGGTTCATTAAAATCCCCCACTAAAGATAAGAAATTTTATATCTTCATCAAACATCAAAATTTCTTTCTATTAGTAGTTATTGTTTGCATGAAATTTTGAAAGTGTAATTCATAAAAAATATTATATCAAAATGAACCATTGGTATGATAATAAAATTATTAATTAGATCACGTTTATGTGTCATAATAGTTACCGGTCAACACATATTCATTTTAATAAGGTTTCCACAGGGATTATTTTATAACAACACCCTTTTAAGGTGAATTGTAAATATCTTGTGTTTTAAGAAAACTGAGAAGATATTAAGGAATGAGATGGTCCATAATGAAATAAATTATTAGATATAATTGTGTATTTGAATAATATACCTTCCATCACATCATTAGTAATTTTAACATCAGCTCTTTTGACTGTATAAGAATGTCCTTTTTCAATTGTCTTTTTTTTTTGGGAAATTTCCTTGAGATTTTGGGAAATTACATTCATAGTGATCTATCTACATATAATTTTACTATTAAACATTGCTAGATTTATTCTTTCCCATAAAATCATGATCATTATATAATTTATCACCAGACCTAAGAGAAATATTTTTTCATTTTATGTATGAACTGAGATTTTTCCTTCAACTAGTATTACACATTAGAAAATAACCTTTTTCTTTACCCATTATCCAATCATTAATCAACCACACTATTATTATTGTTTTTCTATTAAATTCATAATAATAAGAACATTATTTCACTATCTTGATCGCACATGAGTCTATATCATTGTAAAATGAAAATGTTTGGGAGACCCATTCCCTTAAAAAGAATGGTTTAAACCCATCAAGGAATCTATCAATATTTATCATTGGAATAAATACATAATCCATAACATTTCATTCTAACCATGTAATGTTTGATTCATGCATGGAATAATTTTCATTATATTTTTCACTAAAACCTAATAATTTTTTCTCATTATTTGCTGATTGTTCTTGAGGAAAAAAATTTCTAAGAAAATTTCCTTCCATCCATTTCGTATTTTAATATTTTTCATCATCCTTTGGTTTTTAATCAATGACCACCATTGATTAGTATCCCGAGAGGGATGAGAAACCACCATGATAAACTTATCTATTTATTTAAATCCAAAATATTGAAATATATTATCTTAGGAACTTATCTATTTTTCGGCTAAAAATAGATTTTTAGTCCCCCTGAATGATGGAGGATGTTGTCTCATAATGCATCCGAACAACGTCCCACCATTTTTTTGATCATACTGTTCTATTTAGGAAAGGATATTACTCATAACATGAGTTGGTTGTCCTAATATAGTTATAGAGTTCTTATCTCCTACTATAGCTCCCACAAAAATTTCATTATATTTCATAGGAGGTATAGTGACCCTCACTATTCTTACATTAACATTAAATTAATTTTTTAGAATACTTAATAAATTACACAAACAAACACACAATGATTGTATTTGTCTAGTAACATTGGAAACATGGAATCATAAACACCATCACATAAGTGAGATACATTATCTCCCACTAGATTATTCATGACTAGATCCCTTCTTAGACATAAAAAACATAATACATATCTTTATAACCTAGGTGGAAGGAAACAGAAAAAGGTGTGAGCTCATATTCACATTAAGGGTAAACAAAAGAGTTATGTAAAAATAATCATTATTATAAGGGTATGATAATAGGATCATTAAAGTAGAATATCAAACCCTCTGTATCAATAATCCTAAAAAGTATTATGGAATAAATATTAGAAGTTCATAATAAATGAATCATATGGAAATAAAGACCATGATCCCTGAAATCATAATATAGGAATAAAACATGGAATTTTAGCAGACACATATGTATAAAAAATGATTTCCATGGTAGAAAAGGACTCACTTCCAAGGATATCTTGGTATTATAGGTTCACTAACCATTCCATTTAGTAGGCCTCGTTCACCCCCACTACGATCATTGTGGACAAATTCCTTTATGTCAATCTCATGAGATTTAAATCTTTAACAAATTCATTGGATGGAGATATAGGTCCCAAAAATCTCAAAATGAAATCATACATGCTTTTTCCACAAGATCATAATCAATCATATCATAGCCTATGAAATGAAATGGGTATCATAAATATGTAATCAAATCATAACCCGTGGAAAATTGACAGGTTTCATAATCATTTCATCAAATCATAACCCATGAAAGGCTTTGGGATTTGTAATAACTAAACATATTAAAGAGAAATAGATTTCATAAACATCATTCTATAAAATGTAATCCATTCAAGGAATGATATTAATGAATCCTATGGATCATTTCCCAAAAAATCATGAGTAACACCAATGGATGTCATCTTACATGAGAAATAATTAGGAAATATATTTTAAAAGAATTTATTCATTATAATATCTTTTCTACTTTGAAAACATTTTATTTTTTAAAATGATTTTCATGCATTATTAAAAAAATGCAATAAAATAACCCTGAAAGATTAAAAGGGATCTTTCACAGAATTATGACATCCTGAAATTTTAAAAATATGCTCATGTAGTATATGTTTAAATGAAACGTTTTCTCACACTTTTTCCTGAAAAATAAAAAATTTCCTTTTTAGGAAAATGAAAAAAGTATTCCTCTCACACATGGGTAAAAATGAATTTTAATTATTGTATATGAATAGTAAAATATTTCGGAAAAACTTTTAAGAAACATACACATGGAAGATAAATATTCCCTAATAGATACTTCTTTATAAACAATCTCAAATAATAATAAGATTGTGAAATTAACCATTACATTAGGTACGATTTTATTCATACTAATATTAAACTTATGTATAATGGACTAAGTAATGATATTAACATATTCAAGAAATGTATTCATAAGATATCATATATGATCCTATTATCACATGTTTGTTAATAATATTTCATTATTACACTTATTTCAATTGTTAAATTCTCCCATTTCATAAGAATTTTTTGTTATATAAGTCCTAGTTTTTTCTAAAAGGATATAGTAATTTCATTTAAAGAATAATATAAATTTAATATACAGTATATTTATTCATTATATACATTTATATTGTAACATCCCTAGTAAGTAAACAATATGACATTTTCATATTTATTAATATTTTGGAATTAAATATTAATTTTAATATAAAGAGAATTCTATGTCTGGTGGTGTACTCAATACATAATAACAGGTTTCTTTGAAATCTTATTTTGCACAAAACGTTGAGTTATACTGAAAAATAATAATATAATATTATTATTTTAAATTGTAGTTAACAGATAGTCATTGTATTGTCAGGAATAAATAGATCTAACTAAAATATGAATACACATGTTTGTTAAATTTTTTACATTTATCCAATATATTTTAGAGACTTAAAATCAGAAAGATTCCGATTTTAATCATAAATACTCAAATTTTCATTAAAGGGATCATTTTGTACCTTTTGACAGAAAAAAATTGTTAAATCTAGTTTTTTCACTTTTATATGTTCTATTTTACGAAATAATATTCTTATTTAGAATTAGGAAATCAAAAATTACTTTCGACAAATTTTTTATATTTTACTGATAATGTTCATTTTTTTAATAAATATTGAAAAATACTGTATTTTAATTCAAAACTACCTTTTAATATAATTTATTTATATATTTAGATTATGTTTTTAATTAGTTTTAAAATTTCTATATATTATATTTTTACCATTTAATCCAATTTTGGTCATTTTAAGTAATATCACATTAAAATTGGACATAAACAAGTGTCAATCTTTTAATAGTTATTATTTATTAAAAACATGCATTTTTATTTTGACAATGGGGATTAATTTTAAATTAATTTCTGAAACTTATGTATTTTGAATTTTAAAAAATGAATTCCATATTCTTAATCAGGAGGTAAATATTATGTAAATAGGTATCTTTTATTTTTAGACATTATGAATATTTACTTTAGTAAATATTTTATTTACCATGGTTAAAGGGTAAATTTGGTAAATAAGGTAAATAAATATTATTATAATAATATAAAATTACCCTAAAATGTGTCAAAATCAAATTTTTTTTATAACTTTCCAACCATGTACATCCTTTTATTGATTTTGGGACCTCATGGATCCACTTGGGAGTGATAATGGAACTTTGTTTTAATTTATTTTATGTTGAGACAAAAATGACATAAACATATATATTTTAGTAAAAAAAGTTTTATAGGGTTATATAAGATATATCTTCGGCTATAAATATTAATTTGAAATATAAAAAATTTCCTACATCATGGTATTTTGTTTATAATTTTTTGATATTAATTAAATAAATTTAATTATGACACAATGGTGATGTAGTAATTGCTTCAATAATATACGATTCAAAAAAATCATATTATAATTTGTAAAATAAATTTATTTTGAAACTTTTTATTCCATAAACTAATTTTATGGATACCTATGACATGATATCTTTGTTTTAATACATTTTATTATAATTATTCATGTTTTTTCACTTAATAAAATCAACTACTAAATTGTGTCAAATTGACACAAATGAGTTTTTTAAAACTAATATTATTTTATGAAATGATATATTAATCAACAAAATATAATATTTGTCAAAATGACTTATATAATGTTTACAATATCAATAATTAACCACTTGTGATTCTATTGGCACTGTATTGTAACGATATTAACCATAGAGTATAAATAATCAAGAAGACATGGTAAAAGTTAAATAAGTTAACTGAGGGCTAAAACTAAATTATAAGGTTAAATATGAAACCAAAACCTATCCAAAACCCATTTATTGAGTGTATTTTAAAAAATAGCCATCTTCTAATTGAATGTAATGTGTTTTTGACCTTTATAAAGAAAAACTATGTTTATAATAAAAAAAGTACTTTCAAACCTTCCTAAAGAGCCCCACCTCCCCCTTATAAAAGGACACCACCTCTAACCCATTAATCAAACCTCTAAAGACCCTTGGATAGAAAAAAAAATGTACCCAATTAATCTCCCTACATCCCTATATTCTTCCTAGGAACCTTCCCCTAGGAATAAGGAAATTCAAGTAAACCTTTTTGTTCAAACCAATGGGAGATACCTGGTTTAAATGTAACATCTTCTCTTATGTTCGTTTCTTTTATTTTAGTTCTAAAACCCCCTAAAATCTCATTGTTTAATTAATTTATGACAAAATAAGTATCTTAAAATTAATATAATGTTGTTATGATAATTATTCAAACTACACTTACACATAATTCCATCTAATGTATATGAACATATTGTATCTATGGACGATGAACTAATCACTCACAAAATAATGATTGTTCAATATTCTTCTACCACCTCTCATGGTGTCCATTATGATGGAAATTTAATTATATATGATATATATTTTATTTTATTTTATCTATAGTATTTTTTAATTCTAATTTATAACATACGTTTATTATTTTCATGTTGTAAATATATAATAATTTCATTTGAGGAAGTATGGACTATCGACCCCTACAAGTGATTTGACTCGTTCATACCATACATGGAACTTATAAATTTTGGTGTTAATGAAATTTTGTAATTTATATAAAATGATATATTATACTGTAATTATAATATACCTATTTATCATTACGTATTCATTTCTTTAAAAATAAAAAAAACTAATGAACGTAGCATTCATGCATATGTACATATTACCATCTCTATGAACGGTACATTTAATTTATTATATCCAAATTTTATGGAATATTATGAATACATAAATATTGGAAATATATGATATATATGATATTTAAATCCATATTTTAATTCTGGAGATAATTTACTTTCTACCACATTAACAAATTGTAATTATAACAACTTCATTTTTACTCAATTTCTGAACATCGACAAAATGTCTAATATGAACCCAAATAATTATATAATTGTTATTTAAGGGTAATAAGTGATATAAAAGGAATAATAATCTTGAAAAGGGATCTGAATAAAGTATAAATTAACTTAATTTTATTATTCTAGAATAACAAGGAACAAACGAGTCAAGTCAGACCCTATGTAAGGGGTTTTCATCTCTCTTTTTGTTCATGTGAGATTACTGCTATATTTTCCACTATTTCCTTTTGTGTGGTGTATTTACTTCCCATTATTGTATAAATTGAGTAATATAATCTAATTTAGGGTTATTTTAATCTTCATTTTATGATCCTTATTTAATATGGTGTGTGTTTCGAAAGTTACCAAATCAGTAAGTGAACCATTCACCATACTTTATTAGTCAAAGACTTATTTTTATGTTATGTCTTTTAAATGTACATTTTATTACTTTGGGATATGTTCTTATATAACCTAAATTCTATAAATTTTATTTCCATGTTATGATAGACCCTATTCCATCCAATTAACTCATTTTCTAAATTTAAATGTTACATTGTTAGGCTATCGAATTTCTGTAAGGGAACATCTTCCCATAATTTGGATTTATTGGGATAAAATTATAGTTATTGATTAAGTAATACCATGAATATGTGAGAATGACCTATGATTTTTATACAAATAATATACAATTATATTGGGTGTATTCATATTTTTCACACATAATTATGTCATTGAGTTTTCCTTAATATAAGGATATGATCTTTGTAAGGGACTCTGTCTCAATTTACAATCCACTGTGACATATTTGTTTGTATAAACCAATTCACTTTTTTATGGTGTATATTCAACCCTTTGACATATTAAATCATGAATATACTTATTCTCATGATATTATAATCCTTGATTAATATTATTCCCCAATTATTTGTATTCAAGTGTCTCACATTTGGTTAGGAACTCTTTAACTAAAATATCATCTTCATTGTTTTAATGATTTATTCTTCTAAATCATTTACATTCATGTACATGTTTTTTAAATTGTTTTATGGATTTATTTATATTGAAATTAATGTTTTAAAATTTTAATTCCTTTAAATCTTCAAACTGGTATGGGACACTTTAATTCAGAAATATCTTTATTAAATGTTTTAAATGGTTTTTGAAAATGGTTCTGATAAAGCATTGATTATGCCAATATCTTGAAAAGATATATTGTGATTGTAATGTGAAATTTTTACCTTTACATTATTCTTGTTTTATGTGTTATGATGATGTTATGGATCTTGGTAATTGTTGACATATATGGGTGGTTTCCAGATAAACCTTGGGCGAGTGATCCCAAGATAGCTCTCAAATGCATTGGGAAATGTGGCAGAGGTAAATGTTAATGTTTCTCCTAATAGATTTAGGGAATATACTATGATGGGTATTAAAATCAAAACTCCCTACGTATATTTGATATATATAATTTAATTATGTTATGTATACCCTAATATACCTCTATGATTTACAATTTATATGTGTTATTCATAAATATTATTATTTCATGCGGTATGTTATGATTGAAAAGTATGGTTTCATTGATTCATATTTATTAATGGTTAAATGTTTCCATTCCATAATTTATGACCCTTATTGATCTTTTTATTCTCATCACCATATTTGAAATGTTTTTTACAAGAAATAAAGTTGAATAGGATCATGGATGGGATCAAGGAAATGTCATTTTATCTAAAACATGGAACTATACATGCTTCTTTTTTAAGAGTTTTTATAATATGAAAAAAATTAAAACTGAGTAGAAGTGTCTAATTTGTAATTTTAGAGATGTAATGTAATAGTTATGGAATAATTCTCTAAAACTCTAATCCTAAAAAGATCCTCAATGTTATTTCTTGACTTAACTCAAGATTATGTAATGTTTTAAGGCTGGGTACTTATATATATAGTCATTATTTATTGCTAATCATGGAGAATGAATTGCATCACATTGTGGACATGGTACGTCATACTTATGCACGAGCGATGATATCATTCAACTAATTATGAAATTTTATGGGAGTAGATGGTATATTTCCTTTTTCTATAATCAACATCATGTTATAATTATAATTTATATTCATTATTTACATAATTATACCCATCAAAATAATGTGGTGATGAAAAACATATTACACCATGATGTGGATACAGTTGGTCGTACATACACACGCTTTGTGATTCGATTCTGAAAAGGATGGATAAAAGGTGGAATATCGTTATTACCCAATAAAAATGACACATAATATTATATATGATACTAAAATTATTACTTTATAATTTAATCAATACATGAAGAGGAATTAGAAGAAGAAACATTTTTGAAAGCGTTAGTTAGAATATTACCTTTTCTTCAACCATATCCCACCAGATATCCTCTTAAAGAAACAATAGTTTTTCTTATGAGATGAAAAAATACAATATAATGTTAATAGGTATGTTTATAATGGAAATGGGTAGCGTTTAGTTCATTTATATTGCTCAAGGTGGTGTGAGGAAGTGAGGGAGGTGGTTCCTTTTTATAAGATAGGGGAGGGGCACTCATGGAAACACACAAAATATTAAATTAATATAAATTTATTTTGTTAAATATCTCCATAGTGATTTATTTCTAATTTAATATGTGAATGGGTCGAAATTCACTCATTCACATATTTTTATACTTGTTTCTGTCCCAAAATTAAACTTATCTTTTCATTTTAACCCTTACTTAAACCCTTTAACTTTTACCATTGAAAATTTGTTTTTTACTCATCACGGTTAATGTAATTATTATAAAATTCCAAAAAACCCCAAAAATATCATTGTTGACATGGCTATTATTATTATAGTCATTTATAATAATTATTGTTTTTTTATAACATTTAATAAATTATTATTTTCTTTATTGTATCATTTATGTCCTTTTTGTTACAATTCAATATTTTCCTCCTTAGAAATATAATAGAAATATGATAAATTCTAAAAACCTTATAATATATCAATAGCATATCAAATATGTCTATAATATTCTTAAATTTCGTTAATACTGTTATATAATTTTTATTTTGATATTATAATACACTTTATTTGATATGTCTATTAATTAAACAATTTTAACATCATCATTATACAAGCCTTTTATTAAAAATTTTAATCTAAAAATTAAAACTAAATTCTCAACATCAATATAAATTTATTATATTTAAAAGTACTCTCTATAGAAAAATTTTTATTCTATATAACCCTATATTAAAAATGATTTACTCACTAAACATATGAGTATGACATTATTAACTTATCTTAAAATAAAATATAATAAATGTCATATTCATACCCAAGTAACTTAAAAATGATATAATTTTTCCCTAAGGATGATTTTGGTCAGAACCCACACATCTAATTAAAATTTGTACAAGTGTATTGTTAATTTTATAATTTTATAAAATTACTTTTTCCTTTAATTAACTAATTTACCCTTAACCATGGTAAATAAAAATTTCCAAAAGGTACTATTAAAAATATGAAAAAAAATTAAGTTAATACTGTTAGAATCTAAATATCATACTAATTGAAACTTTTTATATCTAGTTTTTGAAATTAAATTTATAGAATCATCAAAATTAATTTTATTGTTGATCCTGCAGACATGGGGAGAAGGAAAATAAAAAGAATGTTTAACAGTTCAACAAGTTTTTGTTTCTAATATCAATATAAAAAGGATTTCAATGAAAAAAATTGGATTAATATATTTATAATTAATATATTGTGACTTAAAAATTAATTTAAATTATTATTATTTAAATGAAAAAGTTATTTTTTCAATATAATGTAATGTTTTTTTAATTTTCATCAAAAAATTAAAATTCTCTGAACAATACTATAAATTTACCTTCATTTAATTTGGGCATTCCAAATTAAAATTTTTTGTCTATTTTAACAAATTAAATTTCTGATATTGTCCAAAATTAATTATGTTATTGTTCAAAATAGGACATAACAAGAAGTTCCTGTAAGAAAATGGTATTTCTTACCATATTAATACTTTACCAAATATTATATAATTCCTTATAATTTTTTTTGATGTAATTTTTTTAATAATTAGTTAATAAAATTGATTTATTTTTAATTTATTTGTTATAACTATATTATTTATATAATTATAAATGTAAATTGGTGTTGCGCATAAACTCAGTGTTTCATATATCAAGAGAAATGTTGGTTTTTCATACAGTGAATGCATAACACGGTGTTGCGTATAAATTACTCTAATATTATTATTTTTATGTAATAAAAATATATATATATCCAGTGTTGTGTAATGTGTAAAACACCAATAATATTAAATTAATTTAACAAAAACTATATTGAAATATCTAAATTTATTGCATTTTACCGCCCTTAAAATAAATTTTTCCCTCAATGTTCATATAGGTTATGAAAGGTTCAATACAGGAATGTCCCTTTCATAAAAAATGATATTGTAAAAATGAATACTAAATCTACCTTTTAAAAAAAGTTTGTTAAAACATAATGTTTAGGCAAGGTAACTCATAACTAGGTTTCCATATATTAGAACATAGATGGGAAGTGAAAATGTGGACATTCAATAGAAAAATAACAATCAGGTTCTAATTGAGACTGATATATAACATGGTTATGACAATGTTAACAATCACAAATCCACAAATCATCGATAATACAAGGCACAATTTATTCATAAAAAATTATATTAGTATGATAACATTTTTTTTTTCAATATAATTTTTCCTAAATTTAATTAATTTTCATTAAAACATAAACGTACTTGATTAAATAAAATCTATCCCATTTTTGTGTATTGATCAATATCAACCTCAACTCTTTCTCTAAAAAATAATGGTGAATTTTTTATTCCAAAATAACCAACAAATCAAGATATCCAAGATAGTCTGTCCCTTTAGTCCTCAGACACCATCAGCACACAGTTATTAGAATAGGCTATCCAATATGCATAAATCTCCATGTGATGAGATAATTATTTAATAAAAATCCACATTTTAAGAGTAACAAAATCTTTTCATAAATATTTATCCTTATAACCTGTTTGAATGATGAAAATACAAAAATTTAGAAATAAAATCTTGGAATCATCTTGAAATTGGTCCCCCATAAATCACAATATTTTTCATGGTTGTCACAACCCAAACTTATCAATTCCCTCATTATATATTCTCTTAAAAATGGTAATAAAATGAATTAAAATATATACTTCTTGAAAATATGCAAGTTTTATTATATCATGGTTAATTGGAAATATTCTATATGTCCATAACATTGTAAAATTTATCAATGATAATATAACCCAATTTTTTAAAAAAATCGTTAATTAGTTCGTAGGTAACTAGTACCGTCCAATTAATCACATCCAATGTATCATTATCCAAACAAAATTATCATAAAATGAGGAATATATTTAGTTTTATCTTTCCCTTAATCTTCTGTTCTCTAAAAACCCATCTTACCCACTCAACCACTTTCCCTGGTTAATAGTACCATATAATTTAAAGTCCTTAATTAACTACTACACTAGACCAATACATAGATGTTTCATTACTCTATAATTACATAAAAGTAACTCTACAAGATTATTCATGAATCCCATTACCTAAATACACAATAATAACACCCATTCATTGTGGTAATCTACACTATCTATAGTTATCACTTATGATTTCCCCTTTTCCATTGGATTAAGAGGCTGATTTCATTGGTCGTAATAACTAACCCATGGGTTTGGGAACTAGTTAGCCAAATTCTCATTCACCTTACACTTGTAGAATTGAAGTAGGGGATGTTCATTATATGTATTTTTCTTTTCAAATGTATTATTAAATATTTTTTCTCATCAACTCAATATTAAAATGCCTGATGACCTTCATTTCTACACTAAAAACATTTATTAGAACCCTTATTAAGATTTATATCATACTTCTTCCCAGAATTTGAAAAATAATTAATGATAGTATTATTTTCTCCATGGTTTTTAGATTATCCTTTGAACTCAATCTTCCTATTCTTTTCAAAACCATGATATTTATATATAACCCAAACAACCATTTAAACCTCGATTTCACAATTAAAAATCTCTTCATATATATTAATGTTTATTTTGGTTAACACCCTTCAGATAATTGACATTAAGCCAATGAAGAACCTATTAACATTACATTCAGTTTGGGTGATAATTTTATAAGTGTACATAGAATATCCTTGAAAATATTCTTTATAGTTTCCAAATGATTAATAATCCTTCTATGTAAGATCAATAAACTCTTATTCAATTAGTTCAAAAATGATACAAGGAATGTACATATTCAAAAATATGTTTTTGAACACATCCAATTCTATGGATTCAATCTCATCTCACTACCACATATTAATATTTTGAGTCCATGATGGGTTTGTTTCACCTTCTAACTGATATAAATCTAGAATTACTTTCTCATTATTTAATCACATGATAACGGGGAATATCTTTTCAGTAGTACAGATCCATTATTCACCAAAAAATCGATCAGTTGGCCCGCTAAAAGAAGGTGGATGTTTCCTTATAAAAGACACAACAAAATTTGATTCCTCCTGTTTCTCGTGTTTTTTGTCCATCATGATTCATTACATTAAGAGGTTTTGTGATTGTACAAACATGATTTTACAAGATATATCCCATAGCATTAAATTGTTTAGGAGGATAATCATCTCATTTTCTATCATAATCACGATTAAAATCATTCCTCTGAATTCTAGCCTTTCACTAAAACCAAAACATTGAGTAAGAAACAATTATAAAAATGAGGAACCACAAAATCAGGAAGATTCACTTATAGGATTCCAAACATATAACACTTTCCTTATTCTATGAAACATTATTTTTATCCTATGTTATCCAGAGACATATTCCATTTTTATCCTTCCTGATAGTTCGTGAAGATTTTATGAATTCCCAAAGCATATCCCATGAGAGTCTTGAACATGGCATGCAACAAGGCTTGTTGACATATAGCAAGTTTCAATTAAGCTATGCCCGACATACCTTATTAGAGTTGATACGCAAAGGTATGTCTGTACCAGAGCCACGTACACTTGTAGTATTGAGGATGAGATGTTTTTCTAGGAAACCAATCAACTATATCCTTTAACAAAATTCGAGGAAATTTCAATATACTTTTATAAGCCCTTATACTTATCCATATACATTCCCTTAGCGTTCTCACTTAGGTTTTGTCATCCTAGTTTCCTAAGGGTAACTAAAAGTTTACAATGATACCAACTATAGACACCCTAATTTTTCATACCTTAAAATTACAATACTTTTTCATAATACTTAATAAATTAAATAGAAAAACTCCAAAATATTGTATTAGTCTATTTCCTTTGGAAGCATGGAAGCATAAAAACCGGTACATAAGTTAGCAACATTATCTCACACAAGGTTCTTCTTGACTATAATACTTCTTAGTCACATAAAACATAATGTATATCTTTATTACCTATGTGAAAGGAAACATAAAAAGGGGTGATCATAGATGCTCATTAAGGTTATACGGGGATATTTGTAAACAAAGTCATGAGAAATATTTTATTAGAATATGACCATGAAAATAGAAGATCATACCATATGTATCAATGATCAAAAATAGGATTGTATAATAATGAATGGTAGTTTATAAGATACTAACTACAAGGAAATAAATATCATTATTTGTGAAAGCATATCATTGGAACAAAACATGGAATGGTTATTGAAACATAATAATAAAATAATTATTACCGTGGATGTCATGGAATCACTTCCATGGACATCTTAGAAATATGGGTTCACTCTTATACCATCTTGGTGACAGGCTTTACTCCCATTACCATCCAAGTAGGAAAATTCCGTTATGTCTATATCATTAGATATAAATCATTACCCAATTCATTGGAGGTAGATATTGGTCCCACCTATATCATAATGAAATTATATATACATGTTTCCCAGGATCATGAAAAATCATATCATGGTCCATGGAATGAAATGGGCATCATGAATATGTAATCATATCATAACCTCTAGAAAGTAGATCAGTTTCATAATCATTTCATCAAACCATAACCCTTAAAAAGAAGAGGATCTCATAAGCATATAACGCATGAAATAGAATCATATTTTTTAAAATAATTCCATAAAAACCATTCAGAAAAATAATATGAGTAGATACAATGGATCATTTTCCATATTGTCATGATTAAAACATATAGATTTCATCTTAGATGGAAAATAATTTTGAATGATATTTTTAAAATATTTATTATGGAAATTATCCTTTATTATTTTAAAATGATTTATTTTATAAAAAATTCCCCACAATATTAAAAGAACTAATTTTCATTAAAAATAACCATTCATGCATACAATGACTGAAAATTAAGATATCATTGAATCCCTAAAAAATTATAATATCATGGAATCATAAAAATATGCTCATGTTTTATAAGTGAAAAACAAAATTTTATTACATTCTTTTTCTAGAAAAGTAAAAAATTATATCAATTTGAAAGTGAAAAAAAAAGATTATTTCTCCAAATGGGTAAAAAAACAATATATAATTTTATAATGATGGAAAACAATTACATTTTTTAGAAACATGGACATGGAGGATAAATATTCCATAACGGACACTTATGTATAAACAATCTCGAATAATAATACGATTGTGAAATAAACCCGCCCCTTTTGTAATATTTCCTTAAAATGTATCTAAAACTCCTGTATAATGGATAAAATAATGTTATTAACTTATTATAGAACCATATTCAAATGATCTCTCATTCAGTAATAATATTGTGTTTTTACTCTTCATTCTAGTGTTAACTACTTCCTCTTCTTATGAATGTTTTGTCATATAAGTCCTAGTTTATAAAAAAAGGATATATTTATATCATTTAAATAATAATATCAAGGTAATATGTAAACTATTTATGAAATATATATATTTATATAATCTTTATTTATTTGTAATCATAGAGAATGAATCACATCGCGTCATTGAGATGGTATGTCGTACGTACGCAAAAGCGGTTATATCATTCCTTTAATTAAGAAACATTATGGTAGTATATGTTATATTTTTTGTTCCAAAATCAATATCATGAGATAAATATAAGATATATTCATTATTGCAATCATTATACCTATCAAAAATGGTTTTTATTTAAAATAGATTACATTGTGTCGTGGATACTATAGGTCGTACACACGCACGCATGGTGATTTCATTTTTCATAGGATGGATTAAAGGTGTAATATGGTTGTTATATAATCATAATAACATATCATAATATAGTTTATAAAGTTTATATTTCTCAATAATTGAATCAGTGCATGAAGTTGGATTTTAATAAGAAACAATTGTCAAAGAGTCGGTAAGGATATTGCTTCTTCTTCAATGATCTCCTTGTAGATATCATCTAAGAGACAATAAAGTTGGTATTTTGATAATAGAAGGACCACTATAATGTTTATATGTAATTTTATAAGAGAAATGGTTGGGTTTCACCGAAGATAGAAGGCTCAGGGTGGTGTGAGGATGATAGGGAGGATATACTGTTTTATAAGAGAGGGGTGGGGGGGAACTCTTGGAAACCATCAAAAGTATTAAATTAATATAAATTAATTTTCAGTATAAAATAGAACCAAAGAGAGTTATTTATAATTTAATATGTTTATTAGTATAAATAATCTCAATAAATGTCTTTTATACATGTTTAGGTCACAAAAGTAACCTTATATTTAGGATTTAACCCTTAGTTAAACCCTTTCACATTTACGATGACAGCTTGCTTTTTTACACTTTAGGGTTAATATAGATACTATAAAATGAAATACTAGACAAAAACGGATCATTTATGACAAGATTAATATTATTCAAGTAATATTTATGAGTTATATATTTTTATTCATTTTATATTATTTAACAAAATATTATTTATTTTAAAGTATCATTTATTTCAATTTAGATACTACTCAATATTTTTATTTTTAGAAATATCATAATAATTTGATAACCAAAAACCAACACTTCTAATATATAAATAACATATCAAAATCATAAATAAAATTAATTTATGTCATTAATTATGTCCAATTATATTTATTTTAATATTATTAATATAATTTATATAATATTTATTTAAATTTAGCAATTGCCCCATTATCATTTTGCAAAACTGTAAATAAAATTTTTATTATAAAAATTGAAAATAAATTATCATTATAATTAAAAATTTATTATAATTAATATGAATATTTATAGTATAATTTATCATTTGTATAACCCTATGTTAAAAATGGTTTTCTTATTAAACAAATGAGTATGACATTTTTATCTTATCTTTAAATAAAATATAATAAATTTCATTTTCCTAACCATGTGGCCCAAAAATGTTATAATTTTTTCCTATTATTTATTTTGGTTGAAACCCAATAATCCAATGAAGTTAGTACTTCTGTTAGGGTAATTTTATTATATTATAATATTATTTGTATCCTTAATTGCGCGATTTACCAGTAACTCTGGTGAATACAAATTTATTAATATTAATATTCATGATATCCAAAAATAATAATTGGATCCTATTAGAAACTAATGATCATTCATATAAGAACCGTGTTTGTCTATTTCTAAAAATTTAATTCATAGAAGTGGAAAAATTATGTTTAATGTTGATTATGAAGACATGGGTAAAAAACAGATAAAAAGAACGTTCAAATTATCAATAAGTTATTATATCTAATTTAAATATAAATATGATTCCTCTAACCTAAATAAGATAAATATATCTAAAATTAATTTATTGTGACAAAAAAATAAATTTAATGTATAATAATTATTTTAAATGAAAATGTATTTTCTAATTGCAATGTATTTTTTTTATTATGCATAAAAAACGAAACATTTCCGAAAAATACACAAAATTTACCTTAAATTAATATTTACATTCCATGTTCAAAAATTAGTTTTATTTTATTAAATTAAATTTAAAATAGTTTCAATATTTAATTTTATTATTGTTTACATATGGATATAAAATTCATTTCAATTATGAAAATAGTATTCCTAAACATATAAAAACGTTATAAAAGATTATACATTTCGTTATAAATATTTTTCATTTATGTGAAAAAAGTTAAAAAGTATATATTTTTATTCATATTTCTATTTTTAATGGCTAGGTTATAACAATATAATTTAAATAACTATAATATTAAAGTGTTGTTTCAATGAAACTCTGTGTTACAAGTAACACAATCCAAGTCAATATTGCATGTAGTGCAACATTAAATTGGTGTTTCATATAAAATATCCCAAAGATAGAGTTTTTATATTATAAAAAATCTATATTCAGGGTCTCATAATGTGAAAAATGTCAAAAAAATTAAATTAATCTGAAAAAATAAATTCACAATATCTCGAGATGTTACATTCCCCCAACACCCTAAAATGAATTTCCCAATTGAAATTGTTTTGTGTTATAAATGTTTTAATACTTCAATTTTCCTTTCATAGAATCCCACACAATAAAAACGATTACTAAAACTCCCTTTTAAAAAAATAAATGTTATAAACGTAGTGGTTATACTATGTAAATCATAACTAGGCTTCCACATAATAAAACATAGATGGGAAGTGATAATATAGATATGGAATAGAAATATAACTATCATGATCAGATAGAGAGTGATATAGAACATGTTTGGGAGAACGTTAACAATCCCAAATCCGTAAGTAAAAATTCTCTAAGGATCCATTTTATTCATCAAAAGTGAAGTTACTAGGATAAATTTATTTGGGTTCAAGATCATTTTTCCTAAAATTGATTAATTTCCTGGAAAAAATATTCAAACATGATTATGTAAAATCACTCACTTTTTTATTCCTTGATCAATTTCCACCTCACGTCTTTCTCCAAAAAAGTATGGTTAAATTTTCATTCCCGGAGAAATAAAAAGTCATGAGATACATGACAGTCAATCTCATATGTCATTAGTCACAATTAACATGAATTTTTTACAATATAATATCCAATAGGAATAATAATCATGTGGTGAGATAATATGTTAATAGCACAAACTTCCTAAAAAGTGTTGCAAATTATTTTCATAAATAAAGAACCTTATATCTCTTAGAAATATGAAAACCCAACACATTATAAATAAAGTCATGAAATAATCTTATCATTGAACCATCATATATCAAAGAGTATCTATCAGTTGTCATATTCCAAACTTTTGAATACCCACATCTTATATTCTATTGAAACATGGTAATAATCTGAATTGCCATACTTTCTTTATTAAAAGAAATCATGTTTCCTTATTTCAATGCTTATTGGATATATTCCATGAGTTCAAAAAGTGTCACAAATCATCCATGATATTATAACCCACTTGTCAAAAATCCGTAATTTATTTAGTGCTAACTAGATTAGTCCAATTAATCATATCCAACATATATTTATCCAAAAATTATTATCTTTATATAAGGTACATGTTAATAATTATCTTTCCCTTAATGTTATGTTCTCTAAAAATATCACCTTACCTCCCAAATATCTTTTCATACATACTAGTACCAAATTCATTGAAATCCTTAATAAATAAGTATAGTAGAATTATCCTTAGATGTTTCATTACTCTGTAAAAAAATAAAATTAATTCTACAATCGCTACTACAAAACACGCCTATAATAGCGTTCGAATTTATCAAAGCCATAAAAAATCCCTGAAAAGTTCATCTTTATTAGTGCTTTACTTTATCACTGAGGAAGGAATGGTTTATCACTATTTTATTTTTAGTGTGGATTAAAGGTGTCATTTATCCGCATGTTTTTAGTGCTGATAAAATTTTAACTTTATCAGTTCTTTTTTAGTGCTTATAGAGGTCCAATATAAAATTGATAATTAAAAAACTAAAAATAAAAGGTGTAAATAAATAAAAATATGAAACATTTTATTAATTAAATAATTATTGATAAAAATTAAAAAAACTTATATACATATATATAAATTATAATTATTAATAAATTAAATAAATTAAATATAGATATATCAAATGAATAAGTATAATATATATAAAATGTTAATAAAAACATATTAATGTATTATCCATTTTTAATGTTGTTTGATTTTTATATTTAACCAATATCAAATGTCATGTGTTTCATTTATCTCACCTATATATATATATTAATGAATTTTTATACACAATCACACAAAAAAAAATATTTACACAATATATAGAAACCCATACAACTAATATTTATATAATTTATTCAAATTTATGTATATTTTTGAATTTCAATATAACATGTTAAATTTAATATATATTATGTTTCAAATTGTTCAATTTATTTTAAATGCAATATGTAGGGTATACATTTTTAATGTATTTTATTTTTTATATTATTTTGGAATTTGATCATTTTCAATTATTTATTTATATATATTTAGTTACACTGTTTTAGTATTTTCAATATGTATTCATGCACTTCAATATATATATATATATAACCATATATTTTAATAACATATACTTATTTAATAAAACTTTTAGATTTTTTCATTATTTTTAATGGGTACTCATTTTGAAATTTTCAATTTCACTCATTTATAAAATGCATGAATTGAAGATTATATATCCATTAATAATGTTAAAAAATTATTTCAAAAAATTATTTCTAAAAAATATATCTGTAAATGTATATTTACTATATTATTATTTATAATAATTAAATATTTAAAAAATGATAATAAATTTATTTTAATAATTATAAAAATATAATATATTAATTTTAATAATTTTAATTTTTTCATAATGTTATTTAAAGAATAATAACTATAAAAAATTTATCAATTCCTTTTTGTCGCTGATAAATATCAATCTTTATTAGGGCCAAAAAATCTCTTTTAAAAGATATATTTATCAGTGCTAAGACATTAGTGCTAATAAATATGTCTTTTATCAGTGCATTTTAAGTGATGATAAAGCTTGAGATTTATGAGCACTAAAAATTAACTAATAAATATTCATTTTATTGGTGGTTAAAAATTTAGTACTAATAAAAGGGTTTTTTTTGAACTGTTATGAAAGCTCTAATAATGGTTTCCCAGATCTATTTATAACCACCATAATCATTACTCAATCAACCATGATTATCGAGCACACACATAGCTCCTCTACTGTCGGCATGACTCCTATATATTCTGTTAGATTGATTAATTCACGAATCTAATGTTTTTTAATTTCTCCTCTTCCTCTATCATTTTTTGATGTTTAGGGTTCTACATCTTTCATTTTTTGCATTGTTCATAAACATGATAAACCATACAACTCCACTTGTCGCTATTGAAATAAAACGTGTCTGGTTCATTTTGAATGTTTTTATCCTTTCATACTTATTTGATTGTCCATGTCATTTTTCCTAGAAAAACACATAGAAGGTTTACTCTTCTCTCAATGTTACCAAGTATACCTCTAATCCCCCCTCATTTTTCTCTTCATTTGAATCATATATGCTTCTAAAACCTTATTATTCTCTCCAATGTATTACATATTATATTCTAAATTATAGATTTAAGGCTTAATTATGAAGCTTTTTAATGATTAGGTGATACCAAGATGGGGACCTCATTTATCGGTGATGAACATATTGTTACCAAAGTAAGTGTAAAAATCAATAAAACATTTTTTTTGTATTTTTTTATTCATTTAAATTGTTAAAACATGAAATGAGTTTTTTAGATTTTTGACTTTGAGGAATAATTGTTTATCTAATCCAAAAAACAATGAATTAATAAATCACATTCAAAAAATTATTTGTGTGAAGCATGTTGTGAGAGTTTTATTAATTAATTCAAGATTATTATTAAACATTAACCATTGGTTACAAAGGGTGATGGTGAATTTATTGGTGAGAAAAGTATGCTCATCAAATTTTTTAAAATCTCTTAGATTGGATATAGTTGATAAATCATTGGGTAAATGGACTTAGAAATGCACAACAACATTAAAAGTCTTTATTTCCCAAAACAAAGTGTGTTATCCATTGGTAGATAATTCATCAAGAAAACAATGAGATGTGATTTATTAATAGATTTAATAATCAAAATAGATAGATAATTTGTTTATATGATAAAAAATAATATGAAATATTCATCGTACATTCTAAATAACCATAAAGAGAAAAATTAATAAATAAAATATACTTTTTATGGTTTTCTTCATTATGTAAAAAAAGTCATTTAATTTTTTATCCATTTCCAAAATGCACAGAACAGATATATCATATTTTTGAATATCCATGAATCATAAATGAAAATTTATGCTTATATATACTTTCATTAGAGGCTACGACATAAGAAAATCTTTGTTTTTGTGGCACATTAGATATATTATTTTGTATTAATGAATTTTGATACTTATCTTAAATGTTTTCTCGTCAATTATAAATCATAAGGATCATCATAGATGGATTGAAACATTTATTGAAAAACTCAATGAAATAAGTACTTTGATGTGATGAAATTATCAATTTCCCTAATATGGTGGTCAATTCTCAGGGAACTCTTTATTAATTGTAGAGTCCTTATAAAGGGATTAAATCCCCTATTTTAATTAACCCTTTGTTTCATTCCATATCCAAAAACCTCTTCTTATATTATCACTTTTTATCACTAGGTTAAGGTGCAAGCACTCCATCATTGATCAAGGGTCCCTAAGAATATTTATGTGATTGAAGGCTACTACAATCTCCTCAAAGGCTAGAACACTTTTTTGTGGGGATACCTCTCTCCAATATTATATTTTAAAACTGATAATATCATTATCAGTATAAAAATATGTCATTACTTGTGGTAATTATAGTCCAACATCATTATATGTGGTATACATTTCAATGTAGGGAAGTATATATGGTTCATTTAAGAAATTATTTTAATATATAATAATAATATATTTGGGATTGCATTGAATAGATTAATTTCATTTATAAGAGTAAAAAACATTTACATAAGTACAGAGTATAAGTTAAAAAATTCACACATTAAAGGAATGTATGTTATTGGAGTGATCTTATAGTGGATTAAAAATATCCAAAATATGAAGGTGATGAATCCTTGAGTTGAAAAATGTTTTGTCGAATATAGGTAGGGTGAGATTAATTTCTTCAACACTATTAGATTCGAGGTATTCCGATTCCTCTTCAATTGAGGTAACTTTATGAGTGATTCAATTAGTTTAGGTTCCTAGGACACTTTAATATTTAGATGCTTGATTGTCTTCCATCTCATGTTGATGGATTAGACTACCAATTTCAAACTAGTCTTCCTCCAATCATTGAGGTTCCAATGAACATTTATGAAAAACCTCCTAAAAAGTGTTGAGATGAAGTCATGTTTGAAAGAGGGATTGAGTAGCATCAAATCCATTATCAAAATATGGATGAAAATAAAATATATGAGGATTGATTAAATAATGCTAGTGATGTTTAGTTTTACTATAGTATTGAGGTATTATATCCTAGTTCATGATAGTCCCTATTATCATGAAAGATGCACGCAATTTTGGACTTTTATGAATAAATTGTATTGCATTTTTGTTATTCAAGACAAATTAAATGTTTGACTACTCATGTAGAAAATGTATTTTGAACATGATGATGTGGAAAATCAATAGAAAGAATATAAAATTTATTATGAAACTCTAGAATTAATATGGGATGGATAACATTTTGATTAAAAAAATAAAAAACAATAAAAATTAAACACCGGATTTAAAATAAAATTATAAAGGCAATACATAAAGGTATAAAACCTGAGGATTTTTGGAATCAATGCGGCCAAAATATTAACCCCCACAAGTCAACAATCATTAGTTATCATGGGAGCACAATGAGGATGAATGTGCTGATTAATATTGACTCATGGTGCCATGTCCAACCAATACTGAAGGAAATCATTTAGAAATATATAAGACTAATGTTGCAATATATTTTCTCTATTTTACTGAAAATTATATAATGAATTGTTGATATAGTTTTCATTATTCCTTATATACATCATTTATTTTAGAATAATTTCATATTAATTTTTTCTTAATGGTCACTAGAAAAGACCATAGAGGCTTCTGGACTCTTCTGATGAAGTTACATCTTTGGGACAGTGAGGGGAAAATAAATCCCCACCCCCCACTTAGTTAATTCCACATTATAAAACGAGGAATCAGGGATTACATTCAGCAATAATCACAATGAGAAATAATTATAGGTGAATTATGGTCGATAATGTATTATTTTCAATTATTTATTTTATCCAACTTGATTCAAAATTGTTAATTTATGAAATAGAAATTGAGTGGTAAAATTGAATAATGTTCATCAAAATCACGATACACCTATCACAAAAGAAGTATGAGTTAAGCTTCATTAGAGAAGAAATTTTTATGTATTATAAATAAAAAATAAAAGATTAATTCTGGGATCTGCAACAACATGTGTTCATTTGTTTATATTAATATTAATGAATCAATATCTGAATCCACTTCTAGTCCACATCATGTGCTATTGAGGGAGGTGCGTGTAAATTAGGATGGTGTACTTGTTAATGAAAACAAAAAAGTAGAATGGGAAGCATGTGTGAGTATGAAATAATTTTAATTAATTTTTATTTATAACAATATTACATAAATATAAATATTTTCATATTTTTTATATTGTTTTGGCATAATAATTGGTGATGTCCATAACTGAAGAAAAGCGACATTCAATAGCATTAAATGTGCCTGAAAAATATGTTCATTTTAGAGGATTATGTTTTGAAGTCTCTCCGAGAACATATTTCCAGAAGATAAACCTCCATGAGAATGTATATATTATATTGATGTGAATTGGGAAAACAAATAGACTCGCCACAAAATATTATTTAGGGTCCTGGATAGGTAGACTAATGTAAAAGAAAGGATCACGGAGATCTGGTTGTGGGGGAAAGATCCACAAATGTAGCATATAATCCCACTTGCTTTGAGGCTATTCATTCCCCCCAACTACATACCTTACCTAAGGTAATCAATTTTTTCCTATTATTTCTCCAAAATTTGAATCAAAGTTTTTTTGATAACTTTATATTCACAAAATTATTCAGCGTATAGTTGTATGTGATTTTTATCTATCAACACCCACATACTATCGTGTTGTGATGGGTATAGTGTATAATTTCTCAGGATACCTTCTACACAGTCAACCCTCTAAAAATCACATGAGAGTGGGGATTGAGGTATATTATGAGCCTACTTCAGAGTGTCATGTTCCACTTCATGGTCTGGATTTTACAACGGTCAAATCTTCTATTGGAGATTTCATATCAAGGCCATATAATATTATAAATATACATGGGGAACATCTTTGAAAAAAAAATATTTATATGAATAACATTTAATAGTTGACGATAAAAGGTCTGAAATGAGATATGATATTAATTATTGATAATGTGGTGGAGCAACGAATGGTTGAATAATGAAAATCTAGTGAATTGACCAAGAAAACCAAACAAATTTACGAGTGTACATTCTCCCTCCCAATTCCAGAGAAATATTTATTATCATTACCAATTCATACAGAGAATGCATATAATTATTTAACTAGGTCTTACATTGCATATGAAGAATAAATATATGGATATTCCTTCAAAGATGTAATTGGTCTTGATACTCTAAATGAGATTCTCAAGCATGAATGGTTGGTCCACTTAGTTGTGAATAAAAACATATGGTACCTTTTCATAATAATTTTGTCCAAATTGCGAGCTAAATTTGTTTATTAATGTTAATAACTATTCAAATTTTGTATATGACTTTATATTAAAACTGTATAAATGAAAGATCATTTGAAACACGATTTGGATTCATTAATACATGTATCATTTCTATGACAGAAATTATATTGTATGAGGATGAAATTAATAAGAATAAAGCTGAGTTACTTAAACCATTTAATAAAAAATAATTAGATGAAAAAATATATTTAATCTCTATACATAAAGGGTAAAACACTAGGATCTAATCACCTAAAATATATTTTTAATTTTTTAATTACATAATTGTTTTTATTTTTTTAGGGAGCACTTGAATTTGATAGCTGTTAACATAGACACACTAGATATTGATTTTTTTGGATTAAATTATTGGATTTCCATCCATCTGAGAACACATTACATGTATTGTGAATATTTAATACACTATAATAAACATTTTATACATTAAAATCAAATTATACGCCTGATCTATATTTTAATGACAATTTTGTTATGATAGGGTGGTCAAAAAATAAAGTCTAGATCATGGCCTGAAGTCATTGTCTGAAAATCTAAAGCCTGTGTATTTTGAAAAATTGAATCAAATTAAGGTATATATAAAAATATATAACTATCTTGAGGTTTTAAAACAATTTTCTTATTTTGGTCACTATTTATGCAGAGTCTAATACTAGATAATGCAATTATTATGGATATAAAGTATGAAGATTTATAAGGGAAAAAATAAATCATGAGAAGGCCATCATCCCCTGATATTTAATTTCCAATGCTAATTACAATTTCATTAAATATATTTCATCATCACTTGTCTGTATAAATTTTCTTAGTATAGTAAAGATTGTTTACAAAAGAGTTACCAAAAAGAAGAAATCGATTTTTTGAGAGATGATTGGGCATCAATATTTTTGTCAGAATGTATGAGGATAATAAATTTAGGTGATGATATACTACTTTTTTATCTCGTATGAGTTATGACCTTTGAAATATATTGGAGGTGTAAAGAATTATTGTCAAAATGCTTATATGTTTTTTTTTCATTCTCTGGGAGAAGAGTAATAGAGTAAATCACTTTTCATAGAATCACGATGCTCAAAATAATTAAATTGCAGGGAAATTTAAGTGGAGAAGGTGGAGGGAGAGGCGAAGATAGAGGTGGATGTGAAGGTGGAGGAAGAGTCGAAGTTGGTGACCAACATAGAGGAGGAGGTAGAGGAAAATACTTAGGTGGATGCTGAGGAAGAGAAAGATAAGAAGCATTGGACTGAAAACAATAAAATTGTTGGGAAAATATGTTGAATAATGATCAAAACAAGATTGTGTTTGTGAAAGATTTTTTAAAAGTACCAAAAACATTTATCACTAAAGATATGATATGTTGTGTGTCTTTCTAGTTTAAAAAAGGAATTTTATTAAAAAACCACATGTTCCATACTCAAAAGTGAGAAAAATGAATTGTTTAGGTACATTAGAAAAATGATACATATATCATTTGTGATGAGTAGGGATCACCCACACTGAAATATGACACACGGTGTGACCGGTATGACTCCGAATGTCTGTTATCAGTTTAAAAATGACATTTTGATACAAAAAGGTGGCACTCACTAAAAAATGTGAAAATATGCTTGTATTTTTAGGATAATTTTTTAGAATGATTCATAATTCATTTGTGACATGTATGAATTAGTCTCATATCAAACCCACACCAGAAGCCCACTGAATGGCTCAAAGTCTATGCTTCTAGTTTAAATTGAAATTTTAGTAAAAATCACATGTGGTGTAATCAAAACCATGGAAATGAATTCTTATTGTTATTATACATTTGAGAAACTATCAATGTGTCATTTTTGACATTTATCATTCAACCAACCCGCAATCAGACACACGGTATAACAGTTATGACTCTAAGTGTGCCTTTTTATTTCCAAATTGAAATTGATTTTCATAAAAAAACAACTAACATTCTCAAAAACAAGGAAAATTAATTTTTATTATTTTGGTAATTTTTTAAAATGATCTAAATGTCATTTATGATGTGTAGGAATAACCTACACCTCAATATGATTCACGGTGTGACTGGTAGGACTCCAAGTGTCAATTATTGGTTTCAAATTTATATTTTAATCAAGAAACTGTCACCCACTGAATGTGGAGAAAACATGATTAGATTCACATGATAATTTTGGATAGTCATTCATAATTTATTTTTAATGTGTATGAATCAAACTCTAGTGAGACCCATAAATGATTCCACATGTATATCTCAATGTTCGTGTTTCCTGTTTAAAATGAAATTTTAGTAAAAAAACATACATGGTGTACTCAAAGGTGATGAAATAAATTCAAATTTTTTTGATACTTTAGAAAAAAATTAATAACTCATCTAGGAAATGTTTCATTCATCCATGCCTCAATCGGACGCATGGTGTAACTCGTATGATACTATGTGTGACTTTTTTATTCATAATTGGCACCAATTTTTGTGAAAAAGAACAAATGACATACTCAAAACTAAGAAAACATGTTTGGATTATTTTTTTTACTTTAGGAAAATGATCCAAACCTCATATTTGATGTGTAGGGATCACCTGAACCTCAATATAACCCATGATGTGACTGGTATGACTCATTGTTTTTGTTATCAGTTTAAAATTGACTTTTTAATACAAAAAAATGTCACTCACTGAAAACTGAGAAAATGTTCTCGAATTGTCGTCATACAAGGGGAAATCAATTAATAATTCATTTTTGATGTGTATAAATTAGTCTCATTTAAAACGCAAAAATTATGCTACATTTATATATTGAAGTGTGTTTTTTCTAAATTATAATTTCATTTCAGTAAAAAAACAAACATGGCATTATCAAAATTGATGAAACCCATTTTGATTATTTTGATACATTAGAAAATTTATACATGAGTCATTTGGGATGGGTATCACTCATTCACACCATAATACAATAAATTGTGTTACCAATGTGACTCATAGTGCATCATTTTTATTCATCATTTTCATTTATTTTATTAAAAAAATAACATACTCAAAAATGAGAAAACACAACCATTTTTTTTGTTACATTAGGAAGACAATATGTATGTCATTTTTTACATGTATTGATCAGCCCCACATCAATCTGATGCATGGTGTGAACAATATGAACCCATGTGCATCTTTTTATTCAAAACCGACATTAAATCTAATAAAAATTCTATGATGCTCAAAACTAAGAAGACACATTCTGATTGTTTTGGTAATATAGTAAATTCATCTAATACTAATTTTTGGTGTGTAGGAATCAGTCAGACATCAATTCGACTCACAGTTGTACTGATATGACTCCAAGTGCACCTTTCTAACAAATTTAAATTAGTTCTAATAAAAAAAAAACTCACATAATCATTAAAAGTGTTTTATTTTTCCTATATTTGTGTTAGAATTTTTTTTTCATTTTAATTCAGTATTTCAATCTTATTTTGGAAAAATAAAATTCTATTTTTGCGGATGTAGTGTGTTTTTTCACCACATTGTACCTTTTTCAGGTGATTCAGTGTGATACAACATTACAATGATGTTTTAACCTTTAGCAATGCTATTAAATTCGCTGATAATGATTCCCATTATCATCGATTTTAAAATTATTCATAAAAGGCACCATTATTGGTGCTTATATAGGATCTAATAAAGTCAATCTTTATCAGCATATTAAAAAACACTAATAAATCATAATTTTTATAAAAACAAATAAAAGTCTTTCTAAATCATACTTTTATTACAGATTTTTAAAGCATTGATAAAGGGTGTATTTATCAGTGCCCAAAAAATAGCTTATAAGTGGGGTCATTGATTATATCATTTATTTCTGTTGGAAAATATCCCTTTTATCAGTTCTTTTTTAGTGATGATTAAATCCATGGACTTTTTACCATGCTAATGTATTCAATGATTTAATAGTACTCATAATGGATTTTTCTAGCATTGTTAAGGGAATTTTATATAGTAGTGAGCATTATTTATAAATCCCATTACATAAACACACAATCATTACACCACATAATTTTCATACTCTATATCACCAATAGTGATCGCATGAGATTTCCCCTTGTACATTGTCTTAAGAGGTTGCTGATGTCGATCATCGTCACTAGCCCTCGGGTTTTTGGAATTTGTTAGAATAATTCCCATTCTCGTTACACATGTAGCATAAAAGCAGAAAAGGTGAATTCAATATAGAATTATCTTCAATAGTATTGTTAACTAACTTATTCCCATCAATTCAGTAATAAAATCTATGATGATATTAATTTTCTCAATTAAAACATTTATTAGACCCCATAATACTATTTCCACCATGGATCTTCCCACGCTAAGAGGATAAAGTAAATATCATCTTCTTTTCTCCATTGTTTTTACATTTTCATTCTAACAACATATTCTTTTTCAGGAAAAAACAATAAGATTGATACGTAACTACAACATCCGTTACAACTTTTATTTGTCATCATAAAATCTCTTCATAACTGCTAATGTATCTTATGGATAATTCACTTTTGATACTAGAAATTAAAACACTAAAGAAATTATCAACAATAATTTCAGGGTGGATGATAATGCTAGAAACGTACATTGAACGTCCTGTAAAATTTCCCTTATAGGAACCAATAGATTCATCTTCCATTTTCGTAAGCTTAAAAAACTCCTTTTTAATATATTTGAGGAGAATATGTGTAAATTGCTTATTGAAAAATATTTTCTTGAACTCATCCCATTCTATGGATTCAATATCATCTCACTGCCTCATATTCTTATCTAGAGTCCACCGTGGCTCTGCTTCTCTTTTTAACTAATAAACATCCAAAATGATATTCTTATAATCTAAACACTATAAATAGAGAATATCATTTCAGTAGTACTAATAAATTGTTTATCAATAAGTGGGTCATAAAAGCCACTAAATTAGTATAGGGTTTTCCTCATGAAATACTCAATATAATGTTTTCCCCTCCTTTTCTAATTTGTATGTCTATCACATTTCAGAGCTTGAGAATGTTGTGTGAGAATAGAAACATGATTTCACTTTCCATATCCCATATAATTTGGTTATTTGGGATGACAATCATAGAATTGTATATATCAATCACTATTAATGCAATTCCTTCAAGTTATATCCATAAAATAGAACAATGAACATAGGGTAAGAAACGATTATCATAATAATGAAGCACGGAATCATGAAATTCTCTTATATGATGTCTAAATTATGACACCTTCCATATTCCAGGATACCTCATATTTATACTATGTTATTTATATCCAGCATATATTTAAATCATTCATGATGGTTCATGAAGAGTTTGTGAATTTGGAAATAATATCACCTAAGAGTGTCAAACTAGGTCTGCAATAATACATTTTTCGTGTACCAGGTTATGATTGTGTTTGGCCAGAAGAACATTATCGAATTGGTAACCCTATGTATATTTGTTCTAGATCCACATCTTGTTTTATTATCTATATAGGGCTATATTTCTAGGAAACAACTCACTATATCCTTTACGAAAATACCAATACATTTTCCAATACTTTTCCTTATCCTTAGAGTTATCTTTTTACATCTCCATAGGGTTCTCACTAAGGTTTTATCACCAATGTTTCCAAATTTTATCTTAACTTTTTGAATGATACCAACTATTTTGACCCTCTATTTTCACAAATTAACATTACATTACTTATTTGGAATTCAAAATACATTACACAAAAAACGCCTAATTAATGTATTAGTCTAGTCCATATGGAACCACAGAAACATAAACACCAGTACATAAGTGCAATATATTATCTCCAATTAGGTTCCTCTTGACTATCACCCTTATTTATAACAACAAACATAATTCATAACTTCATAAACTGAGTGAATGAAAACAAAAAATGGGTGATATCATTTGTTGAGTAAGGGAAAACAAGAGGTATATATTAACATAATAATGAGCATAAGGGTTTAAGAACCAAGTCATGAAAAAAAGATCAAAACAAGAAAATAAACTATCATAAATAGGATCATGCAATAAATATTGGTATTTTATAAGACATTAATCCAAAGGAAATAGGGAATATAATCCATGAAAGAATAACATATGAATAAAACATGGAACTAGGGAAGACACATAAGACTACATTAATGATTTCCATGTTAGTACATGCATTGCATCAAAGTCAATATTGGTATTATGGGTTCACTTCCCATACCATCATGATAGTCATGGTTCCCTCCTATGGCCATCCAAGTAGAAATAGTCCATTATATTTTTCTCATTACATAAAAATCCTTACCTAATTAATTGGATGGAGATATTGTTCCCACCCATATCATAATGAAATCAAACATACATGTTCAAAAAGATCATAAAAACCATATCATATCTCATCAAATGAAATCGATATCCTAATCATGTAATCATATCATAACCTACGGAAAAGATTTGATGGATGCCAATAAGGGCCATGTGATGGCTACACCTTCCTAGAGAGAGGGACCAACCTAAACTGAACTGATTGAGGTATATATTTTTGAATATCCCTGCAATGAACTGGCTAACCCACAACCTATTGTACAATTTTCATTACATCCAAAAATTGAGGGGTCATGTCCGTAATGATAGTTGGACCAAGGAAGTGCATCCCCCTTGAATGAAACTAGCATGGAGGCTGAGATGGCTGAAATTTTTTTAATCCATAAAGAGGGGATTTTTAGGGTGAGTAAGTTCAACACGACACTAAATTAAAAGGAATTAAATTAACTTATGGTTATCAGGAGCAAGTTATCCTACCATTTTTTAGACATGTAACAACAGTTCTGAGGGTTTGAGTGTTTTTTTTCCTTATACAAAAACACTATCATCTTGAAGGCCCCATACTACTTGGAGGATGTGTAAACTGGAGAAAATTCAAAACAATAGGATAAATTGAAATTGGCATTTCCTTCAGACTATATCTATATGGGAATAATAATGCAGGCTACCTATGAGGTTAATGAGAGAATATTGAAGCCACTGAGTAGTCTGATCCCCATCATGGAATCCCAAAAGATAATTTTTGGCAATGACATTGAAGGTTAGGATTTCCAAGAACCGATTATCATTCTATATGAGGTAGAATTAGCTATTGGTTGTTATATACAACTCTCAGGGGATAGTTTGGAGGGAATGCAATGGAAAGGCATCCACAGCCCAGGAAGGAAGAAAGGGAAAATGGAAATCAAAACTAAGGTAGAGACATTATGGCTAAGAGGAAAAATAAAACGGATGAAAAGACTATTCACACTTTCCCAAAAATATGGAAACAAGGATGGAAAATAATGGTATATAAAATGAAATCTTGGCACTTCAAAATGGAAAAAATGAATATTAGTAACATGAACACAATAATAAGAGGAATAAGGGGAAGAGATTAAATATGTAGGTGAAAAAAATGGATAACATAAACACATGGCTCTTATTTTACATTCCAATGAATAATTTCCCTTAGATTCAATCTATATCATTTCCATATAGGAAGAGGATGATATTATATTAGAAAATACAGCACTTGTTGAACTTAATGAGGAATAAGAGACATGGATAAGTAAAAAAGATAAAATCATGGTTTAAGGATTCAATGAGGGGGTGATCAATGTAGAGGAGTACTTTAACACATGGTACAAGCTAGATTGCAACATTTAATATCTAATCCAAGATGAACATAACATGAATGTAAACTCTCTTTTCTGAATGTTTTACAAGGTAAGTGACTCCAACAACATAATACTTGTTTTCAATGATTTTATCATGTCTTACTGTGTTTAACTGACATTGTTGAACTATTTTGGATTCACACATTTCCTCAAAAGTGTTTTTTAGAATAAATAATCAAATTTCTTTGTATAATAATTTCATTAAATAATAATTTGTGAAATTAAGTGGGTTTAAAAATCATATAACCTATAACATAGAAATAGATTTCATAAACATCATATCGCAAAACATAAACCATTTTGATAATTAATATAACTATATCCTATATATAATTTACTAGAAAGTTATGAGTAAACCAATGGATGTTGTCTTATATGGGAAATAATTTGGAATCATTTTTCAAAATATTCTCAAGGAAATTACACTTTCTCATTTGAAGATGTTTTTTATAAAAAATACCATGAAATATTAAAAAATCAATTTTATTAAAAATAAAATTTCTAGCTTATAATTGAATCCTCCTGAAATTATGAAATCATGAAATCATAAAATTATTTTTATATCATATAAGTTAAAAACAAACATTTATCTCGTACTTTTTCCTGAAATGTAAATAATTACCTTATTATGAAAATAAAAAATAAGATTCTTTTCACATATGGGTAAAAATTAATTTAAGTAATTATAAAATAGTGATAAAATATTTTTGGTAAACATTTTCAGGAAACATACAGAAGTAAGATAAATATTCCCCGATAGACAGTTATCTATAAATAATCCCCAATAACATTATGATTGTGAAATTAACCCTTACCTTAGGTATAATTTCCATTATAAGTCTCTAAAACTCATATATAAAGGATTATTGAATTTTATTAACTTAATATTGAACCATGATCATATTATATCATATATGATCATATTATCTCCAGTTTGTTAATAGAATTTGATTATTACTCTACTTTCTAGTGTTAACTACTTCATTTTCTTATGCATGTTTAGTCGTATAAGTCCCGGTTTATGGAGATAGGATATAGAAATTTCATTTAATAAATAATATAATTGTAACAGATAACATATTTATGAATTATATACATTAAAATAATCATTATTTATTGGTAATCATGGATAATGAATCGTATCAGTTCTTGGAGACGGTAGGTTGTACATACCCATTAGAGATAATATAATTCCCTTAATAGTGAAATGGTATTAGAGTGGATGGTATATTTTTTGTTATAGAATAAACATCATGTTATAATTATAAAATATATTTATTATTTATCTTATTATACTCATCTAAATAATATGGCTAGAAAATTTTATTACACCACGACATGGAGTTGGTATGTCATACGTACGAATGTGTGCTAATTAAAATTTTCGTAAGATGGATAAAATGTGGAATATTGTTGTTACATGATCATAATAAAATTTCGGAATATTTTTTATTATTTATTTGTTACTTTATGATTAATTCATCACATGAATAAAAAATAGAGATGAAACAATTTAGAAATAGTTGGTAAAGAGATTACCTCTTTTTCGATGATCTCCATCTAAAACTCCTCATTGGGACACTAGAGTTGGTCTTTTAGAAGAAAATAAACACTATAATGTTACTAAGAAAGTAGAGAATGGATATGGTCAAGGGTTTATCAAGATATAAGGAAAATGATTGGGTGAGGATGTGAGGGAGGAGGTACATTTTTATAAGAGAGGGGAGGGGCACTGTTGGAAACTCTCAAATATTAAATTAATATAAATATATTTCCGTTTTAATATAGATAAAAAGTGAGTTATTTCGATGATATGATGATGATTGGTCGAAATAATCTCAATATATTATTTTCATACATGTTTTAGTCAAATAAATAACCATAAATTTTGGCTTCAACCCTTAGTTAAACCCTTAAACTTTTACCACGAAAAATTTTATTTTTACACTTTAGAGATATTATAGTTACAAAAAAATTCCAAACGAACACAAAATAAATAATTTATAATATTAATAACCTTATTATATTAATTTTTATGATTAATTTATTTTTATGAATTTTATATCATTTAATAAAATATTATATATTTTAAAGTATCATTCATGTAAATTTTGATTATGTCCAATGTTTTTGTTTTTAGAAATATCCTAAAAATATAATAACTTCTAAAAACACTTATAATATATCTAATATTTATTATTCATCTATAAAATTCATAGATTTCATTAATTATATTAAATTATATTTATTTTAATATTTTTAATACACTATATTTGTTATTTCAATTAATTAATCAATTATTACATCTTCACCACTCAAGTCATCAATTAAATTATTTATTCTCTAAAAATTAAAAATAAAGCATCACGATGGAGATAAATTTATTATATTAATAATTATTACTCATATTATAATTTATCTCTTATATAAACCTATATTGAGGATATTATATTTATTGAAAATATCATTATAGCATTTTTAACTTATCTTTAAATAACATATAATAATTTTCATATTCAAACCCTAGTGGCACAAAAACGTTCTAATTTTTTCATAAGGTTTTTTTGGTCTAAACCCACTCTTCTAATGACATTATGACTGTGTTAGAGTAATTTTATAATATTATAATATTATTTTTTATTTAATTACGTGATTTACCCTTAACCGTGGTAAATAAAAATTGACTGAAGGTATTATTCATGATGACCAACAAATTGTTTTGATCCCATTAGACTCTAAATATCATACTTATTACACTGGTGTATGCCTGTTTTTAGAAATTCAATTAACAGAAGTAGAAAAATTAAGTTTATTGTTGATCTCACAGAAGTGGCAAGAAGGTGGATAAAAAGAATGTTCAAAAGTTCAAAAAGTATTTATATCTAATTTAAACAGAAAAATGATTCCCATATCATAAATTGGATTAATATATTTTTAATTGATCTATTTTGGATTAAAATCAATTTGAATTATAATAATTACTTATATGAAAAGACGTTTCTTATCTACAATGCAATATTTTTTTTACTATTAATCAAAAAAATTAAACTTCTCAGAAAAATACTATTCATTGGCCAAAATTAAATTTTGACATTTCAAATTAACTAATGATTTTCATTTTATAAAAGTTATAAAATTTATTTTATTATTTTTAATAGAATGACATAAAAAGATAATCACTTAATAAAATAGTATTTCTAAATGTATAAAAACTTTACCACAAATTATACATTTCATTAAAAATACATTTTATTAATGTGAAAACATGTAAAATTAGTTATTAATCAGCATATTACTATTTCTAATAGTTATGATATAACTATCTCATTTAAATAATTCTAATAGTAGATTGTTTTTTCGAAGAAACCTACTGTTGCGGGTAACATAAGACAAGTTGGTGATGTGTGTATTGAAATCATAACTTGGTGTTATGTATAACATATTCCAAACAATGTTTTTTTAAAAAATAACAATAATTTATATTTAGTGTTACGTGAATATCAATATTTCAAAAACATTAAACTAATTCAAAACATATAAAATTCAAATAAAACTTTGGGAGTTATAGGAAGCCAACCCATACATGGAATTGTATGTTGATATAGTTTTCATTCATTCCCCTAGGTTCTATTTATAAACAACGTTATATATTGTATTTGGTTATGAATAATAATACAAAATTTCAAATTAGAAAAATACATAACCTGAATTGAAAATTTTTGCATATCTAATTTCACAATCAAAAACATTTTTTCTTTGAGGACATATTTACTTTTAAATCCTTTATAATGATTTGTAAAGATAATGTGAATTATACTAAGTATATCCCCTGGTATTGTCAATCCAGGTGCACAGTATGTTCTATTTTCCTGTTCCATGTTATGTTGAGTTAGGCCTGACACACCTTGTTAGAGTTGTTACCCCTAAGTACATCTATGTTATATCCACATCCACTTATAGTATCTATAAATCGATGTATTTCTAGGAATAACCACATAATATATACATTACCAAATTTCAAGGATGTTCTTCTATGATTATCCATAAATTCTATATTAGGGCTATTTTCCCTAATATAATTTTTCAAAATCTAGTTTCCTTGGTTTCTAATAATGTTCCTCTCATAACACCTGTAAAGACCTTGACATGAGTTTACCGGAGTCGGTGTCATTCAAAATTGCATTGGTATAGTAAAAAAGGAATTCACATCCCATAGGAATGAATTGTTTTATATATTTATGGAATATAGATAAAAACTTGAGTTTTATATTATAACTTGAAAGGAAAAACAACATATCATTTCCACTGAAAACATCCTTAAATTCCTAGATTATCGCTACAACTCATTCATTTTATACATCTTTGCATCCCAGGGAAAAATAAAACATAATATATGGGTGACTATAGATTATTAGAAATGGTAATAAATACAATAGAAACTATATAAAACATAAACAATATGGAAAGGTTAATTTCCAATATCACGAGTCATTGAAATATATACTTGAATATATTATATAAGGAATGAATGTTTATCAAACTAATTTCATATATATAATTCCATTAGAATAAAACTTAACCATGTATATTCTATTATTTGAATAATTCCATGGATTATCAATTAATAATATCATAATTATAGAATACATAATCTTGGACGTCAGAACATACCATCATGACCTCTTCAAATTCATCTGAAAATAAATTTGTAATGCCTTATCCAAATAAGAAAATGATTTGTCTCATGAGACTAACTAATGAATCAAGGGTATATAGACAGCACCACCCATCACTTATTATGTATATTTTATTCCTAATATGAATTGGGGGAAACATAATCAACATATACATAAGAAATGTAACTAACATTCCCCAATCAGTAGCCCAATCACTAACCATTCTGAGTAATATGATGAATGGTATCAAGATAGAGAATCTATAGTTAAAATGGTATGAAAACATTTCATAAAATATGTTATAAGATATCGTAGAATATAAATCTCAATTAAGAATAAGATTCACTATATGGTGTTTAAATAAATGAAAATACAATAATAAAATCATTAGATAATTCTAGAGAGTAATACCCTTGTAAAGAATAGTTATTTTAGAAAAATAATTTGAATATTTTATAAAATAATATTTTACAAATTCATATCATAGAAATAGAAATATAATTACGATGAAATTATATTTGAGGCATAAATTATGTCCCAAATTTAAAAATATTTTTAATTAAACTTTAGAATTTGGCCAATTTAGTACTGTTTAAGGTAAAATATAAAAGAGTCTTTAAAATGGAAAAATACATATTTTTTGTATTAAACACAAAATTAATAAATATATTTTATAATGAAAAAAATTTTATTCAATAATATTATGGTTTCTTAAAATATATTATGGATGGTACTTGATAATAGGTTATAAATTGGGAAGTTCCCTTTAATTAGGATTTCATAACATGAGTAATTGAAAAGGTAACCTTGTAAAAAATGATTTTCATGATCAAATAAATATGAACTGTTCTTGATACATGATTTTGGAACATATATATATAATTTAGATTAATTATATAAAAATAAAAAATAATTACACTAGGGTAAAGAGAGAGAATGTGTAACCAAAATGATAAACAGGGGTTCATGAGGAATCCCTTACCTTATGTCCAAAAGTATTTTTCACTTGAAATTAATGTCCTGGAAAAAGAAATAAAAATAATTAATGACATAATTCATAAAATATTCATCATTTATTTGATTTATTGTCATTATATTATGTTCATTTATGGACTTTTTGATGAGTTATGGGACTCAGTTTCATCATTTGAAATTGTTTATTTCCTTTGTTTTCATGATCAGTTCACTTGTACATATGTATGAAAGATCATTTAAAATGTATATAGTCTTCCATAATTAAAATAATACATTATTTATGAAATTAAAAGAAAATTTTATGTTCTTATATATAATTTTGATTCTATATATGAGGTGTATTCATTCAATAAGATTTTTGTGTTTACCATGTAGATAATTTTGGTATTTTTTGGATCATCAAGAATTGGTTTTGTATTGTGAATTAATATTATGTATATATACTGGTTATACAAAATTAAATAAGTTTTATTAAATATATTAAATTCTGGTTTTCCCATAAAAATTGTTTTATAATTATCCTTTAAGGTATAATTCAAAAAAAAAACTCTTCCTCCACGATGGCGGTAAATCGGCACCCCACGGATGATGTTTTCATTTTTTGAATAAAAGTGAAAGTGAAGTGAATTATTGGTTGATATAAAATTAAAATAAATATAATTATAGTATATAATATATAACTGTTTTTTCATGCCACTATGGTATATGGAGGTGATGAAAGGATAAGAAAAGAATGAAATTAAATGAAGATTAAAAGAACAAAAGTGGAGTTTAATTTTTGAGATACACTCCTTGAGAACCTCCTTAAGGAACTCTAAAAAGGTCTTCATATTGATACCAGAAAGAGAATAACCTGGGGGAGAGGTTTTTGAGTGTTATTTGGAAAAAATTTGACATGATTCATGACATTGGTGGTGTGAGTATAAGAGGTGGTGAGGGGTGGTATTTATAGTGGAGGACAAAGGTGTTTTTTGATAATTATATTCATTACATAGTTATTTTTTGCCAAGACTATCAATAAATTTATTCTTATCACTGAATATATTAAAATAATTATGGATAGTTCGATGTTATGGGATTATATCAGCAATACATCCTTTATGACTCAATAATTCATGTATTTTTAAATACCATAAATTATAGTATATCACTATTCACAAAAAATCACATATTTTCGAAAAATACCAAAAAATCACGGTAAAATTTTTTTGACATGTAGAATTAAAAAATGGACTCCATTTTATGAAAATATTTTCAAAATTTGAGAAATTTAATTTTTTTTCTATAAAACGTCATTTATTGAGAAATTATGATTTTAATATTATAAGGGATTTTATGACACTATCGAAAATTAATCAAGGTCTCATAAAATTATTCAATATTAATAAGATTAAAAAATATTAATTCATGAATCTATTCCATGAAAATAAATATCCTTTTAAATCACTATTTTAATTATAAAATGTAGAATAAAAAATTTACGTTTCACAGAAACAAAAATAGATTATTTATCAGTTTTAAAACATTTATTTTCTTATTTTATGATTTAAATATAATATATATTCATTCATAAGAAACCAAAATTTTATTTATACTTTCATAGGTTATTTTACTATTCTATATGTCATTTTACTATTCCTAATGATAACATTACTATTCCAATAGTCAAGTTACTATTCCATCAGTACAGGTTCCATAATTTTTAGAAATTCATATTATTTAATTCATTATTTATTAATAATGTTTTTATTATATTATATATTTTATTTTATGTGATTTATATTGAATAAAATAATTATAATAAGATAACGTCCATTGATAATTTTTTTGGGTCACTAGCCATTACACCCACATCATGTGGAGGTCAACATCAGCCTATGTGATATTTACTAGATCAGTAGGATAAAAATCCAAGGGGTGATATATGGAGAGTTCATCCTCATAGAAAATGTGTGTGGGGACCAAGATAAGATCAAACATCTCATGATGGATTCATTGTTTCTGGTACAAGGGATAGATGATCACAATACGAAGATGAAGGATATCCCATTCATGCTGTGGTTCTGCTATTTTGGGAAACATCTATTGTACATGCTAACTGGCAGGCCAATTATAAGCATTAGTGAATTCCTTTGGGTCGAATATAATTCCTAAAAAGGATACTAGAGTCATTACAATGGAATATGTGGGGTTACAAGTTAAATCCTGAAGATTTTTTGGTCTGTTAGGTAGGGATTACTACTATGATTTTATGTGGGTGGATACAATCACTGAGGGATAAAAATGTGTGGGTGCGTCAGAGCACCTACATCGTTGTGGGGATGCTAGAAATAGGTTACCACTTCAGCCGATTTTTCCTTACATTAGTGAAGCTATAAAAGCCTCATGAACACATCACTGAAGGATAGACTCTGCTTTATTCATGTGGGCCCCTTCACTTTTAATATAGTTGGGAGTCCACACACATGGGCGGTATATGAAAACCCAAACCCCAATTCACCTCCATCTATGAACTTTCATCCTATGATTTGGAATATCACGAGTAGTCCACTACTCATGTTGGGTCATGTGGATTTACAGGCCAGGGTCGGATTAGAGGATCACTTCATGTATCACCTATTCCCCATTCCAATGTGAATGGAGACTGAAGATGGTATGGGGAACATCATGAAATTTTCATATAACATTGACTTTTATGGTAGGGTACTTATGTATAGGGATGACAATGAGATAATTTTTGAGACATACAATATGAATTGGATTTTAAGGAAGTTATGATTCATATAGTGGTTCACCTCTACTGTTTACATGAAGGTGCTTCATGAGTTCCAACAATTAGTTATACATAAAATCAGATTCATGTTTATGTTAAAGGATGGAGAAAGGTGAAATGATTTTCCACCACCTACTGCAGCATATGGGATCATTCATTAATTTATATTATAGTGGGATCATGCATATCCAAGGTAGATGATAAGGCACAAATCCAATTGGGATAAGGAAGTAGAGGTATGAAAACCCTGGATCTGGGCATGAGTAGTAGTTGGAGGATGACATGGGGGTGGGGTTAGTCTTGTGGGGAGGTAATTAGTTGCGGGTCTGACATTCCCTAGACCATCACAATTACATTTCAAATGAATATGGGAGGAAAATAGCTCTATTTTCAAGGTAAAGAGGTTGTGGGAGGAAGGAAAACATATAGGGTATTCTTGAGGGTTCATGTCCAGGATTCATAGTAGTGGTCATGTTGTACGGTTATCCCTAATGAAGTTGTCTTTCTATATGTGTCGAATAGATGTGGGCTCTTTATAAATCTCAACAATCTCCATAGGATATGGCGTGGTATCAATAGAGGAGAAATTTTACTTATTAGGATGGCTCATACTAGGTACGAAAACCCTGTACATTGAGAGGATTTCGATCAACACATCAAAATTGTTGGATGATTTGGTCCACTCTTAGAGTACATCATGTCTTCTAACCATCTGGGTGAAGGTGTTGTTGGGGATCCCCCCAATAACCCTAGGTTAGTGAGTTGGTTTTTCATCTACCTCTTCAAGGAGGATTGGATGATTCCTAGTTTAGTGATACCTAATGGGACACTCCCCCATAAGGATTTCTCTATTTCCAATCAGAAAAATAATCTAATATATTGTTCCTTGAAAGCTACCAAACCCCTATGAGCATTGAAACTCTGCTTTCACTTGTTTATGGGTAAGTGATAATGGATGAGGGGGAGGTCCATCATGATCTTTAGATAGAGGGAGAATGACCTTCAACCCCTAAAGGGGTGATTGTGGGGGACCTCCCATTTTTCATGGCCATTGGAATAAAATAATCAGTCAAATTAGGGCTTATGATGGAGGCGGTGGATGAAATGGTAATTCCCCTAATATGTGGGACTACCTATTAATATGTCTGATATCATCATCAGAATGTACTATTCATGTAATTATCTTCCCAATTTCACCATTTATCTCTTCTAATATACCTTTTAGTGCATGGAAGTTTCATATATTAAGGGTAGTTTAAATATTTTTCAAGGCTCCATCAAATAACTCAACATCCAATTTGGTTGAAACATAGGCCTATCTAGTGACAATAAGTGTTATTCTCTGGGAGAAAAAGGAAACGGAGAATATAGTGGTTTGGACAAATGAGGAGGTTCAACGTGAAGGGATATATGATATTATTCCCTTGTTGGAAGGGTCGAGGTGGTGCCCATGATGAGGCTATCTGAAGTAGCCATGGTGTAAGATCTAGTCATATAGCTGTTACTAGAGGTTAATTTTAGGGTCAAAGCCTCAACGGATGATGTGGATATTTCTTCATAAACAAAAATAATTTTGGGGGATTCTTTGGACACATATTCCCCAGAATTTCCACTAGATGTAGCTCTAGGAGATGAATCTGAAATTCTTTGACCAGTGAGTTAAGCTGAGGAGGCATGAATGGTTTCCTCAACCAGAGAGGTTTCATAGGGGTAGAAGAGGTTTCTACTATTCTTTAAGGGTAATAAAAGGATACGTTCATGGGGATATATGTTTATCTACTCACGCCTCATAACATTCCCATGGAAGATTATAACACTATTTTGTTGGTTGGATTCCCTCTATATGAGCATGTACCTCCAAATACATTTAGGATTTGTCTTTAGATTCCACCAATGAGAAATGAGTCCTTCATCACATGATAAAGAGGATTGTGTTGAGCTTTATCACCAATACCTAGAAGGATAAACTTCCGCATTGGGTTGTATTTCACCACCACTGTCTAGTCAGCATGGGGACTATTGGGGTGGACTTTATAAACCTTCACACATTGTCTCAATATTTCATCAACATGTGGGAACATTAAGGATGGAAGGTACATAACATTTCTCAGAAAAATCACAAGGAACAGAGTTCGTAGGATCATCATGAAGTCGATGTGGAGATTACCCACCTAGAAGGTATTTTGTTAGATTATGAAGCCATGGAAGCTTCTCAAGTAGAAATATTAAATCATTAAAATCCCAGTTGTTGGTGGAAAAGTCTATGGTAGATTAGGTAGCATCCTTGGTTGATGAGTGCTAGTTTTTAAAAAAACCTTCTATGGTTTAAGGATGTTGATGTCCGCCCCATGTCTAGTAAAATGGTGTATCAACTAGCGAAACGCTAGTAAAATCATGATATGAATCACCATAGGGTGGAAAATATTGAATGATTGATTACAAGGGTCGACCAATTTGTATAATTTTTCAGATGAGAGGATCCAATTTGAGGATGACCCTATAGAACATTTTTTGGTTTGATTGAATCTCCAACAATATTGAACTTGTTTATTTTATTCATAATTTACCATCTAAAATCAATCACATTAAGGAGATTACCAATGGACACAGGATAATCTTACTTGAGTGACGCATAGTGTGTGAATCAAGGAACCACCATGTGATTACTCATTTATATGAGAGTGTTAAACCAACATTTTTTATTTAGATTTTTCATTTTTTGACTGGACAACATGTGTTCTCGGTCCCATTGAAGAAATTTATAGACAAAGGTGCTCTTTGAAGAACCGTATTTTTTTCCCAACTGTTCTAGTGCACAAATAGTAAAACACCATGGTATTTGAATTATAACATAACAAAGGGGATTGAACATCATGAATCATGATGTCCAATATATTGAAAAAAAAATGGGTGGCTTGAGGATACATGATAACTACATACCATGTTTGAAACATATAATCGGTACCATTTAGAAGAGGATGGGCACAAAAATTGGAGGGTCGATTGCTGACCATGATAGAAACATGGAACATGTCTCTGTACACCATTGAAATTTATATAGGGAATTGTCCTAGGATAGTTGGTGATCCATTTGTACCAGTCACAATTATAATTTGGGGCCCCATTCAAGCATGGAAGAGGATGAAGAACCAAATAAAGGGCCATAAAAAAGTTTATATGAAGTAATGGAATGATATAAAGGAATGAAACAATATCAAAATTACACCACAATGAATTGAAACACATTGGGTTAGTGCATCATTATAAATTATGTTTAAACACATATTCTAGGGGGATGGACGCCTTGAATGTCAAGTGACGGCCACAGAAAATAAGCAATGTGTTAGGTGACTAAGACTGACAGAAAGGGATTCTCAAGAAGGGGAATAATATAACTCACAATATTTCATTGTGAAATGAGTATGAGAGATATGTAATTTAAAATTGTATAGTGAATACAAAACAAGTCTACATTAATGTCATATGTTGAGGATGATGTATATAATATCTTATATTCATGTGATTGGGACGTGGTTGTGTGCGGATTATGCACTGAAATTCATAACATATCATCCTCATGTCAGATTAAGTCGGCATCCCATGTCCATTACACTGAGTAGAGTTATAGTTTAACATATTGTGAAAGAATGTGTTGGAAATGGTGTGAATTAAACCTATCCTTCCACAGTGGTAGAGGGTGTTTGAGGGTATCAAGATAGAGGTACACCCTAGAGGGACCCATGAGAAAAGGGACAACAGATGACCCTGCACTAGGAGATGGATCAAGCATGGAGTCTCACATAGTTTAATTTTATTATTTTTTTGAAAATAACTCTTATTTTTGGGTAATATAATGTGGACCATAGGGTAGGAGTCCTAATGGGATATGTTTAATGTGATAGAGTTACAACACAATGTGAAGGAGGGGTCGAGGGTGCTCTTATTCTACACAACACATTTCTAAAGGGGCTTCCACATAGTTTAAATTCATTGAACTATACAAAGTATCATATTTTAAGGTCATAGACCTTGGACTGTGGGTTCTTAGTTTATGGTCCTCGATTTTGGACAATGTACATGACAAAGTGTTTGACATGGAGTGAATAATTCATAACTTGATATGAATAGACAGGCAAGGGAGGACCATTCAATGCAAAACATAAGGGGTAGGAATAAATCAGTTTGTGGTAGTGATATTTGGACTTGGGTTCTTATTTGAAGAACATTGATTTTGGACCATGGAAGATAGTATGAGGTATAATTATTAGACTATATGGTGGAGTGTATAGGAGGAATATGCATGACATCAGAGTAAGGTTACCCAACATGAAAGTGGGGCCTCGGAGGACCACCTAATGTCACATAAAATTTCATCTATATAACTAGAACATAGTTTAGGATCATGATGGTTAGACCATTAATTGTATATTAAGGTCACAAATGTTTCAAAATGTATCGGTATCTAAAAAGCATATGTGTAGTGTGGTGGAGTGACAAACCAAATGTGAATTAATGGCCAATGAGAACCTTATATAATACAACACATTCCTAGAGAGAACAAGAACATAGTTTAACATCCTCATTAATGGAAAATTACTCATACTCTATGTTCATAGAGTTCATACCACGGGAAAATTTCAATCTCAACCTTACATCTGTGTAAAACCCCCTATCCCATAAGCCCTCATGAGCCCTGATCAGTGTGAGAAATAAGGAGTAGTATTTAGAACATGTTTCTTAAAAGGGGAACACACAATAATGGGAGAATGAAATTAAAAAATCCAACAATTTACATTTAAACATTTGAGACCTAGATAGTGAGAGAGGAAACTAAATGATGAACATGGAGAAAATGATGACCATGATTAAAATATAGGTTTAGTTCCTATTTCATCTATATTTGATGAGGAAAAAGTATGATCAACCATTAAACAAGGTTGAGACATGAGATCCATTATTTTCTATCAAATAACCATCTAGGTGTGAGCCTGGGATGGTAATTTATCCATTTTGGAATCAAACGATTTTGTTAACTATGCAGTTTAGATCAGAAGGATGAGGATTATTGAAATCGTAGAAAGTGTGATGTTTTTTGTTGGGAATGTGGAATGTCCCTGAAATAAACTAATCGATTTTTTAGCCCTGATATGAAATATCTAGGAATCACAATATATCCTGTTAGTATGGGAATCCATCCATACATAGAACTAAGATATGAAGTGGTAGGAGATCGATGCTGGTAGAGCGACATCCTCAATATTAAGGATATCATATCATCTAATAATAAGAGAAATCATAGTTTTTTATGTGGGTAAGATCAATTTTTAACAACATACACTAAGGGCATTGGGGTTTTCAGTTTAATGTTGGACAAATTGGACAAGTATTTCTACTATTCCAGAGTCATAGTGATTGGAAAAAATTGATATGAGGGTCCTGAGGAGGATTCTTTGGCAGGAAAGAGTTTAATGGTGAGCTAAAGGGGCCCTATAGAACGCAAAAACATGGAAAAACATACCCAAGGATAACATCTTGTCATCAGGAAAGAGAAAAATATATAACAAGTTGACAAAGGGTTTGAGCTAAGGATGAAATATCATGGGGTCAATAAGTATCCCATGAGAATGGAAATCACGTCACATGTTGTTCTTTAAGGTGGAATTGTAGAATAACATCTCCAGTGGGGTTGTCCACTTCATCAATGATAATGAATAATCATGTATTTAAATATGAGGAATCGTAACTCTATATAGGGTAGGATCTCAGTTTAACATCACACATTTAGAATGTTGGCATTTGTTCATCCCATATTTATTCTATGGGTATTCATGTCTTTATACATGGTATAATCGCATTTTAATATCATGAACTAAGGACATTTGGGTTTTTTCTTTGCATATTTATTGAATGAGGAATCATGGGTTATTATGGGGTATGTTTGAGGTTTAGAATCATGTGATGAGGATGTCAGTGTTTATTTTTCCCATATTAATTGTATGGGGTATTCTATATTTATACTTTGTAAAATCATAGTTTAACATGATGTGCTGAGGATTTTCGAGTTTATTCATACCATAATTTTAAAATGTAGTATCATGGATTTATATAGGCTAATATCATAGTTTAACATCGTGTTTTTATGATGTAGTTTGGAATTACACATTGAAATGTCAACTATTTCCACCGTTGTATTAATCCATTAGGGAATCTACGCCCGCTAATTGGTCCGAGTAAATGAATGTGGCTTATTCATCAAATGAGGTCAAAGAGGGTATTTTAGGGTGACAACCACAATAGTAGTTGACGGTTTTGGTTCGATTTTGCAGCTACTCTTAATGATAGATGTTTTGAGAATTACTATTTATCTCATGGAAATGGGAATCAAGCCTCACAGAATTTCGGATATAGGTGGAGGCATATAATTTCAGAAAATGTGAGTGGTCAAGAAAACCAATCATTGGGTGGATGTACATAGTCTGGTGTCACAGTGCTTGGACAAATTTCATATAGTTTATGGACATAATTCTTGTATTGTTAGGTTATAATTTATTTTCATAATTCTTGGACCATGGAAAAATCGATTATGGTCATAATTCTTGGACCATGGTAGGGTGATCTTAGAATTCTCATGTAGTGAAAGAGTTAACACCTAATGTGAATGGAGCCAAGAATTCCATAGGCCTATTGAAGATATCATGAAGCCAACTACACATAGTTAAAGGTCATACAACTTGGAACATGGAAAATAGTTTAATGTCATAATTTTTTGACTATCGGAGAACAATATAAAATAGTTTGAAGTCCTAATTCTTAGACTATTAGTGAATAGTTCAAAGACATGATGATTAAATTAGGGGTAGAATTTATTTTTTAGACATTTGTGTAGAAAGAAAGAGGTAGAATCTATTGTGAATAGATGGAATATAATACTATACACCACATAAGTACTATGAGAAAAAGTCACATAGTTTAAGGTTGTAATGGTTGTACAATAAATGGTGTCAAACGGCCAATAAAAATTGATTGGGATCAAATAAAAGAAGTATGAGTGTTTCCACATATCTCTTGAGGATGGGAATCAAGACCCATGTAGTTTTGGAACATGGTGTGGTAGGATACCAACACCAGGAGTGGGGTAAATCCCCTCAAACATGTGAATTTAGGCATACCATGGTTTCTATAAGGAATCTTATGACAATGAAATGAGTTAAGGATACTGTTTAGCTTCATGTTATGGGGGAATTTATATTTTTCATCAGATAACATATGAGGAATCTAGATATTAGATGGGGAAATATATTTTATTGTATTATTATTATCATATGAGGCATCCTGATTGTATACAGGGTATGTGTTTTTGGATCACCCCATACTCATCATTAGAGGCATCCCATTTTTACAAGGGATATGATCACCTCTCATTAAGAGGTATCCACATTCAATATGGGGTAAGATCATAGTTCAAAATAGTTCATTAAGGATTCTATGCTTCATATTTCAAAGTCATAAAAATCATAAAATTGGTTTTTAGATAGCTTAACATCACAATGATTAGATTTATTGAAAATAATTTAAGGTTGTACCACCTCGATCGTGAATCCTAGTGTAAGGTCATAGTGTTTGGACCGACTTCTTCTTCCTTGTGTGAAGTACTAAATGGAAATCTTGGTGTTGGTGGGAGGTGTGATAAAATATCGATCTATGGTGATCGAGGAGTATTATCCTTTCAAATAGACACCATGAATGATGTATGGTCATTACCACATGGCCTCAAACTTCGGTTTATTTTTCTAGCTATCACATGTGTCCTGAGAGCCAATACCTTGTCATCATAGTGGATGGAGATGAATTGAACCATCTTTCTGAATGATCTTTGTGTCTTGTTCTGTAGCCTCTTTGGATTGTGAATTTCCAAGATCTTGTTCTTTTTTATGGCTTCCAACTCATCTAGATAGAATTATTCCATTATTTCTGATGTATTCTATTAATATATATCTATTTATAGAAATAAATAATAAACATCAATTGGAATGATGACCTATATTCCACACAATAGAGAATATGGAGTCACCTAGGTGGAATTATGAGTCAATTTTCTATTTGACCAATCAGTGTGCATTAGATTTTCCGACCATATCTTCTTATTAGAGACCACCATATTCAGCATGATTTTAGAGATGGCATTATAAAACACCTCGATCTTCCCATATCCACATTCAGGGTAGAAAGATGTATGTTTGGGAAAGATTTTATAATTTTCCTAAAATTTCTTCATCTTGGAAGTTCAAAATTTGATTCCATTTCCTATGAGAATAGCAAGAGGAACTTCAAATTGGTGGGTGAGGTGGGATCCCATTAACTCAATCATAGATTGGGTATTGTCTTCTATAATGGGAATTACGTATTCAAAATTTTCTAACAATAATGTTGTAATTAGAATGAACCTAGACAAGCGAGATATGACTGGTGGGTATGGACTTATGAAATTGATTCCCCATATTTTAAAGGGATAAGTATACTTTTTAGAGTGGAGAAGAAATAGTTGTCAATCCAGAAAGTTAGCATTCATATGACACAAAATATTCCTCATGGCGAACTCAATGTTCTTGTGATTCATGGTGGTCCAAACGTATCACATCCTCTGAATATGGTGGTATACCGTCGATCCCAACTGATGGTTCCCATAGGACCCATCATGAAATTCTTGTATAACCAGATGGATATCGTCTACTTGGATGAAAAAGTTGATAATTCCATCCTACCAACTTATATAGAGACTATGATCAATGTGATATAGGATTAACAATGACACACACTAGTGAATTCCCTCACATTCATCTCAATATGATTGAAGAATTCCATGATATTGATAATTAATAAATTGAATAATCTAATCAATCACATCCCATATATCATGGGGACTTGAGAGTACTAACACATAATCATCAGTAGTTAGTTAGTTTACTTTTTTCCTACCATCAACATATAGTATAGAGGGGGTAATAAACCTTTGGGATACATCATTAATGATCATGTCATCTAAGCCAGGCTCCTTGAGAGATGTCAATTGGATTTCCAATGCTTTGACTCAAATTTTTTGTCACCAGTGGAATTGACTCGCTTATAGATGATTGGGAAACTAGGACATCACCTATTGATTATGCTCCAACATAGGCCTAAGATCATGTTATCTGATGATATAATAACCACTAATCTACCAAATGACTAATTAAGGTTCTACCTTGAAATTTAAGTGGTGACATCAACCATTAGGGCTATCTTCAGACCACTAATGAGTTCATGAACTCTACCATGTTGTTTTTGTAGCCTTTAGAAAACATGGATGAGTTTGTAAGGGAGGCTATATTAAAGTGATGAATACAATCCAATTTCATACACTGTTGAGCTTTGGATCTCATACCAATTTTTCATTAGGAAGTATAATAAAAATGTATCCTCCAACATGGAATCTCCTAATCCACTGAGAGGATAGACACATCCAAAAAACCAACATTCAATGGAATCTCATCCAGGATTAGGTGGGTGGACTGTAAATCTAAAAATTCATAGCCTTTGATGTAATTATATGGAATAAACATAATTTTTAACTACTAGACAATCATTACCCACTATTTTGGTCATCCTATAATTATGTTTCGATTGCGAATATATTGTAGCAGGTCCACCTAGAATTGAAGTTGTATCTTGTGATTCTATAGATAATGTGACAAATTTTGTACTACCAAATTCAGTGCAATGGAGATCATCTCGATAGGTGAGTAGTTTATCTCCTTGTAAAGAAGCATGAGACTGAGATATTATAATCACTATATCTACCCTCAGTTTTTTCTAGATGATATCCACACTAAGGAACCATTCCATGTAATTCACATAATGGACTAGAGACATTCTTGAGATGGCTGGTGTCATGATCGAAGGTTTTAGCAGATACTTCTTGATATCATTGAATTTTCTATGGAACTCCTCATACCACTAGAATATGGTTCCTTTCTTCATGATCCTCGATCAATTCATGGGGTTAATCTTAATATTTTAGGAGTGTAGGAAGCCAAACTCGTTCTCAAGGACATTGATATGGTCTTGAGGCAGGTGGCACATAACAACCAAATCATCCATATATAATTCCACCAATGTCCCATGGATATTATTAAAGATGTGGTTCATGGCCCGCATATAAGTGGATACAATATTCAACAGGGAAAGGGGAATCACTTGATAGTATAAATTCATGGTGATTCATTATAGGATGTTGATTCTTCATCCTTGATGTACATCTAGATATGATTGTATATGGAATATCAATCAATGAAGGAGAGGGACTTGAACCCTTATATGGAATTAATCAACAAATATATCATTAGAATTAGTAAATAATCCTTTGGAAAATGGTGGTTGAGGTGCTGAATGTTAATACATACTCTAATATTCACATTCATCTTCCAGATTATGATGATGTTGGTTGTCCGTAAGAGGAACTGGACCACCTTGATGGTGTTTTATTTTTTATGATTATCAACCTCATCCTTGACTATGTAACCATGAGTGGGGTTAATCATTCTTGGAGCCTTATTGAACCCAATAAAACTCCCTGGGAGGCCATGAATATATAGTGAGACCCTAGGTTTTATCTATAGATTCTTATAATATCTCCAATCAAATGGATGATGAAGCCATTTCAGGAAGGACCCACACATTAGTTTCCCCTCCAAATACATGGCTTCCCTAATTAGTTTTATTCTTGGATCTTACCCATTACCAAGGTTTACCTAGTATCTCTCATCAATGGTCTTTGGTAAACCCTCCAAATATTCTTGTGGGGCATCTTTTAAATCATTTTCGTCTTCCAAGATTATATTATTATATTGAGTAGGTAGTTCTCCGGGTCCAATAAGCTATAAATAATAAATTTGGCCTACATAGGTGGACCAAAAATTTCTACTAAGAGGTTCTTTCTATAATAAAAATATAGAAACAGAAGATTTCAATCCAATTTCATTCAGAATTCAACCATGAGGTAAATGCTTGATGTCGGATCAATGGTATGAGTCTCCCTTTCTTGAGTATTCATTTCATTGGGGGTAAAATGGGACATCAATGGATTGGTTTTCAAAGGTATAAATTCCCAGTATCTCACATGATTAGGAGGCTCTAGTATCCCCTAGGCATATGTAGTGTAATAATGTCAAGTAATCTATTGGAACTCCTAATTTTTATGGACTTCAAAACCCATTTTCTTAAAGACAACAAAACAACCTTCTAGGCCTAGTGGTGTAGCCTCTAACAAATGAATTAATATAAGTAAGTTTTCATTCAAGTCTTCCCATGTACTATACATGGTTGTTTTTAGATCATTGGGAGAATTGATACACTCAACCTCATCGGTATGACACCACTTCCCTTCTCCCTTTTTGTATATATTGTCTAGATAGTGGTTGTCAAAAGTGTCAAAGGGGGATGCATCACCCTAGATTTCCCCTATATAGACATTGAGATAGTATTTTAGGCATTGGTGATATGAGGAGGGTACCACTACATGAAAATGATTCTAGGTCCTAAAATAAAAAGGTGTTTAGGCGGTATCTTGTGGAACTACCATCAAGTAAGTGATCGATATCAGTCCAAAAAAATGGGTGTCTAGTAGAAAAATGCAATAAGATTTTTTCTAGATCTTATCATAACCCTAAATTTAATCGATAGAGGGAGTTAGAACTTTTTGTTCAGTCATCAATTATGAATTATATGGGTGAAGATGATGTTTAAACCTGATCATGTGTCTCCTAGGCTGTGGAAACCCTCCACGCTATTGAATTTACTACTGATGTAAATCATTTGTATGTTCCCCTACATGGATATTCTTTTTCTTCTATATAAAATGAGATAGTGGACTGTAATTCCATGTATTGTACCTTCTCATCATTGTATTCCATAGTGGTAGTGGACTATGATTCAAATTAGAGTTTTATTTTTAACGTTGTTGCAAGGGAATCATGTATTTCTTTAAATAAGAATAGGGAATGTAGGATAACAATAAACATGGGTATTATATTGAGGTGATTCAACAAATCATACATCATTCTAAGTGTATATGTTTAATTGTACAGGGTCTATCATTGGTTTTGGGTGAAATAGGTGTTTCAATCTGAACTTATCAGTTCTGAAAAATGTTGTAAACGTTTTTCCATTAACTATCATTATTATTATGAACAAATTCCATCTAGTTATCCATTTTCTAGGTTTTATATTTTTATTGGCACAGTTTATCACAATATGGGTGTGGTTGAGCTGCTCAATCAACTAACATTGTTGGTTTCATGGTCGAATATGGAGGTATACCTAATAGAGAAAATTGGGGGAAAGACATATAGATCTATTGGAAAAACTTATTTTTTTGTTTTATTTTTATTGATATACTAGTTAAAATCACATTTTAAATTATTATGGTGGCCCACATTCCCTCTACCCCTTCTTCAATGGCATTGGTCGGAGGTACTTGAGGTGTTTACATAGAATTCCTCACTATTGTGCATAATGAAGTAGTCTACTAGATAAATAGTGTTCACAGATACGTATTCCATCTCCTCATCTATGAAATATAATCTCACAAGACATAATATGGGTGCATCTACTCATATGTTTGGAAGTCACTGGGAGTACACAATGTTTTCAACACTAGTAGGAGACTCTAGTTTTTGTTCCCCTATCAGTGTTTGTACTTCTAAGACATTTAATATTGCAATGGAGGTGTGGAGGAAGTTGATGGAGGAGGAATGGAAACCATAGTATGTTTGGTATCACTGAAGCAAGAATGGATAATATCTTGATCTCAATCAAATTCCTCGTGATCCATCTAGTAATCATATGTCTATGTCCCATGGTTAGATGATTCGATCAATTAACCAGATCATTCACTATCATTGTTGTGGTCAGTGGACACATGGTTCACCTATACCAAGATTCCACCCAAAATGACCAATCCATGATCCACATGGTCCTAGAGCCATTATTTTAACACATATATTTCATTAAATTTATGTTCAAGGACTATATGGTATGAGAAATGGTCAGGGAAGTCATTGAATCTTACAACATAGCACCTCCTAAATTTCAAAACATCTATAATTAACTTCTACAGAGAAGTGATGAATTATCTTAGGACATTTTAATGCGTGATGAATTATCACTTGTATACTCTATTAGGGAAATATACTCTTAGATCCTGGATTGGTCATGGGACTAGATCCGCATTCTCTCATGGAGGATAATTCTCTTTGAATGGTTGTGCTAACATCACATGTGATTGGATTGGACATTATTAATAAGGAAACTATGTTTGGAAAGTATCTACCATCAATGGGACCAAAAACTCCACAAGATCATTGTTATCTATATTCATAGTAGTGGAATTATTTGTTTTTGTAGGCCTTCACGCAATATTCAGAAGAGGCAATGAGGATGACTATTATATGGCCTCCTCTAATTCCGACTATTGATACTAAGACTTCATTCAGAAATCTCAAAAATCACCTATGTATTTCTGGTTGATGAGGGTAGGGACCATCTCACTCTTCATGATCCCCCACTCACATATTTAGAATCTACTCCTGGGACAATAAAATGTCAAGGGAATATGTAATGCCCTTATAATGGGTTAAAAAGATTGTGAATCGCGCATCAGGGATCTATTTTCACATAGATATGGTAAAAAAATTATATTGTGCCTGGTGGAGCTGAATTCGTAGTGTAGTTTTCTTAAAGATCCTCCCAAATTGCACTGGACTGTAAGGGTAACAGGTTGTACCAGAAAAACATAATTCCATTCAGAGTCTAAATGAAGAATCAGAACATGGTGGCCTCCAACAATTATTGGGTCCACAACATAGGTTAAAAACATTATATAAAGTTCTCCTGGTGCTACATTAGGTCACCCCTCCCACTGAATGGAGTGAATCAGAGATTTCCATTCATTAGGTTTTCTTAGATGATGTCTACCCATACCATATATTGATTTCTATCGGGTAGGATTTCCAACTTCTATGTCTCCAAGGATTTGTGGAATGTGGTAAGTGAGACTATCAAGTCATCTTGGTGATGATATCCTACCACCATTTCATTTACAGGATCATCTACCCAAGGTGCGGACTCTTTAACTTGGAGAACTACATTGCATGGGTCTCTAAGAGGATAATAATTTTTCTTGGGTGGTTGTTGGAACTCGTACCTTGGAATCTTTCAGTATCCCCCCAACTTCATACCAAGCTGGATGGGTGAGGCCAAAAATCTTGATTTGGGGCATCTAGTCAAGGAGGTCCAATTTCTCTATAAGAGGAGAGATAATATCTATTAGAACATTTAGCCACTAATCAACAATGATATCATCAATGATCCTTTTATGCCCTTTCAAATACTGGACCTTGGCAACTACATTGTCTTCCATATCTACCTTTGTTGAAAAATTAATGGGATTGGAGGGATCGATATGTCCCTTTCACATGTTTATATATCTATTGGTAGGATGAAACACTTCATTGGAGGGTAAACCGAGTATACATTTTTTCCTTTTCTAGTGAGTAATGACACTCTTCAGAGGGTTTTCATTGTATTTCACCACCCCTTGTGTTGGATCTTCGCTATCATGATTTTTGTTGGTGACCCCATCCCTGTAGTCCTCTATTAGGATAGGGATAAATATGATTACCATAATTGTATCCAAGGAGAACTGTAATTTATTTTGGATTAGATATACTACTATAAGATGAGGCTGAAATAGGGAGTACCATACATTCCCTAGATCTAGTTTGTGCATATAAAGATGAATTATCAATAATTTGATAGAGCAGTATGAGTAACTTTATGCAAGACTGTTGGAGGGTCTGGCCATAGCCATACGTATTAGGGTACTTATCCACTGGGAGTGTTTTTTTGTTGACCCTTCTATATTTTTGGTATAGTTTTTCAAGTTGTTCCCTACTTGTCGGGTAAGTCAACTGAAGATCATATATGTAGTGAAATGTTTCTCGGTTAATCTAGTTGAAACTCACTGCCTTTTCCTCTATGGGAAAATTTTTTATGACAATATTGGGATTTTTTGGTGGAATAATAACTACTGACAGTTGTTCATCTTCTATGTCCCCACACATGCCCTCTTTTTCAAAGGAAGTTCCATGTACATAGTCAGACTAATCCCCAATTGGTTTTGGCCAAGATAGGGGTACCGACGTCATTATAGATGATCTCTGCTTAATATATCCATGAAGAGGTTACACCTCATGATAATAACATATGTTATGTTTTGGGATGTCTCCCAAGGGAGGTGTCAACCTCATCATCACATCCCTATACTATGTCATGTTCCCCGTCACCACAAGGACCAGGGAAGAAATTTCCATATCTGGCTCAATAAAGTGGATATCATGGGGTGGTGTAATCAAATAACATGACATTACCACCACTTATCATGTAGAGCTGGAGAATAAGGAAAAAGGTGGACATAATGATGGATTCATTATAAACCCATCGATAGGATCCAAGACAACCTCTAAAAGAATGTACTTATAGAGGAATTTGGGGAACAAGTGGACCTCTCCTTCTGGGATTTTTAATTTGAATTTCTACCCTCCTACACTAGACTCTTGCTACTGTGGATAAGTTTACATCATTGGTTCATCTATTTATTTGGAATCTGAGAGGTCAATGTGGTCAATTATTACTTTTAAATTTCTAGGTGTTTTCCCTCAGGGATGAGATTTTTCCCTTCTTCCCTGAGATAATTCTTTAGTAGATTTAATGTTTTAAACATGGGGAGGACCCCCATATATATTAGTGTTCATGGGTGGAGTACCTCTACTATGGTGGGTTGGAACATGTGGATATCCCTCTTGATGACTGTGCATGGGGCGGAGAGGGACTCTACTCTGATTAGTGCTAGTATGGGTATGACCACCATGTTGGATGGTTGTGGAGGAGAGAGGACCACCACTATGGTCGTTTGAGGCATGATATGACTAATGTTACAACCTAAACTGGTTTATGGAGGACCTATTCACTAATTCTCCTCATCACAAGTTGGTCCATAATGGTTTTCAGTGGTTCCAGCGATTGATAGAGTCAACCCATCATGTTTGTGAGTTTCCTAGGGTCTCTATCCCAAATGAGAAAAGATGGATCCATGTTCCCTTGTCACAATAATTCCGTGGTATTTATAAGTGGTGGAAGGAACCCCAGAATCCAAATGAGATTTTCCTTTTTATGTGTTATTCTTTTCGTTCCCCTGATGTTGGTGTCAGGTGGTTTGGATCGAGGTTGGATGATAAGGGGTGAATTTCACATGCACTTCAACTTGAGGTATTTTCCATTTCAAAAATTCATGAGGGTGTGTGGGATCCCTCCTTGGTAGCTAATGGTTGGTATTTGAGGCTTAAATGAATTGGAAATTCCTTATCTCCTCATCACAGTGGAGTGACCCATGTGAATGATTTGGGGAGAGACTCTTGAAGTGGGTTTTTATTTTAAATGGGGATGTTTTCCCCATTTGTGCCCTTTGGGAGTGGTGGATTTGATGTGGTGATGATGATTATAGGTCCTAGTGGGACATATCCATTATGTTAATGACCCCTTCCTGCTCTTATTGTAGTAAAAGGGTGTCAGTCTCCATATTCTAGAAGGATTTAGAGGATGAGATAGGGTGTGGTTTCACAAAAACCACAAAGTCTTGGACGAATTCAAACTTTGTGAGGTTTCCACATCAAGGTACCTCAGACTCATGTGCTTGTGTGCTCCAGGTTTTCGATTTCCCATATATTGAGTCCTGTACAGAATATGGATTCATCAATTTATATAGGAACAGGGAATGAAATTCTGAATTTCCCAATGACATTTGATCTTCTATAGACTATGAATAATCCATGTTGATGGTGTCATAGACAAATGATTTCCAATTCTAACTTTCCCAATTCGCAGGTGAGTTCCATACTAGGGAGACCATTTTATTGGTGGTACCATGCACCAAATACATGAATTCAATGAAATTAAAACACTTTAATCCACATTCAATGATATTAGTCCCCATGGAGGAATATATGTGTTTCATGTTGGGATCACCATTTCTATTTATCACACATTGGCAGGTACTGCACACTACACATTTTTCGTTTCCCCATATTCCCATGTTCTAATGGCTGGTGGATTTCATTACTTTCATCAGTGATGTCTACTCCTTCATTGAAATGTGATAATGGGATGTTGGTTCCTTGTTCCATGGATTCCTCTTTGGATCATGTCTCCTAGGCTAAGTCTCCATCATCTATTTAATTCATGTTTAAGAAACTCATTCCCTATTCAATTTCATGGTGTAAGTGAGTTAATTATGCTATTTTTGTCTCAAAATGATAGAAACCAACGATTTGGAGAGCATTCTTTTTGGTAATCTCTTGTAATGTCTAGACATTTGGTTTATTAGGAACCTATATTATTCTTCCTTAGAGGGAATCATATATGAGGCATCTAGGATACAAAACCGAAGGCATCTCATGTCTGTCCTGATGTATTTAATGCTAGGGGAACATGTCTTAGCTGTACTTTTACATAACAATAACATATTTATTCATAAGGTATATAATATGCATCATGGTTCAATTTTAACATATTATGGATATGGGAACAAGGTTAATTTCCTTTGGGAACAGGTTCACCACATGTTAAACAACTTGCAGGGAATGGTTAGGTGCACATTTAATGTCTTGTAGGGAAAGGATATGAGATCAAAATTACCCATTTTAACATATAAATGGATGTGTGTTCCAATGAGGTAGGATTTTTCACTTAGGACGATGGATCAAAATTTCCAATAATGTAGATCTGTGATGCATATATCAAAACACCCATTGAGGTGGATCTAGGAGGTGCACCACTAGGAGGGAATATGTTACACCTTGATGAATGGATTATAATACCCCTTTATGGAAGTCGAAGGTGGGTAGAATAGAGAAAAACATTAGGTAAATCCATGAGGTGTGTAACTAGGGGGTATGATTTCACACCTGGATTGAAAGATCAAAATAACCCTTGAGGTGGATACAGTATGGATGGATTAGAATTCCCCTTGAGGTGGATTAGATATAGTTAGATCATAACACCCCATAAAGTGAATGTGGGAGGTCCATTCCTAGGAAGGAATATTTCACACTTGTATATATTGATTAGAACACCCCTTGAGTAATATATGGGATGGATATATTAGAAATACCCATGAGGTAGATCAATGAAGGATGAATCAGAATGCCCCATGAGGAAGAACCAAGATGGATGGATTAGGATTCCACATGAAGAGGATCCCTGATGAATGGATCAAAAATCCCCTTTAGGCTGGTCTAAGAGTTGTGTCACTATGAGTTAATATGTCAAACCTTGATTGATGGATCAAAAATCCCCTTAAGACGGATTTGTTATGGATGGAAAAAAGATGACCCTTGAGGAAGATCTAGGTTGGATGGATTAGAACACCCCTTATGACTGATCTAGAAGGATGGATTAGAATTCTCCTTGAGGTGGATCTAGGATGTGCATCATTTTGATGGAAAATTTCACACCTATATTGAAGGATCAATACACAACATGAGGTGGATCAGGGATAGATGGATCAGAACACCCCTTATGGTGCATCTGTGATGGATGGATTAGAACACCCCCTGAGGTTAGTCCCGGAGCTTCGTCCCATATGAGGGAAGACATCATTCTTGGATGGTTGGATCAAAATACACATTGAAGTGTATCCATGATGGATGGATTTGAATTTCCCATGAGGCATATCTAGGATGGATTGATCAGAACCCACCTTGATGTGCATCCAATATTGATAAATTATAATTCCCTTGAGGAAAATACAGGATGTGCATCACCAGTAAAGAAGATGTCACCTCGAGATGGATGGATTAGAACACCCCTAGAGGTAGTTAATGTATAGATTGATTATAACACACCATGAGTTGGATCCAGGACTAAAAAATCAAAACATACATTGAGTTGGATCTAGGAGGTGCATCCATATGTGGAAAGATGTCACACCATGCACTTTAAGAAAATGAGCATTTCCCAATGGTTTTTATTGGAAATGGAAGTAGTTTAAACTGCCCCATATGGTTCTCTTGTGGTTTTTTGAAACTGCTACTAAAATGTGGGTCGGTAGAAAATAAGCGCTGGTTTCCTTGATTTAGTGGTGGTTTATGGAAACTGTCATAGTGAGTTCACTTCCCTACAGTTTTAATTGTTTTAGTGGCAATTTTACCCGCTGAAAATTGGTTTTTATTCCTGGTGGTTATAACCACCACTAAAACCATTTAAACCATCACAGTATTATAAAGTAATAATAAAATTGTTTAGTGGTGGTTTTAATAGCTGATAAAAAATATCAGTTTCTCCAGGGAAAACTGCCACTAAATCCCTTAGAACTGTTGTGATATAATAATAGAATATGAAAACTATTTAGTAGCTGTTAAAACCACCACAAAATTATTGTCTGTAGCGGTGGCTTTAACTTTCACGGATAGAAAAATACATTAATATTATTGGTAGTCAAAACCACCACTAACAACATATTTACCAAAAAAATGCAGATGATACTGTTGGTCCATTAACAATGCCCTGAAAAAAACCATTCAAATAGATATAACATATAACACATCATAACCACAACTCATCGCAACCACCCCACATCACAACCACCCCACATCACCACCACCACACATCATAACCACTACACATCTGACCCACCATGCATAATTTAGTTTCAATATGGATTTTTTTCATAATTACTAAATTATTATGAAGTTTATTCACACAAAAATACAATATTTCATGGGAAACCAATTTAGTAGTTTGATATATATTTTCATTCGTTTTCATATGTGGTGAGGTTATACAAATATAAATAGAATGTTTTATAAAAACCAAAGCAACACTCTATGTCAAAATAAGCCCTAATTCGAAAACCATGATAGTGTATCCATATAACAATAAATAACAAGAATAAGTAAAAACCACCCAAATGTACATCTAAATAAGGGGAGATGAATGATCCCCAACCGTGACTGAATCTTCAATGATAAATGATCAAGAACCAAGGATAAACCACCACAGATCTCAAGTGAATCCCCATTGAATCAAATAAATAATAAAACTCCATCAAAAAACACCCAAAAAAGATGATAATTACCACCTTAAGGAACTCTTGAATATAATTGGACTAAAATAAAGGAGTAATGGGGAATAAGGGGGCTACTGTGAATCATATTACTTCAATATAAATGATCCAATATGATCCATGTGGTTTGGAACACCATGGGAGTTTCTTGGGATGGGGAGGATGAGTAAGGGTCTACCACGAATTGAGGGAAAGTCTAAATTTCAAAATAATGTTGTAATGGAACTCCAATTTATAAGTGAATCACACTGGACTCTACTAAATCAAGGTTAATATCCAAAAAAAATGTGGTGGGTTTGGAAAAAGTGTGATCTAGAATCCTCATTGTCCTTTTACCATTTTCCCATTTTAAAATGGAATTTGGCCTCCCAAAAATCCTAGAACATGTTGTGGCCATATCTATAGTGGTTATTATATATTCATCCATGCATAGAATCTATGACCTAGTTTCCATTTCCGAACCATTTTATCCTCACTATGCCCAATGCTACAATGTGGTGGGCATGGGTTTCCTATTTTGGACCGGTGGTCCTCTGATATTCCATAACCACCCAAGAGAATTTCATGATTCTCATGGTGCATAGGAAACCCACAAGGACTACATGAATAACACCATGTCATATTCAATTCATTTGTATATATACCAATTTACACAATAGCACGCACAATATAAAACCACATCCCTCATATCCATAAAAGACACTAGACAAGACATGGTGGCCTTTAAAAGGCTAAAACACCACATCAAACCACAAAATCACTACAATACTCACCCTTAACATCCCCAAGAATTGATAATTCAAAAAGGGATGTTCATAAAGATTATTTACCATTACACACCTTCTATTTATTTTGGTTTCCCTATTATTTTCCAATTCTATGTCAAGGTGATCGTATTTTCCCCAAAATTATAAGAACTATGTGTGGAATGATTTTTACATTCATGGGATTCAAAATGATTCTTAGACCTCCTATCTCAATCCCAACTAAAAAATCGATATCAAATCCCCCACTTTATCTTAGGGAATGGGTTTCTTCATTAAAATTGGTTTCCTTTCCATAGGGTTGGAATCAAGACAAGTTCATTTCATTTTAAACATCAGTTTAAACTACATTAAACCTCATATAATAAGGTATTTTTCATTTGATCATAAACTATATATTATATTAGTCATTTTCACATTATATTAAACTATTTTATGCATGGTCCATTTTGTAATACTTTAATCTTCTTAGAGCAGTCTACCTTGTAAGACCTGTCTTGCTCTACATATTTTCCAAAAGTACATAAGGATCCCTCGCATGTGGGTCTTTATCCATAAACCTATGTTATGAAAACATGACTCTTACCATAGGAAAGATCTTAATATTCATAGGGGTATTAAATAAAAACTATATGTGGATTGATTCATGATGTTTCAATATATGTAATGATGTTGGAATCTCCTATAATAGGCCTTGGTGAAAATTATTATCACACCGGTTATACCATAAAAGCGAGACCCTTCTTCATTCACATCAATTATTTATTTCTTTTTCAGATAATTTTTTCCATACATATCATCCTTCTACTAAAATAAACAATCAAATTTTTATAGAGGGCTTTTTCCAAGAACAATGAATGGATTGATTCCGGTTACTATAGGATATGTTTTTTTATCATTCATCCTTGGGTAAAAAACCTAATAAATTCTTTAAAAATGAATCATAAAACATGATTCATAAAAAAAAATCAACATATATGGTGTATACCACACTCGAGAAATAAAGACATAAAAGGAAACATCGGAAACAAATAAAATACATAAAAGGAAACATGTGAAATCAAGAAAATGTTAGGCTATAAAAATGTTTGGTGGAAAATGTGTGCCACACATGATACATATACAAATGGAATATTACAGTATTTGTAGAACATATAAACTAAACAACTAATCATGGTTCGATGATGAATAAAGCTCTTCACCCTCTCCACCTCCATATCTACTTCCTACAACTACCTGAACGAAAGTTATATTGAAAATTAAATATAGTTGTATATTTATATTTATACATAAAACCATTAAAATAATGAAAACTAAATGATTTTGAATTTTTTTTGATTGACCTGATCACCACTAGTTGTTGTGTAAGAACCCATGATTTTAGAATGGGTCAAAATCCTGACCCTATTTGAATTTTTGACATGTCCCAGAGAAAACTGGAGAAATTTGGCAGTTTATGGAAATTTCCAGACTACACACCATGTAATTTTATGTACACACCATGTATATGTTAGTTTAGTACCAGTTGTGTGCTCACAGAGTACATGCCGGGTGATTACCGGTAGAAATTTCGTACAACATTGCATAGAGTTTTTGACACGCCGTGTACCCCTGACCGTGTGAAGGCCATACGTGGCATGTAAGAATGTTGGATGGGGATAATTGATTAAACCAGATCCATGGCATGTTCTACATGGACACGCCTTGTATTCTGGCCATGTATGAGGGATATACCTGGTGTCTGGGTAAGTTGGCGAGGAAGAGAAGGAAAAAAACATACACGCAGTGTACCCCTAGCTACACCCCGTGTACTCATGTCGGCAGGTTTTGGAATGTATGTCGGTGGAATTTGAGCCACCATATGAATAGTTAAATGATATACACATTTTGTATTCATGAAGTACACTCTGTGTACTTTGTTTTTTTTTCTAAAACGGGCACTAGCCTCGTTTTTTAGGTAGGACTCAATTTTTGCATCGGGTGGAGTGAGGAGAGATGGAATGCGCTATTTATTGCTCTCATTACTTCATCCGAGACCAGTTTTGATTGCGGACAGATGCATTTGAACCCCCTTGGTAAGTTCGTGATTCCTCTTGAGTCGTTTTTTTATTTCGGCTCTAGAACAAGTTATATGGGTTTGAGTGTTTTTTATTCATCTATTGATCTACTGTATTTTAGACCTAGTTGGAGGTTGTTGCTGGAGGAGTAGCATCATACCAGTTTTAGGTAGGTGGTGCATACCTAATTTTGTGTTTTTCTGGTCATTTGGGTGATGTGGCCATCAGCGTGTTTTTGGGTATTTTGACCGGGACCTATTTTATCATATGTTTCATATAGAATTGATTTTTTGACCTATGGGATGCCTTTGGGTATGCTATGTTACCAGTTTTTCTTGAGCGGGGCCGACTGAGGGGTCGTTTCTCATCGGAGCATTTTGGTCAGGGGATGCCAAAATGGTTATATTTGAATTATAATGTTTTAAATTGTTGAGTTTAGTTTATTGAATTTGATATAAATGTTTTTGAGGTATTCAAGACCTCATTTCTATTGATTGATAACTTTTGGGTTAGTTAGAGGCATTCAAGACCTTAGTGTTGTTGATTGATAACTGCTGGGTTAGGGTAATTCAACTATTTAGATTGTTTTTCATGTTTATGTGTTCTGTTTAAGTATTCTATATATGTAATTATATAATTTCATACTTTAGATTGTTTGGGTTGTGTTGGTCATGGCTGGAATATTCTTGAATTATACTAATCACAGGTTGGGCTTGGCCCAGGTTATGTTGGGTGGTTCTGACAACGAGATTGGGCATCATGGGTGTCAGTTTGAGGCCAGATGACTGTTAGGTTGGGCTTGGCCCTGGTTACTACAATGTCAAGGCCATCAGACTTGGGTGGCATGGTTTCTGGGACATGAGTTGTTAGAGGTGTTGGGGATTCTATACTATTTTGGTGAATGCTGCTCACCCCATAACTTTTAGTAGGGTGCACAGAGAGATAGTCCATGATGAGGTGGTTTTGACCACTCGTGTGTGTAGAGCCCCCTGTTTGTTGCAGTTTAGGTACTATTGTTTTGGGGGTGCTTTCCATTGGAAGCCACATGGAAGTTGAGGAGCCTTCGGGGATAGCATTGAGGCTATCAGGTTGGGGGCAGAAGCTCTCAATTATTTGAGGGCAGACATCGTCGTCCCTCTGGATACATTATTTTGAGGTCAGACATCGTTGTCCTTCCGGTTATGTTATTTGAGGGAGGAAATTGTTGTCCCTCCAGTAACTTATTTGAGGATAGACATCGATGTTCCTCCGAGTTACTACTGTTGGGAGTGCCTTCGGGGTGTCAGTAAATGAGTCACATGGTGTCAGGGGACACATGCTGTCGGGTTACAAAACAGATATTCTGGTGTTATCCGAAGTAGGTGACACTCCATGGTGGCTGCTGAGCACCAATGGAGTTTTTGATTATTTGTACATCATTCTATTTACTGCTTTACTTATAAATGCATGTCTTCTTAAACTATTATATTAGGTACGCACCGTTCAGTGGTATCCTACTAAGGTTCCTCTCACACCCTACACGGGCCCTTCGGGACGCGTTTAGACTTTATGGATTTGTGTGCTGGAAAGAGGCCAAATTCAAGAGTTGGGTTGTATTATATGTTTCATGGAGATGGTGTGGACCTTGAGGTTCTGCCTAGTTGGAGTTCACCTTCTTTTTCTATATTCTTTTACAAGCATGCTTACCGGTTTTGTAGCTATAGTGGGTTAGCAATTGGAACCTTTTTATTCTCAAATATGTATGAGATGCTTTGGATGCATGTTTTATTATTTAGTAATAGTTAGAAGTGATCAAAATATTGTTTTATTTTTTCCCCTACAATTGTAAATATTTATTGCTTCTTCTGTTTATTGATATTGAATGTTCTTCTGCTCTGCAGGTCTAGTTCAAGTCTGCTGAGTCATTTTATTCTGCTACATCTTTATTATTTTACTCAGACCAGTACCATTTTTGGTATCCTCCAAGAGGGTATAGCCTCCCCACTATACTAATAATACCCTCACTTCTAGTTGGAAGACTTTGAAATTCAGGGAGGTGTGCCTAAGGATGTAGCACCAGACTCGTTTAGCACTGTTCGGGTGGCTGTTCGGGTCTGGTTCGTTACAAAGTGGTATTAGAGGAGTTCATGATAGGGATTTAGTAGCAGCGTTTTACTGGCTACTAATGAGATTGAGAATTATCTTTTATTTCTGCAGGTTTTACTATTTTGGATATGGTATACTGAAGATTTGTTGTTACTGGAACTAGGTTTCTAGTTTGTTCTTGGGTGCCAGCGGCTGCAAGTATGAGTGATGGACCAAGTTTCCATGGGTGGGAATTGTTGTTTTATTTTTCTCATATTACAATTTTTATTATTTCCACCTCAGAGGCTCACATGGTGTGTGATGTAATTGATTGTGACATGTATCCCTTAACCTAGTATGGTAAGGGAGAATTGGTCCTTGGCCCATTATGGAAAGGATTGTTTTCTTGGCTTTTGATAGGCACATTTTAAGGGTATTTCAATTTTATAATTGCATGTATTTTTTTACGTGATAATTCCATGTGAATAAAAATTAGTTTCCATGCTTTATATTCATTGACATGTGAATTGGAGAAAATCTTGATAGAATTTCTTGTTGTTTCAATGTGTATGTCATGGATTAAATTTTTATAGAATTGTATGTGATAGGGTATTTGGGTCTGGCACGTGTATGAGCTAGTAGGTACTATCGGTTGAGGTGGTTTTGATCACCAGGATTGGGCGACTCGGTCGTTGGTTTGAGGTAATGTCAGTTGTTAGGATGGGCATGGCCTGAGGTACTTTTGATATTTGGCTCTATTTGGGGAGGGTAAGGAGGCCATGAGGCCATGATGTCGTGGGGAATGGTTGAGGTGGGGGAGAGTAAGGGTAGTAGTTATACACTTCCTTTTACTGCTTTCTTATATGCGTTGAATATATATATATATATATATTGGATTTCTATCCATTTATGGTATTCAGCGGGTTCCTTTTTGGGAAACTCAGATAGAGCATCAGACAAGAGAAGGTACAGTGTTGTGGGTGCATGATCAGGTTTAGGATCCTGTGCAGGCAGAGTAGGAGCCATAGTTACAGGCTCAGGGACATGATCAGGTTCGGGATCCAGTTCAAGCAGGACAGTAGCCGGGTTTGTCATTGTTCGTGCCATGGCTCGATAGGCATCTCTGAGCGAGCATAGTACGCATCTTGCAAGGGATCGACAGAAGCACGCAGGGAACAAAGCCATCTAGGGCATATCTCAACCGGGAGATCCAGTAGCAGCACCAGCCACTTTTTCAGGTGAGGGTGGTCCGCAGGAAGCTGAGAACTAGATTGAGAACATGCATATGATCTTCGAACAACTCGATACACCTCCACGGCGGAGGGTCAAGTAGGGACAAACATGCTTCGAGGACCGGAAAAGCATTGCTGGGATGTGTAGGTTCAGGCTCGTTGGCATGAGGGATTGGAATGGAAGGACTTCAAGGATAGGTTCTTTGAGAAATTTTTTCCAGAGACACTGAGAGAAGAGAGAGCATGAGACTTCATGAGTCTTCAGCAGGGAGACATGTCCGTCATGGACTATGCAGCTACATTCACCGAGTTGTCCCGCATTGCACTTGGTACGGTAAGCGATGACACAGCTAGGGTGAGGTGCTTCAAGGATGGCTTAAGACACACCATTCAGATCGAAGTGAACATTTTCAGTTTGAGTTCTTTTTTAGAGGCGGTGAATCAGGCACTCATAGCAGAGGGAAACTAGTGGGATTGGCCTCAGGTTTTCCAGACGACGGCTTCAGGTGAAGGTTCAGATAACAGGAAGTGAGGAAGAGATGAGTTCCAGCAGGGCAGTCCGGACAAGGACTCATCTAGACCACCACGTAGCTGTTCTTCCACGGTTTGCTTTAACTGTGGATTACCATGACATGTTCAGAATCAGTGTGATAGGCCTCCAAAAGAGTGTCGATCAAGAGGACAGGTCGAGAAACTTGAGTGGTTTTTCGGGCTGCATTCTCAGACAGCTGGTATATAGGAACCATGATAGACAATGGAATCTAGATTTGGTTTAGGTTTGGTACCAGGAGAGGGTAGATGAGGTATAGTTTCTTTTGGAGGACATGACAGAGATATCGGGATCCAACTGAGGGGCCAGTGGCCGGTGGTTGGAGCAGCACCGTAGGGAGTTCAGGCATCATGCAGTTGTACTTCAGGCCAGGTGCACACTTTGGAGCTTCTAGAGGCTGAGCAGTCTGGTGAGATGATGACGGTTCGAGGTACACCATGGGTGTGGCTGTGATTTATATGTTTCATTTTTTTCATGACCTATAGAGGCATGTCCGTTTTGAGTGCACGTGATGCACATGAACTATGTGGACTGACTAGATGGTAGTCAGTGGGTTTTGGCACCATATCGGGTGCATGATATATATATATATGTATGTATGTATGTATGTATGATATGCGTAGAATCAGGGGAATCGAGGATGCAGGTTACTTGAGGTGTTGTGGGCATTTGGGCATCGAGGATGTGGGTTAATTGAGGTGCTTTGGGAATCGAGGCATCAAGGATGCGGGTTACATGAGGTTGAAGGCACCAGGACCTCGTTGAGGCGGACACTGATGCAGTTCGGGATACGTTAGGTGTCTGGAACGACACAGGATCACTAATGAGGCATATAGGTGACGATGTGTCACAGAATTACTATACATTCGGAAAACTGGTTAGTAGACCTTGTTTACTTTGGGTTTTTTCGTGTTGAGACTGAGTTATTCGATTCTTATGGTTCGAAGCCCCTTGAGGAATTTATCCAGGACCCTGAGACAGAGGAAGTCCAGGTTACTTGGATCGGGGTTGTATGTTATGTGACATCTCTGGGATTCTTTTGATATATTGGGGATGAGCTATATTAAGGTGGGGAGATTGTAAGAACCTGAGTTTTTAGAACGGGTCAAACTCCTGACCATGTTTTAATTTTTGACTTGTCCATGAGAAAACTGGAGAAATTTGGCAGTTTCTAGAAATTTCCAAACAACACCTTGTGTACAATTATGTACACGCCGTGTATATGTTAGTCGAGTATTGGCTATGTTCTCTCCAAGCACATGCAGTGTGTTGACCGGTAAAAATTTCATACCACACGGTGTGTATTTTTAGACACACCATGTACCCATGACCGTGTGGAGGCCATACATGGCATGTTGGCCTATTGGTCATGGATAATATTTTAAACTAGATACACTCCATGTTCCACTTTGACACACCGTGTAATATGGCCTTATATGAGGGATATACATGGTGGGTGGGTAAGTCAGTGAGGAAGAGAATGAAAACCAAGTTCACAATATTTACCTATAGGTACACACCGTGTACCCATGTTGGTAGGTTCTAGAAAGTAAGTCGGTGGAATTCCACCGGCCATATGAACAGTTAAATGATACACACAGCGTGTAGTCATGAAGTACATGCCATGTACTTTCAATTTTTCGCTATAACAAGAAGTATCCTTGTTTTGGAGGCAGAACTCAATTTTTGCATCGGGTGGAGTCAGGAGAGCCAGTCGCAGGTCATTTTTGCTCCCATTCCTTCGTCCGAGACCTGTTTTGATCGCAGAAATATGTATTGGAACCCCTTCAGTGAGGCCTTGATTCCTCTTGAGCCATTTTGTTTGATTTCAGTTCTAGAAAGAGTTATAGGGTTTTGAGAGGTTTTGATTCTTTTGTAGATCTACCACGTTTTAGAACTAATTGGATGTTGTTACCGGAGGAGTAGAATCATATGAGTCTTAGGTAGGTGGTGCATAACTCTGTTTGTGTTTTCATTTTCATTTGGGTGATGTGGCCTTCGGCGCGCTTTCGGGTATTTTGAGAAGGACCGGTTTTATCTGATGTTTCATATTGAATTCATTGGTTGACCTATGGGATGCCTTTGGGTATGCCTTATTACCATTTTAGCTTGAGTGGGGTCGGGTGAGGGGTCGTTTGTCATTGGGGCATTTTGGCTAGGGGATTCCAAAATAGTTATATTTGAATTATAATGTTTTAAACTGTTGAGTTTAGTCTATTGAAGTTGATATAAATTCGTTAGAGGCATTAAAGACCTCAGTGCTATTGATTGATAACTATTTGGTTAGTTAGAGGCATTCAAGACCTTAGTTTTCATGACTGATAACCGTTTGATTAGGGTAATTAAACTGTTTATATATATTTTTCTGTTTATGTGTTCTGTTTAAATATTCTATATATATGTAATTAATTAATTTCATACATTAGAACTTTGGGTTGTGTCGGTCATGGCCCGGATATTCATGAGTGACACTAATAATATGTTGGGCTTGGCCCGGGTAACATTGGGTGGTTCTATCCACGGGATTGTGCATAATGGGCTTTAGTTTGAGGTAGGATGACTGTCAAGTTGGGCATAGCCCTGGTTACTAGGATGGAAAATCCATCAGACATGAGTGGCATGGTCGTAGGCACATGAGTGGTCAGAGGTTATGTGGATTTGGAACTATTTTGGAGATGAAAGATCACCTGGAATGTTTGAGAATTGTGCACACATATATACTCTGTGATGAGGTGGTTTTGACCACTTGTGTGGGTAGAGGCCCCTGTAAGTAGCGGTTTAGGTACTATTGGTTTGGTGGTGCATTCGGTAGGAAGAAACGTGGAAGGAATGGAGCCTTCAGGGGGATATCATTGAGGCTATTGGGTTGGGGGGAAGAGGCTCATCATTATTTGAGGACAGACATCACTATCGCTCCAGATACTTTATTTTGAGGGAAGACACTGCTGACCCTCTGGTTATGTTATTTGCGGGCATACATCATTGTCCCTCCAATTACTTATTTGATGAAAAACATCATTGTACCTCTGGGTTACTACTATTGGGAGTGCCTTCAGGATGTCAGTACTTGAGACACGCAGTGTCAGGGGGCACATGGTGCCCGGTTACGTGATAGAGAATATGGAATTGGCCAAAGCAGGTGACACTCCATGGTGGCTGTTGAGAACCAGTGGAATTTTTGTTTATATGTACATAGTTATGTTTACAATTTTCCTTATAAATGCATGCCTGTTTAAACACTTATATTAGGTATTCACTTTTGGGTGGTATCCTACTGAGCATCCTCTCACACCCTGCATGGGCCCTTCGGGACACGTGCAGCCTTTATTGATTTGCATTAAGGAAAGAGGCCAACTTCAGAAGCTGGGTTGTATTCGCTATTGGAAGGAGATGGTATGGACCTTGAGGTTTTGCCTAGCTAGAGTTCATCTTGTTTTTATTTATTCTTGTATCAGCATGCTTACCTGTTTTATATATACAATTGGTTAGCCATTGGCTCCTTTTTATGATTAGATATGTATGAACTACTTTGGATGCATGTTTTATTGTTTAGTAGTAATTACAAGTGAGCATCTTGCTATTGTGTTTTTTCTGATGATTTTGTTTATATTTATTGCTTCTGTTGTTTATTGATATTAAATGTGCTTCTGCTCTATGGTTCTAGTTCGAGTCTGCTGAGTCTTTTACTTCCGCTGAATCTTTATTTTTATACTTGGACATGTACCATTATTATTATCCCATGAGAGGGTATAGCCTCCCCACTCTACCTATAAGACCCTCGCTACAAGTAGGAATCCTTTGTCATTCGGGGAGGTGCACCTAAAGTATTAGCACCCGACTTATTTAGCACTGTTTGTGTGGCTGTTCGGGTCCAGGTCATTACAAAGTGGTATCAGAGGAGTTCATGACAATGATTTAGTAGCCGCGTTTTACTGGCTACTAACGAGATTGATAATTTACTTTTAATTCTACTAGTTTTACTATTTGGGATATGGTAGACTGGAGATTGGTTGTTACTGGAACTGGGCTTCTAGCTTGTGCTTGGGTACCTGTAGCCCCCGGAACGAGGCATGGACCAAGTTTCCATTGGTTGGAATTACTATTTTCTTTTTCTCGGATTATAGTTTATATGATTTCCACCTCAGTGGCTCACTTGGTGTGCGATAATATTGAATGTGATATGTAACCCTTGACCCGGTACGGTAAGGCAGAATTGGAAGTTGGCCTAATATGGCATGGGTTGTTTTCTTGGTTGTTGATAAGCACCTTTTTAGTGTATTTCAATTTTATAAATGCTTGTATTCATTGTGATGTGATAATGCCGTGTGAATAAAAATTAGTTGGCATGATTTTTATGATTTGACGTGCGAATAGTTGAAATTACTGATATAATTTTCTTGTTTTTTCAATGTTTATGCCATGCTTTATGTTTTTGTAGAATTGCATGTGACAGGGTATCTGGGTCTGGCTCCAGTATGAGCTGGCAGGTACTATCGGTTGAGGTAATTTTGAACACCAGGATTAGGAAACTTGGTCGTCGGTTTGAGGAAAAGTTAGTTGATTGGATGAGCATGGCCTGAGGTAGTTTTGGTATTTCTCTCTCTTAGGGGCGTGAAAGGAGTTCATAAGGCAGGGATGCAGTGGGGCATGGTTGCGACAGGGGAGAGTAAGGGTAGTAATTATGCACTACCTTTTACTACTTTCTTATCTGAGTTGAAGATATATATTGTTATATATATATATATTGTCTGTCTGACCATTTATGGTATTCAGTGGGTTCCTTTTTGGGCTACTCAGATGGAGTGTCATATGGGAGAGGGTATAGTGTCGCAGTTGCAGGATCAGGTTTCAGATCCGGTGCTGGAAGAGCAGGAGCTGCAGGTACAGTCTCATGGATAGGATCAGGTTCAAGATCTAGTGCAGGCATGGCAGAAATTAGGTTTGTCTTCATTCGGTCCATGGCTTGACGAGCAGCACCGGGCGATCCTGGTACGCGTCTTGCAGGGGATCGATAGAGGTGAGCAGGGTAGAGAGCCATCTATGGAATATCTGAAGCTGAAGTTCCAGTCATATCACTTGCCGATTTTTCATGGTGAGGGTGGTCTGTAGGTGGCTGAGAACTGGACAGAGAGCATGCATATGATCTTCGAGCAGCTAGAGGTGCCTCTAGGGCAGAAGGAAAGGCTGGCTGTAACACCCCGAGATTTTATGAAAAATATTATTTTTAATTTCACTAATGTCTTGTGTTGTACGCTACACCAAAAGAAGCTTTCACAACACGCATCCTTGACTTTCCTTCCATCACACGCAATCACGACCTTCCTCAATAGCGTGTGTAGTACGCAATACCGAGTTTCACTAAATAATGATATGCTATTAAAATATTATTATAACTAGCCGTTATGAATAGTAATAACCATCTTTTAAAATTTTAGAAATTTTAGCTCTCAAAATGGACTTCATTTTTTGATTCGGAGTATCGAATTTAGCCTAAGGTGAAATTTTGGTACTTTTCGGATAACTTTCATTTTCTGATGAATAGTGAAAATTACTAAATTTTAATTAAAAACAACTTTTTTAATCGAAATAATTAATAGTGATAAATTATTAATTTGATTGGTTTTAAAGTATATTTCGAATATATTTTTACAATTCAATACAATTTTGGTCATTGGATGTAATTTCACATTTACACCAGACATAAACAAGTGTTAATCTTTTGGTAGTTATTATCTCTTAAAAACATGCTATTTGTTGTGACAGTGGAAATTAATTATAAAAATAATTAATTCAACTTATATGTTGGGAATTTTTTAAAATAGAAATAATTTTTGAATTCGGAATATCAATTATAGCTTAGGGTAAAAAATTTTGGCATTTTTCTGAAAAACGTCAATTTTTGATGAATAGTGAAACTACTAAGTGGTAGTTAAAAAAATTAATTTTTTCATAAATCTTAATTTTACCGCTTCTGTGAATGGAATTTCATAAATCCGAGAGACACGGTTGATGTCAGCAAGTAAAATGTGGTTCAATGAGATGAAAATAATTTTTTGGTGAATAGTAACTTTTTACTTTTATTTACCACAGTTAAAAGTAAATAGGGTAATTAAAGGTAAACAATGATATTAATATTACCCTAACACATGTCCTAATCCTGTTGGACAAGTGTATCTCGACCAAAAACAACCTTAAGTGTAAAATATTATCATTTAGGCCCACTTGGATTATATTAGGACATTTATTATTATTTAATTCAAAGAAGAGTTAAAAGATTTAAAATGAATGTTTATTTACTAAAACATTTTTAATATAGGGTTATACGTAATATAATTTTGACTATAAATATTCATTAGAAAGATAAAACGATTCCTACATAATGGTATTTTATTTGTAATTTTTATACTTTAAATAATTTAATTTATTTATGACACAATGATGATGCAGTAATTACCTTTTTAAGAAAATATTAACATAATTGATGTTATAAATGCCCAAGTAAATGTAATTTGAGGCTTTTTATGACTTAAACTAATTTTATAGGTTAATATGACATGTTATTGTTGATTTAAGTAACTTGGTTTGAACTTATCATTCTGTTAGAAATTTCATAACAATCATGTACCAAATAGTGTCAAAATTGACATAAATTAGTTTTTAAAACTAATATTATATTATTAATTGTTATTTAATTCATAAAGGTCTAAGGTTCAGCCAAATGGCTTAGATAAAGATAGATATATTAATAATAAACAACTTGGGGTTCGTTTGTCTTTATATAGTAAGTTTATTAACCATATAGTGTATGAAAACAAAAAGACACGGTAAAAGTTAAATTATTTAACTTAGAGTTAAATCTAATTGATAAGGTTAAAATAATAACCTAAACTTGTCTAAATCCTATTGGATAAGAGGATTTCTACCCATCCACACTTTATCATCGAAATAAGACCATTTGGAACCATTATAAACCGAATTTGACCTTAATATAAAATAATATTTTGAGATTTTCCTAAGATGCCCCTCTCATCCCTTATAAAAGGGCACCTCCTCCCTCTCCTCCTCACACCAATTTGAGCATTCAAGCTCGGCCAAACCCTGCCAAAATCTCTTCTCCACTTCCCTAGTATCATCCTAGAGGTCCTGGTCTTCTTCAAAGACCATCCTTAGTTCGTTAAGTGGAGGTTAATTGAAGGCGTGTCAAAAAGAGGTAATATCCATTACCGATCTTTTCCAATTCCATTCTTCTTAAACATCTTCTTCTTTAGTTGTTTCTTGATAAAGTAATAACATCAGTATTTATTATATACTGATATGTTATTATAAATATGAAACAACTCTAATTAACCTTCTATCCATCCTACGGAAAAAGGAAATCACCGCGCATGCGTACGTACGGAATACCGTCTCCACGCCGTGGTGTAATATATTTTCCGCCACCAACTTAATTGGATGGGTATAATGGTGTAATGAGTAACTATATATGATTATTATAAAGTGATATTGATACTGAAATAGTATACATACACTTCAACACAATTCCACGACCATGGGAACGATATCATCTCTTGTGCGTACGTACGGACTACCGTCTCCACGATGCAATGAGATTCATTCTCAATGATTAACCATTCATGAATGATTATAAAGTATATATAATAAGTAATAATGAAATATATGACATAATAATGATACTGGATTTATGTATATTTATATGTATGTCATCTACTTAATTCCATTCAATTCAATAAGGAAACAAAAACAGCGTTCATGCGTACGTACGGACTACCGTCTCCATGAACGGTGTATTTCTTTCCATTTACTGATTCATTATATATATGTATATTCTTAATATATATATAAATCATGTTTTATATTATGGAATTAAGTAATAATGATTTAAGTAATCATATGAATAATTACAAGTCAAAACACGGACGACAAATGAAACAATTTTACCCAAAACGCTCTTTAACATGGAATTTACAAAAGAACGGGTAATATAAAGTCATAAGTGAACCATATATGATATCATAACAATGAATATGATTCTGTAATAAGTCAATGACATTATGTAAATCATTATACTGGAGGTTCGGACACTTACATAGCAAATCAGACCTAAGGTAAGGGAAATATCACAATCTCATTTTTTATCCGAGATAGTTTATACTTTAGTATTTACTGTGGTGTATTTTATCATCCACATCCATGTTTCCTCAATATGTAATATTATTTCCATACACTTAAAATAGTTTAAATCCAATTTTACCCTTCGGTGAGTTTTTAGTAAAGAATATGAAAGGAATCTTTTGTCATTTTTCGTACGAGGTACTTTTTGACTTTTCCGACAAAAGTACGAAGAATGTTTTTTTAACTTATACGACATGAATGGATTTTTAAAACATTATTTCCAAGAATATTCCTTTACAAGTTTTCAAGATTATTTTTAATCAACTTCTTTTACTTTAATGATGTATGACATGTTAAGAAAGGAAAAATGTTTTTGAAGAAGAAAGGATATTTTCCTCAAGAATGGAGTTCAAGTGTTTTATCAAAATTATTTTCCATCTAAGATAATAAAGGGTTCTGTTTTTATCCCTATTATTACATTTATTTTATTATGTTGTGATGGAATAATTTTTATGAATTCCTTTATCTTATATTAATTGTTTTATGATGTCATGATGCTTAAGATTCCCATTTTTATTACATGGGTTATGCTATGATGTATGGTTTATGATTTTGTGGCACACATAAGAATGGTATCATTATGAGATGGGTGGGACCTATATCTCCCTCCAATGCATTGGGTAAAGATTTTATATCTCATGAGATAGACATGGCTGGAATGGTAGGTCATACCGGTTCAGTGAAACAGGATTGAAACGAGGATGACTCGGTTCAGAAAGGGACATTGTCCACTAAGATAGTCTTGGCAATGAGTCTTGACTAACAAGAAATGATTCTCTATGATTATGTGTGTATGCCATAAAGTTTCATGTTTTAAGTTATGATTATTGGGATTTCATTTCACTACTATGATTTATCCCACGTTATGAAATTATGCCCTCTTTTGCAGGTTAAGATTTCCAAAAGTTATGTTCTTATGAATATGATGTGATTGATTTTTCTATTGGTTACCCTACCGAGAATTTGAGCTCACCCTTTTATGTTCTCCTTTCCCCTGGATATAAAGAAAGGTTTTCGGTGAAAAAAGGGAAGATATTTATGGGAGATATTGAAGATCTTTCACCACGATTAGAAGATTACGTTCCGAGTTTCAAAAGACACTAAACTATTACGATCCTTGTGTGTGTGTTTTTTTTGTTATGTACTAAGTATTCCGCAAAAGTAATGTATTGTTCATGTACGTTAAGCTTCGGGTCTTTATAGTTGGTATCAGAGTAAAGGTTTAGTCAACCTTTGGAAACTAGGATGTGAAAACGTTAGTGAGATCCCTAGAGATATTTCTAAGGTATGTCTAGGGATGTCCCTAAGGATAAGTATACGTATAGGATATAGTCCTAGAACTATGGTAACGATATTAGATTAAACCAAAGATATTAGATATTGAAGTTACTCTCCCTTTATTATGATTTTTTCCTCTCACAAGATTCTTTTTGTGTTTTAGTTAATGGAGTGAACCAGAAGGAATTCGGTTAACATTGAATCCAATGGACAAATTGGTGACTACGAGCAAAAAAATTGTGTATTTCCTAGAGAGAAAGATATTGTGATTATGCCGAATCAGTCATCACGATATATGATTAACAAGGTGAAATTTAGTGGTATGCCTAATTCATCAAAGAAGAGGAAGATAAACTATTAGGCATGTTCGCATGTTGAGGAGCGTAAAGAAAGGAAGATTGAGATTTCTAAAGAAGGGAAGAAGAACCTTGAGGAATACCTCAAATGGAGGGACCGATGTTATCTGTGTGGAGGAAAGGGTCATAGAGTGACAGACTGTTATGGAGTTCAATGTCTTATTTGTGGAGAACATGGGCATTTCCCAACTCAATTCCCTGACCTAAAAAGTTACTTCTAAATCAAGGAAGGACTTATTCGAGGACAATCATTGAAGTGGATGGACTGAAGTGTTTATGTATTGGTATTCAAGAATAATGTTGTTGAGGTACTTTTATGGTGTATTAAAATATTTATGTATTGGTCTATTGTGGTTTTCAATAATTTTAAGGTACCGGTAACCATGAAAAGTGATTCAAATATTTTGGAAAGTAGATGATATGTGCATAATGAAGGGATAAGGAGAAAATGAAATGTTTGACAGTAATCATGAGCTCATGATTGATACAAGGACTAAGTGATATCATGGTTTGATTATATAGAATTTTGACGATTTTGGTATGTGGAAAGTGTTAACTTTTAACTGCATTCATGTTTTCAATATGGTTCAATGGGTATTCAAGAGAATACATGATTAAGGCCTTTGAATGTTCGGAATGTGACCAACAAGACATATCTTATTATATATTGGGATCAAAGATGGTAATAAATCTATGGTAATCATTTTCACTATATTATGACAATGGACTGCAGTATTATGGATAAGCCTAAAGACTAGAATGGATTATGTTGGACATAAATTAGTATTGTTTAAGGATAGAAGTTCTTTTTTCAATATTATTGATGGGATGTTATAGTAATGTAGTTTTAGAAAAAGGACAACATGCAGGACGGGCGACAGCCCATCGCGTCGGACAAGGCTGTGGGAATCGAACCCACAACCGAAGTGCGACTGGCCTTTATCGCCTACCACTGGCCTACAGGAAGTCCCTGTTTAGTAGAAACCAGTTTTATTATATTAAGAAGTATGATATAAGAAGTATAAGTCCATTTTTGGAACTATATATGATTAATCTCACTATAGATGGACTTATGTATTTTTTTATAACTTTTCTAACCTTTTTTTTGAGACAGATGGAATGACCCATCATTCTATCACATGATCTGCTAACACATCACGAATGACGAATTCAACTTCAAGAGATGAAGTGGAAATTGTCCAAAAAACGACAAAAGGTGAGACTATACCAACATCACGAAAGTCTTTCTTCTAATTCCATTTTCATCAACTTTAGGGAAATGATCTTGAAAACCAAAAATGTTGTCCAAGTGCTCTTATATCCAATGAATCAGATGGCACCCTAGATCGTCACAAATTTATGGCTTTGTGATTGCTGGCTTTTCCATAGCCATGTTCTCTACCACTCTTCATCAGAACATAATGGCTAGATTTTTCTTCCATATCCATATTTTCACCTATGTAGAAACCCATTGATTAGTTTATTTGGTTAACCGTTAAGTTTCATACTTTATTTTTTAAATATTGGTTTTGGTATTCCTTTTTACGATGTGGGTTTCTATTAAAGAAACTTTCGAATAGTAAACCATTTATAACCCCGACGAATTTCGAGGGCGAAATTCATTTTAAGGGGGGTAGAATGTAACACCCTGAGATTTTATGAAAAATATTCTTTTTAATTTCACTAATGTCTTGTGTTGTACGCTACACCAAAAGAAGCTTTCACAACACGCATCCTTGACTTGCCTTCCATTACACGCAATCGTGACCTTCCTCGATAGCGTGTGTAGTACGCAATACCGAGTTTACTGAACAACGATATGCTATTAAAATATTATTATAACTAGCCATTATGAATAGTAATAAGCACCATTTAAAATTTTAGAAATTTTAGCTCTCAAAATGGACTTCATTTTTGGATTCGGAGTATCGAATTTAGCCTAAGGTAAAATTTTAGAACTTTTTGGATAACTTTCATTTTCAGATGAATGGTGAAAATTACTAAATTTTAATTAAAAACAAATTTTTTAATCGAATTATTATATAGTGATAAATTATTAATTTGAGTGGTTTTAATGTATATTTAGACTATATTTTTACAATTCAATACAATGTTGGTCATTGGATGTAATTTCACATTTACACCAGACATAAAGAAGTGTTAATCTTTTGGTAGTTATTATCTCTTAAAAACACGCTATTTGTTGTGATAGAGGAAATTAATTATAAAAATAATTAATGCAACTTATATGTTGGGAATTTTGTAAAATAGAAATCATTTTTGAATTCAGAATATCAATTATAGCTTAGGGTGAAATTTTGGCATTTTTCTGAAAAACTTCAATTTTTGATGAATAGTGAAACTACAAAGTGGTAGTTAAAAAAATTAATTTTTTCATAAATCATAATTTTACCGCTTCTGTGAATGGAATTTCAGAAATCCGAGAGACACGATTTATGTCAGCAAGTAAAATGTGGTTAAATGAGATGAAAATAATTTTTGGTGAATAGTAACTTTTTACTTTTATTTACCACGGTTAAAAGTAAATAGGGTAATTAAGGGTAAAAAATGATATTAATATTACCCTAACACATATCCTAATCCTATTGGACAAGTGTGTCTCGACCAAAAACAACCATAAGTGTAAAATATTTTCATTTAGGCCCTCTTGGATTAGATTAGGACATTTATTATTATTTAATTCAAAGAATAGTTAAAAGAGTTAAAATCAAAGTTAATTTACTAAAACATTTTTAATATAGGGTTATACATAATATAATTTCGACTATAAATATTCATTAGAAATATAAAACGATTTCCTACGTAATGGTATTTTATTTGTAATTTTTATACTTTAAATAATTTAATTTATTTATGACACAATGATGATGCAGTAATTACCTTTTTAAGAAAATATTAACATAATTGATGTTATTAATTCCCAAATAAATGTAATTTGAGACTATTTATGACTTAACCTAATTTTCTAGGTTAATATGACATCTTATTGTTTATTTAAGTAACTTGGTTAGAACTTATCATTCTGTTAGAAATTTCATAAAAATCATGTACCAAATAGTGTCAAAATTGACATAAATTAGTTTTTAAAACAAATATTATATTATTAATTGTTATTTAATTCATAAAAATATAAGGTTCGGCCAAATGACTTAGATAAGGATAGATATATTAATGATAAACAACTTGGGGTCTGTTTGGCTTGATATAGTATGTTTATTAACCATATAGTGTAAGAAAACAAAATGACATGGTAAAAGTTAAATTATTTAACTTTGAGTTAAATCTAATTGATAAGGTTAAAATAATAACCTAAACTTGTCTAAATCCTATTAGATAAGAGGGTTTCGACCCATCCCCACTTTATCTTCGAAATAAGACCATTTAGATCCATTATAAACCGAATTTTACCTTAATATAAAATAATATTTTGAGATTTTCCTAAGATGCCCCTCTCCTCCCTTATAAAAGGGCACCTCCTCCCTCTCCTCCTCACACCAATTTTAGCATTAAAGCTCAGCCAAACCCTGCCAAAATCTCTTCTCCACTTCTCTAGTATCATCCTAGAGGTCCTGGTCTTCTTCAAAGACCATCCTTAGTTCGTTAAGTGGAGGTTAAGTGAAGGCGCGTCAAAAAGAGGTAATATCCATTACCGATCTTTTTCAATTTCTTTCTTCTTCAACTTATTCTTCTTTAGTTGTTTCATGATAAAGTAATAACATCAGTATTTCTTATATACTGATATGTTATTATAAATATTAAAAAAACTCTAATTAACCTTCTATCCATCCTACGGAAAAAGGAAATCACCGCGCGTGCGTACTTACGGAATACCGTCTCCACGTCGTGGTGTAATCTATTTTCCGCCACCACCTTAATTGGATGGGTATAATGGTGTAATGTGTAACTATATATGATTATTATAAAGTGATATTGATACTGAAATAGTATACATACACTTCAACACAATTCCACGTCCATGGGAACGATATCATCGCCCATGCGTACGTACAGACTACCGTCTCCACGACGCGATGAGATTCATTCTCAATGATTAACCATTCATGAATGATTATAAAGTATATATAATAAGTACTAATCAAATATATGAAATAATAATGATACTGGATTTATGTATATTTATATGTATGCCATCTACTTAATTCCATTCAATTCAATAAGGAAACGAAAACAGCGTTCATGCGTACGTACGGACTACCATCTCCATGAACGGTGTATTTCTTTCCATTTAATGATTTATTATATATATTTATATTCTTAATATATATATATAAATCATGTTTTATATTCTGGAATTAATTAATCATTATCTAATTAATCATATGAATAATTACAAGTCAAAACACGGACGACAAATGAAACAATTTTACCCAAAACGCTCTTTAACATGGAATTTACAAAAGAACGGGTAATATAAAGTCATAAGTGAACCATATATGATATCATAACAATGAATATGATTCTGTAATAAGTCAATGACATTATTTAAATCATTATACAGGAGGTTCGGACACTTACGAAGCAAATCGGACCTAAGGTAAGGGAAATATCACAATCTCATTTTTTATCCGAGATTGTTTATACTTTAGTATTTATTGTGGTGTATTTTATCATCCACATCCATGTTTCCTCAATATGTAATATTATTTCCATCCACTTACAATATTTTAAATCCAGTTTTACCCTTCTGTGAGTTTTTAGTAAAGAATATGAAGGGAATCTTTTGTCGTTTTTTGTACGAGGTACTTTTTGACTATTCCAACAAAAGTACAAAGAATGTTTTTTTAACTTATACGGCATGAATGGGTTTTTAAAACATTATTTCCACGAAGCTAACTTTAAAAGTTTGAAAGATTATTTTTAATCAACTTCTTTTAGTTTAAAGTTGTATGACATGTTAATAAAGGCAAAAAAATTTGAAGAAGAAAGGATATTTTCCTCAAGAATGGAGTTCATGTGTTTTATCAAAATTATTTTCCATCTAAGATAATAAAGGGTTCTGTTTTTATCCCTATTATTAAATTTATTTGATTATGTTGTGATGGAATTATTTTTATGAATTCCTTTATCTTATATGAGTTTTTTTATGATGTCACGATGCTTAAGATTTCCATTTTTATTACATAGGTTATGCTATGATGTATGGTTTATGATTTTGTGGCACACATAAGAATGGTATCATTATGAGATGGGTGGGACCTATATCTCCCTAAAATGAATTGGTTAAAGATTTTATATCTCATGAGATAGACATGGTTGGAATGGTAGGTTATACCAGTTCAGTGAAACAGGACTGAAACGAGGATGACTCAGTTCAGAAAGGGACATTGTCCACTAAGATAGTCTTGGAAATGAGTCTTGACTAACAAGAAATGATTCTCTATGATTATGTGTGTATGCCACAAAGATTCATGTTTTATGTTATGACTATTGAGATTTCATTTCACTACTATGATTTATCCCATGTTATGAAATTATGCTCTCTTTTGCAGGTTAAGATTTCCAAAAGTTATGTTCTTATGAATATGATGTGATTGATTTTTCTTTTGTTTACCCTTACTGAGCATTTGAGCTCACCCTTTTATGTTTTCTTTTCCCCAGGATATAAAGAAAGGTTTTAGGTAAAAAAAAGGGAAGATCTTTATGGGAGATATTGAAGATCTTTCACCACGATTAGAAGATTACGTTCCAAGTTTCCAAAGACACTAAACTATTACGATCCTTGTGTGTGTGTTTTTTTTGTTATGTACTAAGTATTCTGCAAAAGTAATGTAATGTTCATGTATGATAAGATTCGGGTCTTTATACTGGCGATATACATGTTATGAGAACTGGAAAAGTTTTGGTAGGATGTACAGGTTCAGGCTCACAGGGACACAGGACTGGCATGGAAGGACTTCAGAAATAGGTTCTTTAAGCTCTTTTACACAGAGACACTAATTGCAAAGAGAGCTTGGGAGTTCTTGAGTCTTCAATAGGGATACATGTTTTTCATGTACTAGGAAGATACATTCACCCAGTTGTCCCTCTTTTCAACAGGTTTAGTTATTGATGAAGTGACTAGGGTGAGTCCTTTCGAGGATGGATTATGACATGCCATTTGGATCCAAGAGAATTTTTTCAAGCTGGGTTATATTTCAGAGGCAGTGAATCAGGCGCTCATAGTAGAGGGAAACCAGCGGGATAGGCCTCAAGTTGGTTGGACGACGGCATTAGTTTAGGGTTCGGACAGTATGAAGTGAGGATGAGATGAGTTCTAGTAGGAAATTCCGGCTGAGGACTTAGCTTGACCACCTCTTAGCAATTCCTTAGTGGTTTTCTTTCAGTGTTGATAGCCCAATCACGTTCAGACTCGGTGTGATAGGCCTCCAATGGAGTGTCAGGAATATGGACAGGTCGGGCACCTTGAGAGGTTTTATAGGAAACCTTCTCAGACAGTCAGTAAACATGAACTAGGACAAACTATTGAATCTAGAGTTGGTTCAGGTTTGGTTCCAGGAGATGGTAGCCGAGGTTCAGCTGCACCTGGAGGACATGACAATGAAAGCGGGATCCAGCTAAGAGGCCAATGTCTGGTGGCTGGAGAAGCTCCGTGGGGAGGTCAAGCATCAGGCAGTCATACTTCAGTCTAGGTGCAAGCTGTAGAGCTGCCAGAGGCTGAGCAGGCTGGTGAGCTGATGATGGTTATAGGTACACCAAGGGTGTGGCCGTGATTTCCGTGTTTCCTTTTTGGCCTGACCTATGGAGGCATGTTTGTTTTCATTGCACGTGATGCACAAGAACTATGTGGACTAAATAGATGATAGTAAATGGGTTTTAGATCCATATCAGGTGAATGATATATATATATATATATATATATATATATATATATATATATATATATATGAGATGCGTAGCATTAGGGGCATCGATGATGCGGGTTACTTGAGGTGTTGTGGGAATCAGGGCATCGAGGATGCAGGTTACTTGAGGTTCCTTGGGAATCAGGGCATCGAGGATGCAGGTTACTTGATGTGATAGGCACCGGGACCTCGTGGAGGAAGACACTGATGCAGTGCGGGATACGTTGGGTGTTGGGAACGACACATGATCACGAATTTGGCGTAGGTGTGATGATGCATCACGGAAGGAATATGCGTCCGGAAAATAGGTTAGTGAACCTTGTTTACATTGGGTGTTGTCATGTTGAGACTGAGTTAGGCGATTTCTTAGGAGGGAGTCCCTTGAGGAATTTTTCCAGAACCTTGAGATTGGGGAAGTCTGGGTTACTTTGATCTGGGTGGAATGTTTGGTGCAATATTCAGGTTTCGTTTGATAGCTTGGGGACGAGCTATATTATGGTGGGGATATTTTAAGATCCCAGGTTTTTAGAATGGGTCAAAATATCGAACCTGTTTGAATTTTTGACTTTTCCAAGAGAAAACTGGAGAAATTAGGCCATTTTTGGAAATTTCCAGACTACACATAGTGTATATGTCAGGCGAGTACTGGCTATGTTCTCGCCGAGTACATGTCATGTGATGACAGGTACAAATTTATTACTACACGGTGTGTAGTTTTATAAACCCCATGTACCCTTGACCGTGTGGAGGACATACATGGCGTGTAGGCCTATTGGTCAGGGAGAATCATTTAAACCCGATAGATGCTATGTTCTCTTTGGACATGCCATATAGTATGTCCATGTATGAGGGATATAAATGGCATGTGGGTAAGTCAGTGAGGAAGAGAAGGAAAACAAATCACACCCCGTGTACCTCTAGGTACACGTCATGTACTCATGTCGGAATGTTTTGGAAAGTAAGCCGGAAGAATTCCAACCGCCATATTAATAGTTAAATGATATACATGGAGTGTAGTCATAAAGTACACGCTGTGTACTTTTTTTCTCTAAAATGGGCAGTAGCCCCATTTTTTAGGCAAAAAACAATTTTTGCGTTGGGTGGAGAAGGGAGAGCCGGTTGAAGCTAATTTTTTCTCTCTTTCCTTCCTCCAAGACCCATTTTGATTGCCAAAAGTTGCCTTGGAACCCCCTTGATAAGGCCTTGATTTGTCTTGAGCTGTTTTTTATTTATGTCCTTGAACGAGTTATAGGGGTTTGAGCAATTTCGGTTATTTTGTAGATATACTGCGTTTTAAACCTAATTGGAGGCTGTTACCAGAGGAGTAGCATCGTATGAGTCTCATGTAGGTGGTGCATACCTCTTTTTTGATTTCGTGGTCATTTGGGTGATGCGGCCTTTTGCACGTTTTCGGGTATTTTGAGCGGGACCCGTTTTATATACTGTTTCATATTGAATTGATTTTTTGACCTATGGGATTCTTTTGGGTATTCCCTATTACCAGTTTTTCTTGAGTGGGGACGGATGAGGGGTCGTTTTCTCATTGGGGTATTTTGGTCAGGGGGATGGAAAAATAGTTATTTTGGAATTAAATTTTTTTAAACTGTTGAGTTTAGTTTATAGAACTTGATATAAATTTTTTAGAGGAATTCAAGACCATAGTGTGGATGATTGAGAACTGTTGGGTTAGTTATAGGAATTCAAGAACTCAGTGTTATTGATTGATAACGTTTGGGTTAGGGAAATTCATCTATTTAGATTGTTTTTCCTATTTATGGGTTCTCTTTAAATATGTTATATATGTAATTTCTGAATTTAATACATTAGACCTTTGGTTTGTGTTTGGAATGGCCCGGATATTCTTGAGTGATACTGATCACAGGAAGGGCTTGTCATGGGTTACCTTGGAATGTTCTGACCACGGGATTGGGCGTCATGGGCATCGGTTTGAGGCAAGATGACTATCTGGTTGGGCATGGCCCGGGTTACAAGGATAGCAAGGCCATTATAACTGAGCGGAATGGTCACAGGGACACGAGGTGTCAGAGGTGTTGTGGCTTTGGTACTATTTTTGTGATTACCGCAAACCAGGAAACTTTGAGTAGTGTGCACACAGATATACTCCATGATGAGGTGGTTTATACCACTCTTGTCAGTAAGAAGCCCCCATTAGTTGCAGTTTAGGTACTATTGGTTTGGGGGTTCTTACTTTAGTAATCCACATGGAAGGTGATGAGCCTTTAGGGGATAACATTGAGGCTATCGGGTTGGGTACAGATGCTCACCCTTATTTGACGGTAGACACCATTTTCCCTCCGGATACGTTATTTTTAGGGAAGACATAGCTATCCCTCCGGTTACGTTATTTGATGGCAGACATCACTGTCCCTCTGGTTTCTTATTTGAGGACATACATCAATGTTCCTCCAGGTTACTACTATTGGATGTGCCTTTGGGTCGTCGGTACATTAGACACGCAGTGTGAGGGGCATATGGTTCCGGGTTACAAGACAGAGATTCTGGTGTTGGCCTAAGTAGGTGACACTCCATGGTGGCTGCTGAGAACTAGTGGAGTTTGTGTTTATTTGTACTTTTTCTGTTTATTTCATTCCTTATAAATACATTATTGCTTAAACACTAATATTAGGTATGCACCGTTGTGTGGTATCCTACTGAGCTTCGTCTCACACCCTGCAGGGGCCCATCAGGATGCGTACATGATTTATGGATTTGTGTGCAGGAAAGAGGCCAGCTTTAGGAGCTGGGATGTATTAGCTATTTCATGGAGATGGTATGGACCTTGAGGTTCTTCCTAGATAGAGTTTACCTTGTTTTTCATTATTCTTGTATCATCATGCCTACTTGTTTTGTAGCTACAGTTGGTTATCCATTAGTGCCTTTTTATGTTTAGATATGTATGACCTTCATTAGATGCATGTTTTATTATTCAGTAGTAGTTACAAGTGATCATCAAGCTGTTGTGTTTTTTTCACAGTTTTTTTTTATATTTATTTCTTCCACTGTTTATTGATATTGTATGTGCTTCTGCTCTGCGGGTTTGGTTTGATTCTGTTGATTCGTTTACTTCCGCTGCATCTTTATTATTATACTCGTACTAGTACCATTATCATTATCCACCTAGAGGATATAGCCTCCCCAATATACCTATAAGACCCTTACTACTAGTCGGCAGCCTTTGGTGTTCGGGGAGGTGCGCCTAAGGTTGTAGCACCCGACCCATTTAGCACTGTACGAGTGGTAGTTTGGGTCCAGATTGTTACATGATTCAATACCACTTGTGGAATATCTAGTTTTCTTTTGATATAAATCAATCATCACTTTCTATATAGAGAATATCTGATCCCCCAGGACATGAACTATGTTTCGTAGAGAAAAAATATCTCTATGAGTATCTAGGGGTATGGATTGACTTCAAATAGGATTAGATGCAGCTACAATCCCTAGTGGACTTCTAAAGACCTGAGATTGTACAGGTCCCAAACCCATTCTGCGCACTCTACTAGGATGATCTATCCCATGGGCATTAGAAACTGGCTTATCCTGGGAGTCTGAGTAGGACTGTGCAGCATTGGAATCACACAATTATTTAATTTTTACCTATTAATAAAATATTAGTCATATTAGAGGAAATATATATTATCATAATAACAACTGATAATAAGTTATTTTAATAAAAAATGAGTTCATACCCCAACTTCTTTTGCAGAATCATTAACAAATCATTCTTCAGATTTTTTTTTAATATTCAACCACACTTCTGTTCGGGATGCTTCATGCCCTAAACTCTGTGACTGAATTAAACAAACATAAATAAAAAATTTAATATATTAAACAAATAATAATTTCATATAAATATTTAATCTAATGAAATGATTACCAGAGAATATCGGCTTCTAGAAACAATCTTTGACCCCGCAGTGTGAGGGATGACCAGCTATGCCTGAATTGATGCATTCTTTCTTGAAAGATCCTGGAATAAATAAAATATAATTTAATTGTAATTTATTCAATTTAATATCATCTTCATATACATTTATAACTGTAAAATGATAATATTATAGTAATGTATATTTAAATACCATCTGCTTCTCATCACGATGTCTATCAACAAAAACATTCCATTGCTCTTTGGGTACCCCATCGGGTAACTTGTGATACATCTGTTGGGCGGTAAACAAATTATCATTTACATCGCCCCACAATCTCCATTTAATGTCTTTCCATTTTTTCCCAATATTTTTCAATGTCCACTTTCATGCTATCACATCAACAACCATAAAGTGGAAGAACATATATACCCAAAAATTCATTTAGAAAATATTAATAACATGACATTGAATTGCAACATAATGTATTAAAATTTCTTTTATTTGGGAATAAAAAACATCATTTTCAAACATGCATGCATATTTCTCCAATCATCATACGAAATATTAAGGCAACGGGATCTGCGGCCTACTGCCCTAAAATCTGTACAAGTAATCATGTGACATCATCCGTAGGGACCCCATATTAATCAAATGGGACAACTACATTATTTTCTTCCAGATTCCATACATCTGAACTTGTTAGACTTTTCTAAATAGTTGAATTGTTTACATATTTAATATAAAAATCTGAAATAAATTTATTCATATTAAAATTTATACCTACACCTGTCACCCTCAAGTATTCGTATAAAGAACTAGAAGTGATGCACCAATCCCCCACTACTGAGGCTCCTGAAGAGGGAAGAGATGACTAAGATACTGAAGGGATGCTCATAGATGGGGTGAGAGTTGGTTCAGGGGGAGTCGGTGTAGGTGGTAGGCAGATAGTGGCACAAATGTTGTAGGGAGGGAGACCGATGGATCATCATCTGTCGTAATGGTCGATGAAACTGTATATCGCTTCCTCTTAGGAATTCCTATCATTTAATCAAATAAAATTGTGTTAATAACATATATTTCAAAAACATATGGATAAAAAATTGACAAAAGATAACATTTGCAGAGTACAAACAACCAAAACATACATAACAATGATAATGAATGATTGCACAAATGAAATATGTGGTTTCTAAATGAATGCATAAATGTAAATACAATCATTTTCTCATTCAATCATGTCGGGTTCCTACTCCATTACTTCATCCACATCATTCATCCAAACTAGACTAATATTTTCAATATCATGGTGGAAAAATAATTCTGATTCTTTTTTTTTTTGATGAGATTCAATGTCAGAGGTTAAATATTCCACTTCATTACCCATATAATACAAATATCTTTTTTTACCTGATAAAATACACTCCACCCTTAATCCACACATCATTCACATAATATACCATTTTTTCTTGCGTTGATAAAATATACGGATCATGTAGTTCATGATCACCAACAACCATCAGGCAAGAGATGTTCATAGATGTAAATTTCAAGGAATCTCTTTTAACACCGTTAGTAATATCGACCCAATTGAATTTGAATAAAACAACTAAAAAAATGACCTTGGTAGTTTAATTAAATAATATCGGTCAGCCTTCCATATTAGAATAGTTATAGAAATGTAAATATACAAATATTCTGTGTTTTGAAACCCTCTTCTTGATCAACTGTATGAAATCTAAAGCCATTCATGTTGTAAGCGTCAAATTTTCTAACTTGTTTTAGAGGACCTCAAGTAAGAGACTTTTAATCATCCCACAACTCTTCTCGAGTATCAGTATTAAGGATTTGAAAACGAAATATACTTTATTAGAATTAAAAAATATATGTGTCAACCTAATATTCATATTTATTTCAATATTTATGAACATACATGTCATGAAAACCATTCTGTAAGACCTTTATTAGCAGTTTTCATTATATCATTCTCATTTTGTTTTTGGCCTCTCATTCATCTATTTTTTTATATACTCAACTCTTTAATAAATAGATCTGAAATTTCACTATTCAGATGCACATATCTATGTGTCTGTAATAATTCCATTTCTGTCAGTGTAACATTTGAAGTCCTCTCAACTGATTGGACAATAGCAGGAAATATTTTTTATTTCCCATGTATTTGAGATTGAGTCGATTTGTCATCAACACATTAAAATTTATTAAATCTTGTCTAAATATAATCCATGTATCTAGAAAAAAAGTTATGATAGTCTTCTACCAAATAAACTTCAGTAATAGGGCCGCTCAGTTAAGCTTTATTTCTCACGTATGATTTCAAATGCCCATGATGTTGGTGAAAAATAACAAACATAATTATGCAATTAATTAATTGAAAAAATTATTTACTCAACTAACAAACATATAAATAATGTACCTCTCTATTCGATACATCCATCGATAATGAATTGGGCCTCCTAATTTAGTTTCCTCAACAAAATGAATAGTATAATGCATCCTGAAAGTAAAAAAACGACAGAGGAAATATCATCTCCGTTGAAAAAAGTGTCAATGAAAACATCTCCTTAATGTTTTCAAGCTAAAATTGATGTAGATATTTCTTACATTGATTCATAAAAAATGTTCATAATTTGAGTACAACCGCTGTAACGTTTTCATGTAATAATGTAAAAAATGATAATGGTACTAACTTCTATAACAAATTATGTGAATCTTGACTTTTAAATCCATGTATCATATGATTATTTAAGTCAACAAACCTTGATATATTACTTGAATATCCATAAGATACTTTCACATACTTTAAAATTCTATGTAAAGTATCTTTATCCGTATTTTTCCTTGAAAAAATTGTAGGAGCATACTTTTTATTCACATCTGGCCATAGATCAAGTTTTACGTTCTTTACTTGTTAGTCATTCCGAGCAGTGAGATAGAACTTCAACTTTACATGCCCATTAAAAAATTTTAAAATCAAATAGTCACAAAAATTCTTCTCAATATGCATCACATCATGATAATTCTGCAACAAATAAAATTCCAATACGGAAGTTTAAATAATATACTTTTTTTCTTCCATTATTGCATTCTAATTTCTCTTCATGATGCACATCAAACCAGTTTCCTGATATCATTCAATTGATAATCCTTCCCAAATTTTGTTTCAACATTTTCAAGTTGTTTCAATATTTCAGAACCAGTTAACAACTTTGGAGGTGACCTACGATCATTGAAACAATCAAATTTTTATCTGTTCAACCAAAATCTATGAGATGCATCGAGAAATCATGAATGGAACAAGAAGCACCATTTTCTACTGTGAGGCAGCCATTTGGGCCCAAAATCATAGTTACCAATAGGTCAAGACAAACCCATGTAAGTGTTCCAACCAGATGAATTCCCAAGAATAGGGAAGTCACTAATGGTCCACATTAAAGCAACATGCATTTTGAACATTGTTTTTTAAGAAGCATCAAATGTCTCAACACTATTGCTCCATAAATCCAGTAATTATTCAATTAAAGTCTAAAATTACACATCAATATAATTTTAAGGAATTTTTTTTCCAAGAATAATCATCAAAATGATAAAATAATTTTGTTGCATACATATCCATGGAGGCAGATTTTAAGGGATCAAAACAACTTCCCAAATTCAATAACTGGTACTCAATGTCCAAAATGGGTTGAATCCATCAACATTCAATCCCAATAAAACCTTCCTAGGTTCCACAGATAAATCTGGATTTAATGAATCAAATTTCTTCCATGATTGTGAATCTCGTGGATGTCGCATTAACCCAACATTTTTATTATCTATAGAATGCCACTTCCTATGCTCAACAATTTTCGATGACATGAATAATCTTTGTAATCGAGGCATTAATTTAAAGTAACACAAAACCTTTTAACTTGTGTTCCTTTTCTTATTCTTTTTCATGGTACTATATTGATTCGGACTTCCAAAATAACCCATTGTCTACCATCTAGAAGAAGATTATTTTTTTCTATCCCGTCTACTTGAATCCTCTCACCAATATAGCAAACAATCATTGGGACACACATGTTTTTTTTTTATAATTCAATCCAAGACTGTTAACAACATTTTTATATCATAAATATATTGGGGGATGTTTTCTTTAGGAAATTCATCATGCAAAAATTATAATATTATGTACATTTCTTTATTTGAATTCCACATAGACATTTGATATGGTACAACGTCAACAAAAAAATGTTTTTAATATTTCTAAGATACACTATACAACTCAGTATTTCCATCATCTTCTAAATCCTGATACATATTTTCCTTAGTGAGGTTTTCTTTTACAATAGTCTCCATGTAATGAAGAGGAGGATCCACTGATATTCTACAATATTCATCTGGTTGTCCTAGATTTTCAAAAACATCACTTGTTGTGTTGCTATTTATAGAACACTCATTTGGTTGTTCTGATATGTTTTGATGTTTATGGTGGTGTCCTACATTGCTAAATGAATCATTTATAAGGTTTTTCATTTAATTACCCATTTTTGATGATGTTGGGAGCTCATTCTGTGGATTGAAATCCATGCACAACCTTTCTATAACATTCTATTCTCTATGCCAAATCCAACACAAATATTGACTAGGGAATAGCTTCAATATTAAATGTTCATAAAATTCATCTCACTTCAACCATATTCAAAATTTACATTTAGATCATTGACATCATATTCTCCCTTAAACAGATTGATTGAAATTGAAAAATCCAAAAACACCTCCTAATCCTTAACATACTATGGTGTGTTCCTTGGTAATGTGATCCAGATTTTGTCCATGTATATCAAAATGTGCCTACAAAACATTAAAATAAATTGAAACACATAACTATTAATAAATAATGAATGATATTCATATATACTAGTTGAAAAAAATAGGAAAAAATATTTTATCAATTTGGAAAAAGTCTAGGATTATATGTTAAAAATCCACAGACACTTTTTCCCAATAGCCCAAAGCGGTTGTCATGTAGAAATAATCACATAGAGGAATAGACAGTCTAATAAAATTGAAATATCCAAATAATAAATCATATTAAATGAGTGGGAATCTCCATTAAATCTATGATATTCAAGGGATATAAATTTTTATGATGAACCTCATCCTGTATAGTATAAATCTCCCTAATTATATTGAATATATGTTTGTCTGATAATTTCCTCTACTGAGTCTATGCACTGGATATAAAAAGTGATATCACCAAATTACTAAAAAACACAATTAACACAATTCACACTAAATACAATAAAATAGAATATAAATATTTATGTGGTTTGAATAATTCCATATATCTATAGGAGAATACAAAAAACATTTTCAACATAAAAGATACAAGAAAATACGAAACAAATAACTCACATCCAATTTATTATAAAGGCTCAAAAAATTAATCTAGAGACATACAGTGTTCAGCATAATCTTACATACAAACTTATTTTGATGGATCAATTTGATAAACTATTTTGGATGGGAAAATAACAACAAATTGGTCTATTTATAATTAAATCCTTTATATCAACAATTTAAATTGAAAAAAACATATTTTTTTACTATAAATGGTTGATATGGATTAATAGGTAAGGATCATAAACAAAGGTAAATAAGAGATAAAAGTACAACTAGAAAAAAAACACCTCCATGATTCAAGATCTTATGTAAGAAAAAAAGTGCATGTGGTGTAGTGATTGTGACCGAGATACCTAAATTGTACTAGGAAAGAGCACTAAATGACCTCATTTTCAACTCTCGATCACCAAATGATGGAGAATGGCATTGGGGTTCAAAAAATGACAGCGGCATTTGGTTTACCCAATTTTATTAATAAACTAAAATACAAGAAAAATAACATGATCAAAATAGAGTGAATTCCATATGATAAATATTTACAAATCAAATAAAGGTTATTAGTATAAAATGAACCCAAAAACATAAGGATAAATGAAACAACCAATCTCCCATCTCCATTTACAACAATAAATGGAACACGAGTCATATAAAAATCAACCATGCTTAGAAAAAACAATTCATTCGAACATTTACTTTTACCTATAGGTATCCGAAAAATAGACCATCAAATTTCTTGTCCCCCCTAAATGTATGTGTTGGGTGTGAGAATATAATACCTAGTAATAAACCACCTAGTTTCTAACTTATATGGAATATAATTATATATGTTCCTTATATGAATATAAACATTTATATATATTTATATAAAAATGACTTTACAAATGGTTATCAATAAAAACATGGATGCATCAGATAATGGAAAACATCATAAAATAAAATCACTTATAAACAACAAATCCCTATAATGGGTGGGTATATACCTAACATAATTTATTTGATCTAATACATGGAAATGAGACATCAGGTCATGGAATCAATGATGCCTTTCCTATCGAACTATGATCATAGCAATACTTCTAATGGTTGAGTCATGTGAAAATACTAGTATTTTTTGAAGAGGAAGGATTAAACAAGTATCCAGGAACTATCATCACATGAATTTAGGGATTTGTGAAAGGGGTGTACAAAATTCAATTCATTGTCATCCCATCCCGTTCATCAATCTCCATACAATACATACCAATACACAAGTTATAAAATAGAAAAATATCCCTTATAACATAATAATAATTTTTCAAAACAATATCCATGGTCTAGGTAGAATTATTATTTATACTAATCAACATTCTTGGTATAAAAAAGTAAAAAACAACTCAATATATCAATGTAATAGTCATGATTAATAAATAATTCCATTATAATGAATCTAATGCTCAACAAAACAAAAGGGAAATATACACGAATATGATACATTAACTATAATATCAATAAAACATAATTCCATGTCAAACATGATCACAACATAAAACATGAATAATTAATGACTTCTATATTATGGAATCCAAATAGGTATAAAAATATAAAGCCAAATATAAATCAAGTTATACAGATACATTCTCCTCATGCTACTGTAAATTCCAATTATACTAGTTATAAATAATTGGATGAGTAGTAATTTATGGTTCACTAAAATATATCCAGAAAAGGGTCTATATTTATCATGGGATGTGACAATTGGGCACTAGTAAAATACTACCTAACATAATATATGGTATTTTTCATAAAAAATTTAATATACTATCACTAAATTGGGCGAGGCGGCGAGGCGGTGAGGCGTGGAAAGATGGTGAGGTGGCGAGGGGTGAGGTAGTGAGGGTTTCAGGGGCCGCCGGGTGGGGGGGTGTCTTGTGGGGTTCAGGGAGAGAAGGGGGTCTGTGGGGGGTGTTGGGGATGAAAAAAAAATCAGCGGTTTATAAAAAACCACTGCGAACAGCTATAATTGTTGTAGTGATGGTGTATGGTTTTTAGGATTGAGCCTCAAGGAAGCTTCCTATGTACACTATAAAGGAGACATTGATCATAAATCACATAGTTCTAATTTTTTTTACGTTCATCTGAAAAGACTAATCAATATAGATTAAAATCTTGTAGTATGGATGATCTTATCATGACAGGAGAAACAATGATAGATTGTGTGGAGCTTACCCATAGAAGATATCCCCTAGGGGTGTATTTTACTCAATGATAGAGGAGGGTTTTATCTCATGATTATTTTACATGGGGAATATTTTATTTCATACACAAAGTAAGACTACTGTTTTACATCAGGTAGTGAGGATTTGGTAATGAATTTTACCATTGTATGACTGGGATATGGATATATGTATTTTTTTCATCTTGTAGATGAAGTATTTATGCCCTCATTCCACTAGTGGGACCATGTAAAATAAAGTGAATGATGTGTATTAATTATTCCTAACAAATATAGGTGAACATTTTTCATGAATATGGAATCCCTATGGTTTATATGACCACAACTAATATGCCTTTGGGTGAGGCAATGTGTTGGAAAATTCATGGTGGAGTAGTTAATAAGGATGCCAACATTAGGGTATATATGATTAAAAAAATTGTCTTTGGATACATTTTCATAGAATCAATAGCTAGGGTGGAAGCTCAGGCTACACAAAGAGTGATGAGGGTGGACCCATGAGTGGGTGGAATCAGCCACATAGAAACTCACGGTGTTATTTGACTGGTCCTATATTAGTTTGGGAGCCCAAGGATCTAGAACATCATGAAGGGGTATCAACATAAGGGAGGAACTATTTAGAGGCCAAGGTAGGGTCTTTCACAATGATTAGTGCTTTATGAAGGTAGGTATCGTCATGCTCAAGGGCCTCATCGAGGTCAGGGGATTTGTGAAATAATATACTATGTAAAATAATGTACCCCTACCTAAGTGTGAAATCCTATTTCATAGGCGAGGATATTGGAGATTTATGTGTACCCCATGAATCCACAAGTTCCTCAATGGGTATTATTCATTGGTTAATGACATATCCCTTCCCAAAAGGTATCTCCACATTGGTTAAAAGCTATCAAGAACATAAAGGAGGGCGTTTCATGAATCTTGGATACCTTGGGGGATCAATTTTCACTTTCACTCACGATGCTCATGTTTTGTTTTTGAAAAAAGATTGATTTTTAGAAGTCCAATTGTCCCACAACCCCAAAAAAATCTGACATAAGGTGAAATTTTTTGAAATGTTTCTTTCATGATGATGAGAGGATTTTGAAAAGCTTTGTGAGCTTCATGAGTGAGCAGGGCTCTATTATTATGAATTTCACTATACTGAGGTTACCTACATGCCTCTATATAGTCAATAAGATCTCGACAACTAAGGATAGACACTTCAAATAAGTTACCATCATACCTTCATTAAAACCTGGACCTCTGCGAGTTTCATCCATTCAAGATGGTGATGATCTTCATGAAACAATCCATTTGAAGGATTTTGTTTCCCATTTTGTCTCATATTAACATCAAACCAGCCATGATTTACTCATCCTCTCCCATCAAATAACTATTTTTTATCAACAAGGGTTACAAATCACTATAATAAATAAAGAAAAAATATAGAGGTGGGGGAAATAATAACAAAACCAAAATAAAACATCTTTACTCATGCCAAATCCAAATTATATCTAATATAAATACACCAAGGAATATAAAAAGAAGCTATAAGACTTTCGGAGGATGGATGAATGTGATGGGGGAGGAAAAATTAGTTCTTTAGGAAAAAACATGGTAGGGGAATTTGGTTATTTTATAATTCTTATTGATCTAGATAGTGTTACATATTTTTTCCTCCTAGTTAGTCAAAATGTGTGAAACTATGTGGGTTCCACTATCCACCCAAAAATAAGCTTCATGTTTTGACCTAGGACCTCACCCATTTTACGAAGACTATACATAAGTCATGTGAAGCTATTCTACATCCATATATAGGCCACATGTTTTTTATTGTGTGTCTCGTAGTTTAGAAAACCAGGAGAAACCAATGAAAAATCCCTATATCCCCCCACCATTATATAGTTATACCTAAGAGACCATTCAATTAGGAAAATCCATGATTGAAGTATGTTATTGGGTATACCTCATCTTGAAATACCAATTTAGAAATCTGGGCACCCATGAACTATTAAAACAAACTAATGTAGTAATACAACCCAAAATTTTATGTACAAGTTACCTAATTTGAGACCGAAAATCTACATCATGACACATTAATTATCTAAAAAATTCTCCATGCTAGATTAGAATAAAATAGTAAGGGCTAATGATCCCTCACCCAAGCTTCCTAAACCCATTTATGATCGTTATTTCCACCACACATCCAAATCACAAGAACAAAGGGGATTGAATTTCTATAGATAAAAATGTTCTAAATATCATTAATAGGACCAAGAGATTGCAATATGATTGTATCAGGATCAATATCAAACTCCTCCAATTCAGGAACATGATTTTGGTCTGTATGGTATATATTTCCCTAAAATATGTGAAAGATATCATAGATTGAGTCCATATATAGTTTATACTCCAATCAGTGGGATACCATCCCAAACCTATCTAAAACATGGAACAAACTCACATAAAATAGTGTTAACTTCCCATTGTTTCCCTAATGGTGGTGTCCCATCTGAACTGATACCCGAAAAAACAACTGATCACCCACTTCTAAATCAAATGGATGATGATAATTGTTAGCATATTTTTTTCTTGGAATATTATCTATCTCTAAATTTTTTAGAATTATCCCCTCTTTCTAATTAATCTCCTAGATGATGCTATTAAACTTAGAAATTCTCTCATACCATATCCAAACACAATATGGATTGTCATGGAATCCTATTCAATGCCTCTAATGGGATGATCATGATCAATCTTAGATAACAGTTATTATAATAAAACTCATCCAATGGTATTTTTATTTCCCATGAACCCCCTAAAATTAATCATGGGTGATCACAACATATCCTCGATACTTTGAATTGTGTTCTCAGACATGCCATCCATCTATGGGTGATATATGATTTTAAACCACAATTGGGATCCCAAATCCTCTAGGTTTCCCATGAAAAATCATGATTTTAAAGGGAAATACTTGTTTGAAACTATCATCGAGGGCACCTTATGAAGCGGAATAACATCTTAAACAAATAGGCATCAAAGTTCTTATACCTTCATCAACCCCCTGATTGGTATAAAATAAGATGATTTTGTTAGAAGATTGCAAACTACTCATAAGGAATCTTTCCAATCATAGTATGAGGTTTCCTGATCATGAAATATATATATATCATATTCCACTTTCTAAATGGAATGAAAGTGGCTGAAACAACCTAAACGATCTCTAATTCTCATATTTTTACTTTTGGTAGGTCAACTATCTAGAAAAGAATTATACTACAATAATTCTTATCCCAATCCACTAATACTGTCCAATCAAAGTATAGAATATCTTGGTCACCCAAGGGTGAATAAAAAACATGAATTTCATGTCTTCTACATCACTTAATGCCTAAAAATCAAATTTAAAATAAACCACTTTTATAAGATAAGAGAACCTTTGGAAGACCTGGACCAATAAGCCAAGGTCTCCCCATCATATAAAGCACAAATAATTATCTAGAAATCATGGTCATACACCTACTCAATCCTCACCATACTAACGAGAGAGGGTAAATAAAAACACATTTGATGATTACATTCCCAACCTCCTCCAACACATATATTTCTAGATCAGAAAAAAATTCATCAGACCCTATTCATCTGTTAATTCCTAAACAAAATGTACTAGAATCTGATTTCACAATTTGTTAGCAACCACAGTTTCCTTAAAAGTGGTATATGATATCATGAAATGATATTTCTAATGGTAATCCTCCTAGATCGTTTGTCTATGGTTATGTTCTCCCTATGTGAAAATGTACATTGAGCTCTAATGATCTGAATACATTGTAAAATTCACTCTAAATTGGTTGTGATTCTATTTCCTAAACTCAATCATAATAGATGCTAATTCTAAGTTGGGGTAAGATAATTAAATTCATGTTGGTAATGATTTCTTGAGCCTTAGGCCATCATATTTCATCCTACATCAACACAAATTCCCAACCCACACCTAAAGCATCATAACACACTTTATAAGATCTACCGAGCTTATGAAGAATCAAAATAGGTATGAATTTACAATTGAAAGTCAACTATTCAATATCATTCTAGCAATTCTCACCACCTGTAACATCATCCCTTTCCTTGTAAAACTATTCATGGTATAAGGTAGCTGGGAAAAGACCCCAAAAACATCTATAATACCAAGACAAGTCTAGAAAACAAATGATATAAAAAATGTTCTTCAGATACTACCAAGATAGGAAAGATTGAACCTTCTACGTATCAACTGAAATACAACTAAGAAGGATTCTAAGAAGAAATGGATGATCTTTTTAATTATCACCATAAAGACTACATGAGAATTTTCAACATCAAATGGAATAACAAAATATTCAAATTTCTTATACTAGATTGAAAAGGATGTGTTTGGAATATCTTCTTCTTGGACCCTCAACTAGTGGTTCCCTAACCATAGATCAATATTCAAAAACAAATATTCCATTTGAGATAATCAAACATATTATAAATCCTTGAAAATGGGAAGTTATTCTTTATTATCACATTATTAAGATTATGATAGTTTAGGAAAATTTGGAGGCTTCCATACGACTTCTTTGAAAATAGCCCTGGTATATCCAATGGAGATAGGCTAGGATACATCAAACCCTTACCCTCAGGATCCTCAAGATGGAAATTCATATCCTTTATCTTGGATATATCCAACCAATAAGATGGAAATGAAATAGGGATCATTACAAGTGGAATATCTATGGTATACTAATACTCTAACTATGGTAAAAACTCAAAAAAAACACCATGGGAAATTTTTTCGCATCCTTATCATGACCATTGGAATCATACTCACTAAACCCTACTGAGTGACCTCAAGGAACTACCTAGAAAACTGGCATGATATCACCATAACTGGGAAGAAATTAGACCTTCCCACATGGATCATGAATCTCACTCACCCTAAAATAAGTGAGTACACCCATCAAGAGTAAATTAATGGATCCTATGAAGATATTAGTAAATTAGATCTGTAAATTTGATAAAAAATATTCGAAAATAATAAGGTAAAAAAATGTCCCCATAGAAAACAAGGAAGTACCAAACAACCTCCATTCCATGTAATATAACATGAAAACTAGGGAACCTGAAACTTTTCTCCTTATTTGTACCCAATGTGATTAGAGAATCCAAAACATAGGGAGTTAACTCATATCTCATAAAAAATAATAAATAAATTAATGAGAATTGAATTAATTGGATGCACTAGTGTCAAATAAAACTGATAATATAGTATAATCAACAAACATCATACCAAGAATGGAGGATGGACTAGAATCTAATTCCCCTATAATGGTCCCTACTATATAGATTTTCCCCAACTCAGAATCCCCATTTTAATGAGGATGTGGTACTCAACCATTGGATGCCTCTGACAAAAGTTGAGGTCCCATAGAAAAATTGGATCCTATACCACTCCCATGTTAATCCAATGGAGAAATAGATAGATATTATTTAGCTTTACAGACAAGTGGAATATCCTTGATGTCAATGTGAACTTTATCCTCGGGTTTCATACCATACCACACTAATAACAAAAAAATTGCTCTATTCCTTATATAATCCACATAACATAATCCCAATGACTATTGGAAACTCCTTCCACTACCTCTTTTAGAGCCAAACATCAATTGAATTTATCCCGTAGAAGAGATATGGCTCCCTATCATGTAAAAAACACCACAGATACCCAAATTTATATTAAAATCTACAAATTCCAAAACTATCCTTTCAACAAATTCTAAATATTTCATTATAAATAAAATAATGATCATATGTCTGATCTCAATCCATAATCCCATATTAAAACAAAATGATTTGAGTTAAATGTTCACAATAAAATCTAGAGATGAATGGAATTTCTTAGGGAATCTTGTAGAAAACTACATCACTGAACGATCACCCTTCACTATCTTTAGAAACATCGGTGCCTTATACTCTCTCAAGACCTCTGAGTATAACTACTAATTAAAATAAACCTTAAAGGAACTCCATGTGATATCCTCATGATTCCACCAAATGAACCATTGATCCATCCACATCCTACATTGTCCTTATAAAACGTATAGTAAAGTCCCACCTTTTAGGTCTTAAGGGTCAAAAAAACATGAAGATCCATCTTATAAAATCATACCACTCCTCATGCTAATTAGGTCTCTTATCATCCTAGAACATGAGTCGATATCACCTAAAAAATTCTTACCCATAGTCTACTGTCTATTATAATCATTAACACCCAAATGACCCAAGGTTCATATCATATAAATCACTAAATCCACCAAAGTCAGATTAGAAAGTGGGTTTTCATGTGGCATATTTATCATTTCACCCTCTATATGATTATTTAAGGTTCTTTTGGGATTCATTGTCAATAAGACACAAAAAAAGCTTCATCAAGAAAAATTAAACTTGAATAAAAAAAGACAATGAAACCCTAAACCTAGGAATCACAAGAATCCCAAAAATGGGAGTGAAATGTCATTAAAACCCATAATTGGGTTCAAGAAATAGCCACTATCCCATACTATTGAAGGAATCTCACAATTCAACATGAAGAGGAGCTGGCCAGAAACTCCCACATTCCTAAATCTCAAGTCCTGATGGTCCTAGCTCCAAAATAACACTGAATAAAAAATAAAAAATGGGCTTTCAAATCCATTTTTTAATGATCAAACCAGGTTGACCTAACTCATCACCCAAGTTGTCCTGCTAAACAGCCTAAAGCATGTTCCAGATTACGAGAGGAAGATGACAAGCAGTGGGAATATCTAACTACTACTTTGGAATGAATTATCCATAGGTAAACTAGCATGAACCATCTATAAAATGGTACAACCAAATAGATATATTTTTAGTAAACAATAAAAGATAAATATATACCATATGTCAAAAATTACATCATTGTACAAACAGCCATTATAGGATATATATATATTGTATCACCAAACAAACCCAACCTCAAATAGTGTATAAAGAAAAAATGATCCAATAATAAAACACAATAAGAATAAATTAACAAAAACATCACTATATGATCCAACTCATATGAGGGCATGTATCTTCTATAAAACACTGGATTGTGGTAATCTATGATATCCGCCCTATAACATGGTTCCCATTACATTACCCATGCCTGGGAAAACAAAATCTGTTTTTCCCAAAGTGGAACAAGTATAGAGTGAGGCATGAAACCCCATTGGATACCACCATTAATTATTTCAATTATTTTATACATGGGCCCCAATAAACATGATGGAAAACAATTTCAAAATTAAACCACTTTGTAAAAAAATCATTCTCAAATAAAACCTTTTAAATCCCTTCAGTTTCTCATTTAAAAAATATTTTTTTCAAAATAAACATTCAACAATTGTCAAATAAATAATTATATCAAAAATTCAAAATGTTTCCAATATCATAATAAAATCATAATCATGGGGGATAAGAACAACATAAAAAAATAACTGTACAAATGTAATTATCATAACAAATCTCATTTCATTAAAACAGAAGTAATGAAATGCATAATATATACAAGACAAATAGGCATGAGTAAGGCTAACCACGTGATCTATGAAATAAGACTATTAGTAGTGAGTAAAAATATATACTTTATAGCTCAGCAATAGAAGCTGTCATGGCCTCCCCAAGGACATACATAATCCCACATGGTCTACCTACACATTATCCCTCATAGTCCCTTGGTAACTAGATTACAGTATCACACAGTCATCCCTCTAATGGACCACATATACACTCAGTTATACCATAATGTAATCAGACATGGTCTCCCATCTATATCCTTAAACAATCCCTTGACAAAACCATCTTTCAAACCACAATTAACTCATGTGTTACTACATGTCAACGCATCCACAATCAATATCCCACATTAATCAATATATAACATAATCCATTTCACATCCAAATAATCCCATATTATAAAAACATATTTTCCTAAGAAAAAACATTTATAAAATCACTTTATAAATCATTTTATATGAATAAAAACTGTGTGATCTATTTTAACAAACACTTGGTGTGAAAACAAGATACACTCATTTGGAATACCCCACATTAAACATCAAAATAACCAAATCGAACCCTAAAAAACGTCAAAATTTAATTCACACTAATTTTAAATTATTTAAATGGAAATTGAAACAAAAAACCAATGTAAATTACATATTTAATGATTATCCATGGAAAATTCCCATAAATATAGACACCTACGTTCGATTTGGTCTAAAACCCATAACCCTAGATGATGAACACATAAAATTTGTAGAAACATTTCACACACACCAAACACTTAAAAAACTATTTCCCACATTGAAACTCTATTTTAATACAATACCCCTTTATATTGTCACACATCACTATTAAATAGATTGAAAATGGGTTTGAGTGGGATAAGAAGAATGGTAAAAAAATAAATCATCTTACCTCAAGACAAATCAACAATATTTTCATGATAAATACACTATGGAAGAGAGTAAGATGTTCCATGCCAAGGGAGGAGGGATGTGAACATTATGGAAGGAAAATGGGGCCACATGATAAAATAATGATATGGTAATTTTAGTTATTTTATAATTTGTAATGAGCTAGACATGGTATCATGGTTTGGAATTATCGTTAGGAAAACCATGCACCAACCCTGAGAGTGCCACTATTAACAAAAAAACATGCTACATGGTTTACCCTAGGACATCACATAGTTTTTGGAAAATGTTATCAAACTATTAAATGAAAAATTCCCTCATTTTTAAGGTCTCATCGTTACTACTATGAATTTCATGATTTGTAAATCCATTCCCAAACCATGAAAACTCCCCTCTAACCCCCTTTAGTGATTAGCCCATAGAGGACACATAGTTTTGGAAACCCATTATAAAACTTCTTGCCTAGGTCAACATTTTCTTCATATATTAATTTAAAACTCCCAAAACCGAATAACGATAAATCAATACCAATAACCTAATAATACTCAAAATTACATATACAAGTTACTAAAAGGATTCCATAGAGAATAAACCTCACCTATATCATCTTCCTAAGTGTATCTACTGAGGGAGATAATTATATTTAGAAATTAATTTTATTATTTTCTCATTATTTTAGTTATAATTTTTCAATTAACCATATTTATAAGTTTTATAGGTATATCCTTAAATTTTTTTAATATTGAATTTTTACATATGATAACTAATAAATTTTCCTCAAATATGAGGGAGTAAAAATAAGGGTTTACCACAAGAATAAAATTTTTGAGAGATAATGTATTATCACATATAGTTTAATTATTATAATTCAGAGAATAAATTAGTTGAACATATGTGGGAAATTTTTTAATAATTTCGGAATTATAAATGAGATCGAAATTTTTTCCACATGTGATATTTTATCTCATATTGGAATAATATTATTGGAATTGATTCTAGGAACCCTTGAGGAACCTCAATAATTTAGGTGTTGAAAACTACAATAATTAGGCCCATGAGATGGTTTTATTATTTGTAGATGTTTCCACCCATACTTTTGAACCACATGTGGTGGTTTATCCTACATGTTGACATCAAATATATTGTGGTAATAAGATCCTCCTATGTGGGTATTTTTATATCCCATGATAACTTTACATGATATTTCAATCCATGAAAATGTAAATATGTTATTTATTCATTTTTTTAGGATAACTTTAATTTTATGTTTATACATTAATTATGATGATATGTTATTTTTTTCTTTTGTGTTCTACCCAATTCTGTGTGTTGTTGTGGTATTTTTTATTGATCCCAAGGTTGGTGGACCACTATGACCTACATTTCCCTTACAGAAGGACTGTTCATGAAGTATGATGAAGGAAACGGTGGACCTAAAATCATGGTAGGGACACAAATATGCCCCTTGGGTATTTTTTAATACACATGATGACAAGAGGATTCCATGGATCATGTTATTCGATGCCTAGAATATTTCGAGTTTCTCTCAATTCCTAGTGGATAATAAGAACAAGACTCTATCGATTACATGTAAATAATGAATTATATGTTCACATGGATCACATAAGCTTGATTATTAGGCTTAGGGAATGACATTTAATTTCCTAATACCTTGACATTATTTTCTTGCATGGAGATGAAGTGTGGACAATCAAGACTCTTTCTTTCTTGGTTAGTACACGAGTTCTCAGTTTATGAATATTTTGTTTCTTACATGTTTAATTATAATTTATTACATAAAACTCTATACGCGATAACACTGGTTAAGGAATCATTATTGGTTTCCTATGGAGTCATGTCCTCACACTATACTCAAAAACATCAGAGTGCTTGTATATTTCATGGATAAGGATCTGGTAAAGGGAAAGGGTCGTGTGTTTGATGGATGAGAATAGGCACATAGATTTTTTTTTGGCTGAGAAATAATCTATATTACCTATAGTTTTATTATATTACATATCTAGACTTATTACTCTGGTTTGGATTGCCAAATTAGGAACCTGTTTATTTCCTCTATGAAATGTATTCCATTAGTTAGTTTCTATATGTTTACATTGGTAATTTTTTATATATTATATTTGTTATTATTTCTATTATGAACAGATATTGAGTGTACGTATCCTCTTTGATAGACATATACCCTCACTACTAGTTATTTCCCTCCTATATATAGGGAAACACACATGAGGTCATGTAACCCTCTATGTTGGACCTGGTGGTTGGGGTCAAGGCATTACAATGTATGTTTTTTTTTGTATATGTATATGTATATATAAATGCATGTATGTATGGATGGATGGATGTATTTATTTATGTATTTATGATTATATTCTTGAATGTATGGATGTTTTATATAAGCATGTAGGAATGTATGAATGAATATATACATGTATATATGTGTTTATGTGTTCATGTATGTATAAGTGTATGTATGAATGTATCTATCCATGTATTTATGAATGGATCTATGGATTCATGTTTATATTTATGTATTCATGTTAGTATGTATGTATCTATGCATGTATCTATGTATGGATTAATAGATGCATGAATGTATCTATGAATGCATGTATGTATGTGTGTATGTATGTATATTTGTGTGTATGTATGTATGGATGGATGGGTTCATTCATTCATGCATTCATTAATACATTTTTGTATTTTTTTTGATGTTGAAATTCATTTTTCACGGGAATATTTGTTGAAGGTATGACCGATTCGTGGTAATTCGGGTCCAAAACATTCCAAAAACCCACTAAGGGTCTTGTTTGCAAGGATGTTAAGCTTCAAGCATGGACAGAGATCATGAAACTTTCAGGAAAAGAATCACCTTCATGAACATTGTAAGGCCTATTAATAATATTTATTTTTCAACATTTAAAGTGGATCATAACTTTGTAAATGCGGGAACAGTTGACCGAAATCTCTATGAAGGCCAAATTTCAACTTGTGTATTTGTTCCCACTCATGTAGAAAATAAAGAATCAAACAAAAATATAATATTAATGAAACCCCCTTCCTCAAAGTACCTCCTTTTGTCTAATATTTTTATAATGAAAGATACCATTTAAATTTTGAAACTCTCCCTCTTTTCATGAAACCCCCAAGAATCATGAAAAAAACAAAAAATTGATTATCGAAGGTGTATAATCATCACAAAATTAATTCCATTTTATTATTAAGATCCTCCATCCTAAGGGGAGATTCAGTTTTCAGAGGCACAAGACCATTCTAAAATATTATTTCTTTATGAGGCACTTGGAGCTTCACAAATAATTCATCCATCGTGAATCACTCCCCCTTTGAATCAAGAATTCACTCCAAGGTAGGTGTTTATTTTTTTATGAATAAAACCACATTGTTAATCCCATGACCTCCATGAGCCACCTCGGATTCATAGAGAACATCTAAATAGGGCCACAAGCTTACGAAAAACTCTCTCTTATTCCTCTTCATAGTGCTTCCCTTCTACTAACAACCCTTTCAAAAAATATGATTTTCAGGGTAACCCAAACTAATCCATAACTGGTTTAGCTACACCTTGAGTCCCAATGTGTCATCTTCCACCAACTACTATGTTTACCCACATCACCCCAAATGTTGCCCAATCCTCTAACCTAATTCATTTTTAACACCAGTTTCATCGATTCTTATGGACTCTAACATGGAACTCATGATATACCAATCCTCCATGGAAGTTCCAATTACATTTATCTCCTAAAATCCCATGAGGGGTGGTTATCTAAGCCCAAGGGATAATGAGTGATTTCCTGAAATCATATCTGTATGAAATAAAACTCCCTATCTCCACATCCTAGTCATATCTCTTTAAACTACATGAGAACGTCCACAACACATGATGTAAAACTGAGGCCTTACCATATGTGGAAAATAGATGATTCCCTATGTATGATCAACATGGGATGCCACTGTCTCCAATCATAGAGTTCAATCCACCCTCGGAGGAGTAGAAGACACCCCTGAGGGATGCTTCTATGAATAATCCTCACACTATTCCCTTTTTGGTAATCCTCTTACAAAGGATAAGTTTAATGCATAATCCCCACACCATCCCTTATTGATGATCATTTTTAAACAATAGTATCCTTAATACATGACATTAAACTTTATTGATCAATATTGTAACATGAACTAAAATTGTGGTAGTGAAATATGTGTGTTTTGATCCATATCATTTTAATAGGGTACGTAGGATGCCTGCTTGATTTTAAATACAAACAATGGTAAACCGTCCAAGAGTTCCATCATATGGACTCACCTTCAGATCCACCCCATAAAGAATTCGATCCACTAAGGTAAACTCAGGTCTGAATAATTCCCTCCTAGGGACACAACTTTTGAATCCAACAAAAAAGGAATTAAATCCATGTTAGTAAATGAATCAGGTGTTCCCTCCAAGGTAGAAACCTTCAGATATTCCTCCCAAATGAATTTGACCCACTCTATTAATCTCAGGTATGAAATCTTACCTCATAGGGATGCACCTTTTAGATCCACCTCAAAAGGAATTCATTACAAATTGGTAAACAATCGAGGTGTTTCCTCCTAAGTAATCACCTTCATATCCACCTAAAAATTTGTTTGGTCCATTTTGGTAATATTTTTTTTAAAATATTCCTTCTTATGTATTTACCCTCTAGATCTACCACATAAGTCATTCGATCTGAATTGGTAAACTATACATATGTTTCCTCCTTTATATAAACCTTATGAATAAACTTCACATGGCATTTGATCAAATTTGGTAAACATATGTGTTCCTGCCTTGGTATATACCTCTTTGGTCCACCATTATATGGTGTCTAATCCATCTCTAAAAGAAATTAAAATCATTCTCTACATCATCCATGTTGGATTTTCTGATCTATCTCCATATGAAATAGAAAATTTGATCAGACTCAAAACACCTACACCAAGAAATAAAAATAGAATTCTTGAGTTCCAAACCATTGAAGAATTATAGCCCCCGCATCAAATTCCACATAGTCAATATGGTGTTCCCTGGGTTCTACGCCTAAGATTCCACATATGAGATGCCCTCCAAAGATGAATATTCATAGGTCACTAGTGTGCCTAATGTCCAACCATTCCCAAAGATGTAGTGCATGACTACTCTCCTAAACAAAGGTTGTTGCGATTCCGTGAGAGAATAAATGTAATTTACCAGTTTCAATATAGATATGGCACTAATATTGAGATCCAAAAACATGACATAATCTAAGAGGGAGACCCAAATTAACAATATCTTTAGAGGAATCCATGTAAGGAGGATTTCATATCCCGTCATCTTATTTTGATCATGGAGAATACTACACTAATGAAAGTGATGATATTTCGACACCTTTTGGATCTTGGAATGTGGGTCACTTAAAGTAGTGCAGCATGCACAACCCCACTGAAATATTTAGAAACTGAAATGGTGAACCTAATATAAAACTCTTCTCCTTAACATGGGTATAATTATGATCTATGGTGTAAGAATATTATCATGTCATCAGATCCAGACATCCAACACTGGGTTAAATATGGAAAATAGTGGGAACAAAATGGAACTCACCTATGAATTAAGGTAGTAATCTTTTTGAATCCTCAGTCTACGACATTGTCATCATGGATCACTTTCTGTGTTTAGAAGATTGAATGATGTTGGGGAAATGGGAGTCTCTTTCAATATACCTATACTAATAGATGAATCTACATGAATTACAGTAATTTCATTATAAGTAGTTAGCAACCATGTTTCCATAGGTGTTAAGGAAGTGTAAATATTTATGTTGAAACCTCATACAAATCCAAACCCACTACAAATTCTACCACAAATTTGGTTACTAGTTTCTAACTCCCTATCTCCCCCATGAAAATCATCCAGTGAAGGGTGAATGACACCATCATTCTCCTGTATGAGTTGAATTTTTCCATTTCCACAAGGGATGTGTATTTCTTTGACCTAGAGGCATAACTTCCTTTGCAAAACAGTAACCCTTGATTTAGGTGTAGGGGTGACAATCCAATGTTTTAATGGTGAATAGCTTTGAGAGTCTCTCCCAAGATTGTATTGATGACTCTATTCCATATTCCATAATGGTGGTTGATTCTTAAGTTATCCTAACCATTAATACCACCCTAGAGATTCCCAATAGGGCTCCAACTATGCCACATCAATTCAAACAACGATCAGTCCCTCAAGAAGAAAAACCGGTAGACTTCAACCCAGTATTTCAAGCTCTGATCTGAAGCACCTCAACACCAATATCAGGGGTAGTTCCTAAATAATTCCCTATAAGAGATGTATCTTATGGCTCTAATGGCTCATTTATCCATAGAAACATCCCACAAAATCTATGTATATTGATAATGTAGATTCAACTTCTCCATATAGGTATTGAGATCCCTGCTACCTCATATGTAGGTTGAGCTGACTCTTCCAATATCTGGCACCACTGAAAGTTGTAACGTGCTAACCCTTGATGGTGAGATTCAATACAGAAGTTCTCCCCACACCATAACATGCCCAACTGTAGGTCCACTCTTCTCTTTCAACCATATAGGCCCCCATCATGTTCCCACCAATAAAAGTGAAGGTCCTCCCCATTATATCAATAACCAGTAAGGAGTTCATCCCCATACTCCTCCTTCTAAACACAGATTCCATCCCTATATCCTTATCAACTAGAGTGGATATTTTCCACACTCCTTCATAAACAAAATGGGTGTTCCTTATTAATCCTTCATCAATATGATTATATTTCCTCAACACTTCTTCATAAACCAGTGTAGAGATCATCACGACTCCTTCAGCAATCAAAGAAAATTTCCTCTAAACATTATATCTCATCAAAGAGGAGGTCCTAAAAATGATACCTCCAACCTTCATGGATTTATTACCCATTCCTAAGAGATACCCTACCCTAAAGAACCATTCTAGGCCATAATGGAAAACACCAACTATCAGAGGAGAAATCATGGGAAATAATAAGTTTTCATAGACCTCATTTATCTATTTGATTTTAATGGGACATAAGTCTCAATGATAGATTCCCCACCCCCACTTTTGGAGTCCTTGATGGGATCTATATTGATAAAGTTCTCCATCTATGAATATGATACCCATAGGATCCCTAGATCCCGCTATAGGAACTTACATGTGGAGGAAGTTTGGGCCCCCTTCTCAGGGCTCAGAGTGCATCAATTCCCATTACTAACAATTTTTATCCTATCGTCCTTTATACAAGATATGGGTATTTTTTGGGGTTTGGAATCACTCATTTAGATGTAGATCACTTTTATGACCCACATATGAGCACTTCTTCCCTCACACACATGGTAGTGGTGAACACTCCATCCTACAAAGATGTGATAATGCAATTGGAACCACCCACCAAGATACATCCCTTGATGTAGGGAAACCATGACTCACATAGTAAATAATAACCTAGAAATCTGATAATAGGACTAGTTGACATCAATTACACCACCCATCTCATGGCCAGTACTAATTGGATATTGGTCCAACAAAAAGAACGACTCTTCCATAGAGAAAGAGGTATTTTGGGAAGTTTTGTCTACAAAAAAATATTAGTGGTGTTCTACACATATTAAATTACAAGCATTTTTAACCCATAGTCTATTAATGAGGGTAATGACATGTGTTTCTTCCATATTATCTGGGAAATTTTTCACTTTCTACAAGATCTTCAGCTAGTTTACCCAGGATTTTAGGAGAACCTTGAGGCCACCAACTAGTATTGCCAAAGGGTTGAGATCGTTGAAATCATAGTGTATTAGTGTCCAACGTCATTAGGATACAAATACACTCTTCAAAAAACTAGTGTCAAGATCCTTATAGTGATTCAACAATTTATGGAAGAGGTGTCTCATCATGTGTAGATGTGAGGCTGGGGAAAGTTTTTTTCTCTCCACTCCACCACTATCTTCTAATATCATGAACTACCATCCAAAAAAAGGGTTCCCATATAGGTTCATTCATGGTAAATATTTTTATCCTAGGGCTTATAGAAGATTTGACTTATTGGATCATCAATTCATACATGGACATGGAAGATTCACCTTGAGAGGCAGGATATTGCCATGTAAACCCTCTAAAAGGTGTATTTAGAAGCTAGTAGTGAATGGAGCATGGCCTTAGAGACACCTAAAATGAGGAATCATCACATCCCCCTTGCACATAAATAAGGAAAAGGATCATGTTCGACCCTCTAACCAATTCTAGGACACTCCAAAAGTAGTGATGTAACCTGTGATGTCTGCCATTCTCCAACAGCTCAAACAGTAGAAAAGGCTCATCACTAATCACACAGGGGATCAATGCCCAGATCACAGTACTTCATAGTGGGAAACCATTTGTCTTACAAAAGAAAAACATTAACCAGTTCATCTAGGTCAAATTCCCCCAATCAAGATCCAAAATCTAGCACATCTAGGAAGATCAGAGGCATATGTTTATAGCATGCGGTTGAGGTATGATTTTCTAAAATTGCTCGAGCTTCATAATTACCTTCCTCAGGATCCAAAACATTCTAATCTAATAATCAATGAGCCTCTATACTGATTTGATGATCCTATCAACAAATTGATGTTTAGGGACCCCCATCATGTTTTATACCATCTATAAGATAACCAAATAGCTTATTTTATAGCTTGCTTTGAGGCCTTGGAGACACGACACATGGTGATCCTCACAAATGGAATGTTATACCTGATATGAGTTGAAAAAATCTGATCACCCTTAGATTTTTTAAATCCTTTCATCACCCCAGTCAATGGGATGAGAGACATTGTTTAGTACATTTCCCTTTTTCTCTAAAGGTTTGTGAATATGCGGGAAACCCTTGTGCAGTAGGAGGCTTCCATGATTTGGTGTTTTGTCCAGATATTAGAAGGACTTGAATTTTTTCAGCTAGAGGTAACTAACAATATGTTAAATTTTTGGTTTGTAAGACCTTCTCCAGAAACTAATTTACCATTTAAGCTTCATCAAATGAAATAAAATCACTACAAACCTTTTCAAGTAGAATAAAATAACTCGTGAGAGAGATGATTCATTTTCACTTTTTTGGAAATGCCTCTTATACTATCCTGATATGCCACTAACTTAAGAGTATTTTCAATGATTGTGAATTGGGAATGTCAAAACTAATCCAGTTCCATAAGTCATCACCCAAAACATTCCAATTGCATTCTTGGAGTTTTCTGATAGTGACAATTGTCTGGAGGATTCCTTACAGAAGTCTAGACAATCACGCATGTTACCTCTTAAAACTACTAAGTGAATTCCCACCAAATTAGAAACTATTTATTATGTATATGTAGAGTCCCTAGATCCAGTATATTTACAATCCCCTTTTCTAATAAAACACTCTATGTTAAACAGCCCAATCCAGTATAGCCCCACCTGGAACAGAATCATCCGTCACTGACTACCCAAGCATAGCAACAAAGATGGGATAATGTGGATCCAACCAATAATCAGGATTCATCCACTTGGAAATTCTAATTTACTAGATTACCCTTAATGTAAAATATAAAACAAACTATTCCTTAAACGATGAATAGTTCACAGTTATTTTCATTTATTTCTTGTAGAAGTGAATTCCAAAGATTCCAGAATGCATACAGTCCCAAGAGCCTAATTTGCTGGCTTCCCCAGCCATTTGTTGTACAAAAGGATACGTAAATATACCATAAAATAATTATATGTGTTCAAATATTGTCTTGAGTATCATGTGAATAGTGGATTGAGAAATTGGAATATGTACCGACATTTGTCATGCATATCTCTGTTGACCCTGGTAGTGATGGTGAAGTCTCAATTGAATGAATGAAGGCTTTTATATTTGGAACACAAAAATATAAAAACTGTACGGATTGAATGGTAGTGTCACATAATCATGGTTTCATCTATACCAACATAAGTAGGATAGAACCACTTGTAGTCATCATTCCCACATCGTTTATTACTTTTACATTTACATCATAGTTGTCCAAGTCTTACAAGTGTTAGTTCTAATGATGTATGGGAAACTAGATTCCCCCACTACTGATGAATCCATCTCACACTCTTGATGACTTCGTGCCTCCTAAGTTGGTATGTTCACCCAAGTTTCTCCCATCACTGTATAACTATACTCATTATGTGGAGTAAACCTCCATGAACACTTCCATGTTTTTAGATACATTCACACTGATTTATAGGGAATAATTCCCCATGAAACTACTAAATGCCTATAGTTGACGTCGTAACAGGAAAATATGAGGGACTGTTAGCCATTATAATTCTCATTCTAGTGACACAATGTAGTCTTCTCATGCTACTAAGAATAGAGAACATGTTTTGTGAAATGTTTAGTATGAATTTTCTTTCAATTCTGCATCACCTTGTACACCTCCATAGAAAAAGATGTCAGTTGTTCAAGTATATCATTTGCATCCAACAAGATCTATGCCCCATCCAACTAATAGTAACCTGGAAGTGTCTAGGAGTGGATCATCTAGTTAGTTGTATGATATTTTTAGTACCGACTTGAACCTAGTGGTACAACCAATGAAATCTGTTGTGCACCCTTCCAAGGAGTGACCCCCTCTGGTTAAAGCACATATTTGGTATGGAAGAATGTTGTATTAAAGCACATCTCTAGAAAACCTATAATTCATTAAATCCTCGAGACTCTCGGCTTATACATTAAGATAAGGATGACCTTGCATAAGGAATAAATAGTTCCCTCATATTTGAAGAAGTGGTAGCTTCTATAGATGCCAAATACTAATAGAAGGATGAGTATGATGAATGCTATGTCGTCATCTCATTATCTAGGTATGAAGAGTTTTCCTACATTTAGGGTCTCATATGACCGCAATATATTATAGGCTAGCTCAATGGAATAGAGATCTAGCACTTCATGTTAGACATAGGTTATGAGAGAAAATTCATCCCAATTGGGATGCTCTATAGGTTAGTATTGACCAAATAATATATAACACACTTTGAACTAAAAACCTAGGGTTATGAGAGGACAAATAAAAATCCATGTGGTAAGATTTTTTTAATTATTAGTTTTAACACTTGATATGAAATGATTAATTCATGGTATTCTCAATGGATAACACCTAAAAAACACAACTGGGTAGGCCCTGGTTTCATTTTCAACTAATGGTCCCCCCTCTCATATCACCAGTTCCTCAAGAAGTCTCTCAATAGTCGAGTAGGGGTTCTCCATGATGATTCACATCCATTCTACTCATATGAAACCTAGTATATGGATTTCATCTACTAAATGATAGAGGAGGAGGAAGGTTAAAACCCATTAGATGGAGTTACCCAATTATCATAAAACCACTATGGATAATCATTGAGAAGACTTATATGATTATTTCATCCTAATAATACATGTACTTGATCCCACACCCTCAACCATGATAAGTTTTTTTTTCATAAAAAATGTGCTTTGGTAACCGTAAGAAACATAATTTTCCATAGATGAACTTATACCCATAAATAGGACAAGAGAGGGTGATACTATAAGCCTCTTCTCCCATGAGGTACCAATAGGTTTTCCCTTTTGTCACCAATTTATGGAATTCTTGCACGTGCCATAGACTCAGGTTGAATCACCAAACATCGATTCACCAATGTTTCTTAAATATCAAGAATGAATACCATAGTTTATGGCTATATAGAATTTGATTGATAGACGTTGTCTCCATAACATTAGTAGAGTAGGATCCCCTCCACAAGAATTTAATGTCCACCCATGTAGACACTAGTTCATTTCTTGAGTCAGCATACATATAAGAGAAACATCCTCCAACAGATTATCCTTTCTCGGATGATGAAGAGGATTTGGAAGATACCCCATTCATTTAAAGATGGTTTATCCACTACTTTATATGATCTAATCAAGGTTAAATTTGGTACAAATAATGATCCAGGTATAATATTAATCATTGTATCCATGTCTCTAGAGTAGAATAAATATAATGTGGATTTCTGGAAGAAACACCACAATTTATTTTATTGGTGATACTATATAATTCAAGGAATATAGCCTTAGGATACCATACTCCATGTCTGTCTCCTAGTGAGTCAGTATAGTTTAAAGTAGTATCCCATAATGATGAACCAACTCTCATAGTTCTATGGTCTAAGAATATTTTAATAAGATTGTCAAGGAATACATTTATTTTAGAGATCTAGTACCCAAAGTGGCTAGCTAACATCATCCCGTTCAGTAATAAGAATGAAAATATCATAGCCTATATTTACATCTAAGAACTAAAAAACCATTTCATGAAGGATGATTTTCCCCATCCTATGATAGAGTTGTTTATCGATGATATACCTTGGTTCTAAGACCTCTCCTTTGTGGATGGATACTCCATGTAAAACATGATAGGTATGGACCCCAAGGATAAGGAATCCACAACATTTAGAGAACCATAACATATGCTCTACTACCTGTTTGTTCCTTTCGGTATGATGAATGAAGGGAAATCTTATCTGTAATCAATGTACAACATATTCCTAGTGATTCTTGGGACACTAATGGAATTCTACATGGGATTCTTGTTAAAAAAATACCACTATCTTCAATACAATCTTAGATACCTTGATAAAGTGTTCATCTTCCTCCACTCCCTCCATTTGAAGACAAACCCCTTGATGTGTACATTCATGGTGACATCTATGACGTTTCTCAACGTCATTATAAGATATAAATGAATTGATATTGACTTCTATAATATCAAATAAATCATCCAAATCCTTCCAGAAGACACTTCTAGGAGCTATGTGCCTCCAAGGACACTTAACATAAAAACACTAATTTATCATAAATTTTCATAGAATGTGTATGCCCATTTGAGGATCATAATGAAAGGGACCATCTGCTAATGGGACGAGGAGTGCCAGAATTTCTTTAAGGAAATAAATATATATATAATATAGTCTATGGTTTTAATATCATCCATCTAAGGGAAGCCTCTAGTCCTCTATATGACCTCCATGGAATGGTATGTCAGTTCCCGTCTCACCCTAAAGAATAATGGGGTAAGAAAGAATTGTTTATGCTTCCTAAATCTCATGATCCTTTACAAGGAGACTGGATACACCCCTATGGAGATGAGATACCATGGACTAGTTTTTTTAGAGTATAATGTTTTGTATTATATGAAGAATCATAGGATAAAACTATTTTCATGTGTGTAACTAATGAAGTATATCCTTAATATCCCCATGTTAACAGGATGAATGGCACACTGGGTAGTGATCCTTAAATAGATCGATATTAGGTTTGTTCTACCAAAAGATGTTAAGGGTCATTCATTGGTTGAATTTCTCATTTTTCATTTGTCATATGAAAAATTTCCCCTGCATGTTGATTTTCCAATTGAGGCTATCCAATCAGTGGATTAGGTTCTTCCTTAATGGAAGATGCATTTTGAAGGTTCCTCCTAGATTTCAACCAGTATGAGGATCAGAAACCTTAATCTCAATAGAGTGATCTGGGGATCATCTTTATCACTCCTGCATATGTCATCCTATTATACATGATCGTGAGTTTGAAAGGATTCACCAAACAAAATGTATAGTATTTGGCTAACATTACTAGTCTAGATATGGCCCCCTATATTAACATAATGTTATATCATGTTAAGGGAGACTCCAAATTAGTTATAAAACTGATCAAAGGTAACTAAGTCATCAGAAATTACAACCTCGTACCCATACTGGAAAAAATAATCTGTTGATGGCCTAGTGTCCTTCCCCGCTAGTAGTAACTCACATCCCTTAGTCACAAATGGTTATGATGGCTCCTATGAAATTCTAGTCATGTATATTTTAGAACATATCTTGGATCACCTTATAATTCTTGTGGTGCATCTGAAGTTCATTTATCACACTATTATAAATGATGTTGATAGGAAATAGGTAAAATACCTAGAAACTGACTCTTTTGTACCAAGACCCTCAGGTTATCCAATGGTAGAGGAAATTCCAGATTGGAAAACTCCCATTTTTTGGTGCTTCCAGTGTGTCACTCTTCCATAAGACTATGAGGGGAATTATAAAATCAATCCTTATCAGGAACAGTTCTCACATTAGAGTGGACCTAAGACAGAGTAGAATCAAAAAATATGTGGGTTTATTAAATCTTTCTTATTTTATTCTAATAATATGACATTATTATGTTTATGAAGGAATTAAATTTTTTGGCTCATGGTTCCCACCATCCGATACTAAATCTCTCCCAATAGATCTGGATATTTTTCTACATTTATACCACAACGGTCCAAAATTTAGTTAAATATACAAAGAGGTTTCATGCATTTCATATTCATGCAATCTTTTTGCATAAACTTCTTAATTCTCTCCTCACCACCATGTATTCTTGCCCCTTTTTATTATGGGGAATCAATGTTGTGGAGTTAAGCCCACTATTGATGGCTCTCCATTGCAGGTTTATTTACACTGTGACATGTTTTTTCTCTATGTGGGAATAAGTGATTTCCCTCAAGTAAAACAATTCAACATCCCTGATTGAGTTTATTATCTCCCATATCATCCATTTATTTGTATTTACACAAGTTATTATAATAGAAAATGCCACCAACATTCATGATTATGAGATAATTAAATTGTATACTATGTAAAAAAATCTAGTCAAACCATACTTCCCACTACCATACATAGTAAAATAGAATGATAAAGGATTCAAAAATACCTTTTCTAGCATTATATAGAAGATGTTGGTATTTAAGATGAATATTCGGCCAAAATATCCTAAATTCCCTCTGGTCCTATGTAATGAAAACTCAAAATTCAACCCCGGTGACCCCATACTCCCCGGTATATAGAAAATAGATATCCTATCACATTAAGGTATAGTTTTCATTGATCTAATCAATTTTATATTACTAGTTGATGCCAAATATAATGGAATAATTCTAACTAGCTGTTATGGAAACCCTCTAAGTTAATAGACTCCAGGCCTTGCGTAGTCTAAAGAGGAACCTGAGTATGATAGACAGAGAATTCAAAAAAAAACTACACCTTTACTCCATTATCTATGGTGAAAATTTATTGGCCCCACAATATAGATGGTAACTAAATATTTTCCACCAATGTTTGAATGAAAGGGGTCAGGACCTTAAATCATCCATAATGTTTATTCCCATGATTCATACACCTATATCATCATGGATGGGAAAAATATAAGACCTCCCACCAATGTCATGTTTCACATGTATTACTTCATGTAAGGAGATTACTACATCCCAAACCCACAATGTTATACATTATGTATGGTTTGAACATTATTACCACAAATCGGGAGTCTAATTCCAAGACTTATGGCATTAAACTATCTGAAAGTATTCTCATGAATGTGTTTCATAGTCTTGGTTCTCTCTGGCCCCCCATTCATGTTGCATATGTCACCCCACCACACAACAAAATATCTATTTGATAATCCACTATCATTAGTCCAAAATATATTCCCCTAAGCTAAGATACATTATTCCATGTTTTAAGACCTTAAAATAATATCCACCCCATAGTCGATGAACCAAAAAATTAAAATTTATATAATAATTCCAAGCATTATGACCATAAACAATGTGTATCCCCTATAGTTAGAGTTCAATGATATTAAACTACAAATAATGATGTATTCAACATAATGAATTCAATTATGGCTTTACCCTGACTGAAACCAGTATGCGTTTTCAATTTTTTTAAAGATGTGATGTTTACCATGATTAACATCCAGATTTCTCAAATGATAAGTATAAGAGTTTAACGAAACCCCATGATTTGAACATGGGATTCCCAATTAAATATGTGGGATGTCTCAATTACCTCACTTGAGAGGATTTCCCCACCGGTGTTGGTCTTATACAACAACATGTTCTACAACTATGTGTCTCTTGGTTCCTATCCTCATGTGATTTGTAGTGATTACAAGTATTGTTTCCTCTAATATTAGCCGAAAATTTAACAACCCTTCGGCCCTTTCTCCCATGTTATGGTCCAAGGATTGTGTCATTAAAATATGTGATTTTTTCTCCCTAGTATTTGTGTCGAACAAAATCCTTATTAGATACATTCATGTCAGATTTACCACATTTCTACCATGTATATACCATTACCAAAATCCTTCCCCACCATGGCTAAGAAACATGGCATTAAATTGATCGCTCATTGCCTGTCCAACACGACTTTAAACAATTCAACAGGGTTTATACAATATTTTCTTAAAATATATCAAACTTACTTCAGAATCTCTACACATGGTGTAAGGTCTCTTTGTATTGATTTACATAAGATTTTAAATCTTACATCATATGAACATCCTGGAATCCCCCCACATTATGGTCCAAACATTATGAATTTAAACGTGTTTTTTTAGTTCAAGTATTTTGGACTTCACACATTGAGCCTTGATATATTAGCATTGTCCCTAAATGATGTACATCCCCCCCATTCACATGGTCTACATTTTAGTAGGCCTGTTCCTCTACACTAATTTCATAAATACATGTCCCTTGATTCCCATCCTCATGGGATACATATTGAATCCTCAAATTTCAACTCTGAGATTAGCAATAGATTCACCAAAAGACCATCTGTTTCTTATTGTGATTTCAAATAAAATTTTTCTACATGTCACTTTTTAGGTATAATCTCCATTCATTTACCTTAACCCTTCATCATGATAGATTGCATCATAGCCTGATATTAAGAAACAATGAATGTGAAGCCCAATATGTAATCCCTCCAGGATCATTAGCCCATGGAGTTAAAATATTGTCTTTCATAGTTTGAAACTTGGATGCCTCTTAAAAAATAGGTTGATATTATCATATATCTAACCCTAATGCCACGTTTCAAGAATATAGGATAAATGAACACCAACATCCTTAACACATGATTTTAAATTGTAGCCTTATCCCATATAGAATTGGGATGTCTCAGTTTCATGTATGAGAAGAATAAATATACTCATTCGAGAGGGTATCCCCCTTCTGGTGTTATCCTCCTATAATTCCATGTTCTAAAAATATCTGTGGTCTGATTCGAATATTGATGGGATACCAAGTGACACCCAGATATTTTTTCCATGGACCATCTCTTTAATCGACATGTTCTATGATCCTCTCTTACTCAATATATTGATGTTGACTTGGGGTACAGTTTTTTGATATTCATGTGGTACATAAACATTTTATCCCTCTATTCACCTCATCTAATCAATCTTCCATTCCACCCAAGCCTACTTGGGACAATCATTCTTTCTTGTAGCCCATGTTCTATGACTTGAAACTTGTAAAATCCCTATTCTGAGTTACACTAATTTAAATTGAAAACCCCAACATCCCCATCACATTACGTTAAATTTTTATCTAACCCATATAATTTCAGGATACCTATTATTGAGAGATTGATTTACCCTATATCGAATCTAGATGGATCATGTGGCATCAATGTGCTGAATCACACATTACCTCATATAGAAATATGATGACTCTTAATGTGAGATGATTTTTTACCCTCATCATAGAGAGCCACCCAAACAGTGTGAGTATCATTCCATGATGTGTTTTAGAAATATTTATTCCTTGATTTTCATTTTCATTGGATACATAGAGACACATTGGTTCCCCACCCTGGTTCTAGAATAGTCCATGGACCACCTCAAGAACCCCATCATTGAAAATGGTTTTGAATCCCAATTTATGATATACCCCATCGACATGTTCGAATGCACCATGATGTGGAATCTAGAATGATTACTCCCAAATGTACATTCCTTCAATCTATCACCAATTTTTTTTTCTTTGTGTGTTTGAATTCCAATCATCCTTCAAATCCAAAGAGGCCCTCTAAATGTAATTTTTCCAGGACAAGATGGATTGCATTCCATCTTAGGATCATGAATTGATGGATCTCTCATAAAAAGGATAATAGATCCTATGTTTCAAACATGGTGAATGGTTGATCCTGCATTTTCTCACCCCATTCTTGACTGGTGTAGTTAAAAATCCAATGTTTCTGTCCTATTCAATTATAAATCTCTTCCAATTAGTCACCCCCTTATATAGGCCTTTAAATTCAATGATTACCTCATCTCCACCTTCTTATATCTGGGAGGAACTGTAACACCCTTAGTGTTACCACTAAATGCATCTATGCAAGTCATGTAAGAAATTAAGTATCATTGGGAAATTCTAAACCTGGATTATTGTTGACCCTAATGTGCACATTTATGTGTTAGTAAAATTCCCTCACCACTCCATGTTTCCCACTACAATAATGAATATCATGGTTTTAGGAGTCCTGATAGGAAGTGTACTAATGTATTAGAGTAATAAATCACCCCATTCTAAATATTATAACATTAAAATGATTGTGGGTTCCCATCAGAAATATGTTTTGTGGTATGATCCTCTTTTTTACCTCATGAAAATCGGTGTTATCACTCTTTTTCACTATAAATATCTATTTTAGGTACTCAGCTGTGGTCCAAATTCTACAAACATTGAATAAGAAACAATTCCAAAACATCATGACTCTAAAATGTTAAAAATTACCTTACGAATGTGTTCTGTAGTGTTACAACATCCTTTTCCCCCAATTCACATCAGATTAACACACTTCCATGATACAAATGAACTTCACAAGTACCCACTCTATGTACAAACTCTTCAACATTAAACAAAGCACCATTGTCCTTGTATCGCAACCTTAAAAAATCTTCAACTTTTAACTTAGGTTTCACATGGAATGTGGGCCTCTATTAGACCACATTCACATCATGATACTATTCATTCATTCTACATAAAAAACAACATGGTGTTAATGGGTCCAAAATAAGTGAACATAAACAGAGAGTTTACACTACTAGAAATTTAATGTAAACTAATGGTTGAAAACCGTTTTTATAGGGTGTGGAACCATTGGTATAAATTATACCAATGGTTTTAGAAACCATATCCTAGTAATCTATGTCAATAGACATATACCAATAGTTTGAGATAAACTTTTGGTATATGTGAAGAAATCTACTCTATACGAACAGTTTTATAAAACTGTTGGCATATAGTTCTTATACAAAAAATATTCCAATGGTTTAAAAACCATTGGAATATATTTTTTAGTCTTCCATTCACCCATATACAAATGGTTTAAACCATTGGTAATGTTTTTGTACCAATGGTTCAAAACTATCGTTAAAAATAATACATATATAACCTATACCAATGGTTTAAAACCGTTGTTATTGGATTTTCTGTATAATTCACACAGCAGCCTACTCTGTGTGTTGCTGTGTGGATTGTATAGAATATATACAATGCAACAAATAATAATGTTACATAATTATAAACTGATAATATTAAGGATACATAATTTAATAATCAATTATGAATAAAATACGATAAAAACATAATATGTAATTCTATGTGATACATAATTAAGAATACGTACAAAATTTCATTTTTTTATAACACATATAGGATTGAATTTAGAAATCAAAAGCTAATAACCCTAAATAAGGAAATGAGTAAATGAATTCAACAAAACACAAATATAATGTCATGGTTTGGGGTGGGTGTCTTTGAACTTAGTGATGATGATATTGGGTGTGTATCAATGAGCTAGTGTGACTTAGGAAATAGAGTTGTCCTTGGTGTATTAAATGTCATGTGTCTTAGAATAGTAGTAGGAGATCCTCACATGAGAAGTGGATTGTGTGAGGGAGGACCATGGATCATTGTGATAAAGTATCAACATAATCTGAATACATTTGGTTGGTTCTCTGTATGCAAGTTGTTTTTACTTAAAAAGATGTTCTTTTAAAAAAAGTTATATTGTTAGAGTGATACCGGCCACACCATGCCTCATATTGAGGCATGGTTGACTAGTACACATAAAATATGACGCATGGATAGTTTTCCTATTGTATCAACACAATCTGAATGTGTTTGGTTTGTTTTTTGTATGGAAGTTGTTATTTTCACTTAAAATGTTGTCAATTTCAAATAAAAGTGAGACACTTTGAGTGGTACCAGCCACACCGGGCCTCGGATTGAGGCTCAATTGACTCATCCACGTCATAAATGACCCATGGATTGTTTTTCTAAAGTATCAACACAATATGAATACGTTTGGTCAGTTTTCCGTATGTCAGATGTTTTTACGTAAAACAATGTCCATTTTAAACAAAATAGAGACACTTAGAGTGTTATCGGCCACACCATTATTCGGATTGAGGCAGGGTTGACTCATACATGTCACAAATGACCAATTTATCATTTTACTAATGTATCAACACAATACAAATGTGTTTGGTCAGATTCCATAAGCAAGTTGTTGTTTTCATTTAAAATGATGATCATTTCAAATAAAGGTGACACACTTTGAGTTGTATCGGCCACACCACAACTCAGATTGAGGTGGGGCTGACTCATACACATCAAAAATGACTCATGAATCATTTTCCTAAAGTATCAACATCACTTGAATATGTTTGGTCCATTTTTTGTATGTAAATTGTTGTTTTCACTTAAAATGATGTCCTTTTTTAAACAAAAGAGAGCCATTTAGAGTGGTACTAGCCACACCATGCCTCAGATTGATGAAGGGTTGACTCATACACGTCACAAATGTCCCATGGATATTTTTACTAAAGTATCAAGACAATCCAAATGTGTTTTGTTGGTTTTCCGTATGCCAATTTTCGTTTTCACTTAAAATGTTTTCCATTTCAAATAAAAGTGAGACACTTTGAGTGGTACCGGCCACACCGCGCCTCATATTGATGAGGGTTTGAGTCGTAAACATCACATATGACCAATGGATCATTTTAAAAATGTATCAACACAATCCAAATATGTTTGGCTTCCATATTCCATTTGTTTTTACTTAAAACATTATCCATTTTAAACAAAAGAGATACATTTCAAGTGATACCAGCCACACCGTGCCTCAGATTGAGGCGGGGTGGACTTTAAACATCACATATGTCATGGATCGTTTTGCTAAATTATCAACTCAATAAAAATGACTTTTTTTAGTTTTCCATAAGCCAGTTGTTGTTTTCACTTAAAATGATGTCCATTTTAAACAAAAGAGAGACATTTAGAGTGGTACCGACCACACCATGCCTCAGATTGATGTGGGATTAACTCATACACATCAAAAGTGTCCCATGGATAATTTTCCTAATGTATAAACACAATTTGAATGCATTTGGTTGGTTTTACGTATTCGAGTTGTTGTTTTTGTATAAAATGATGTCAATTTTAAACCGAATAGAGTCATTTAGAGTGGTATCGGCCACACCGTGCCTTGGATTGATACGGGGTTGACTATTACACATCAAAAATGTCCCATGGATCGTTTTACTAAAGTATCAACACAATCCGAATAAGTTTCTTTGATTTCCGTATGCCAGTTGTTTTTACTTAAAACATTGTCCATTTTAAACAAAAGAGAGACACATAGAGTGGTATCGGCTACACCGTGCCTAATATTAATGTGGGATTCACTCGTACACATCAGAAATGTCTCATAGATCGTTTTCCTAAAGTATCAATAGAATTAGAATGTGTTTGGTTGGTTTTCCATATGCCAGTTGTTGTTTTCACTTAAAATGATGTCCATTTTAAACAAAAGAGAGACATTTAGAGTGGTACAGGCCACACCGCGCCTTATATTGATGAAGGGTTGACTCCTACATGTCAAATAATGTCCCATGGATCATTTTCCTAAAGTATCAACACAATATGAATGTGTTTGTTGGGTTTCCGTATGCCAGTTTCTGTTTTCACATAAAATGATGTCCATTTTAAACAAAAGAGATACATTTAGAGTGGTACCGGCAACACCACGCCTCTGATTGATGTGTGGTTTACTTTTACACATCCCAAATTTCCCATGTATTTTGCTCCTAAAGTATCAATATAATCTGAATTCTTTTGGTCAGTTTTCTGTGTTCCAGTTGTTTTTACTTAAAACAGTGTCCATTTTAATCAAAATAGAGACACTTAGAGTTGTACCAGCCACACCGTGCCCTGGATTGATTCAAGGATGTCTGGTACACTTCAAAAATTTCCCATGGATTGTTGTCCTAAGGTATCAACAAAATCTAAATTCTTTTGGTCAGTTTTACCAATGCAAGTTGTTGTTTTCACTTAAAATGATATCCATTTTAAAAAAAAGGGAGACATCTAGAGTGGTATCGACCACATTGTGCCTTAGATGGATGTGGGGCTGACACCTACACATAAAAAATTTCTCACCGATCATTTTCCTATATTATCAACACAATCTGAATACATTTGGTTGGTTTTTGTATGCCATTTGTTTTTACGTAAAACATTGTCCATTTTAAACAAAACAGACACATTTAGAGTGGGACCATCCATACCATCCCCCGGATTGAGGTGGGGTTGACTCGTACATTTCAAAAATGTCCCATGGATTGTTTTACTAAATTATCAATACAATCTGAATGTGTTTTGTTGGTTTTTCGTATTCCAGCTGTTGTTTCCACTTAAAATGTTGTCCACTTTAAACAAAAGAGAGACATTTAAAGTGGTACTAGCCACACTGCACCTCGTATTGATGTGGGGTTGACTACTACATGTTAAAAATGTACCATGGAAAGTTTTACTAAAGTATCAACACAAACTGAATACGTTTGGTTGGATTTCCGAATGCTAGTTGTTTTTACTTAAAACATTGTCCATTCTAAATAAATGATAGACACTTATAGTGGTATCGGCCACACTGTACCACAAATTTATGTGGGGTTGACTCATACACGTCACAAATGTCCCCTGGATCATTTTCTTAAAGTATCAACACAATCCAAATGCATTTGGTTGATTTTCTGTATTCCTGTTGTTGTTTTCAATAAAAATGCTGATCATTCCAAATAATGGTGAGACACTTTGAGTGGTACTGGCCACACCGTGCCTCATATTGATGCGGGGTTGACTCATACACATCACAAATATCCCTTGTATCGTTTTGAAAATGTATCAATAGAATCTGAATACGTTTGGTCCATTTTCCATATGTCAGATATTTTTTTTACTTAAAATGTTGTCCATTTCAAATAAAAGTAAGACACTTTGAGTGGTACCATCCTCACCATGCCTCTGATTTAGGCGGGGTTGAGTTTTACATGTCACATATGACCCATGGATCGTTTTCGTAATGTATCAACATAACCAAATAGGTTTGGTCAGTTTCCCCTGTTCCGGTTGTTTTTACATAAAAGGGTGTCCATTCTAAACAAAAGAGGGGCACTTTGAGTGATACCGGCCACAACATGCCTTATATTGAGGCGGGGTTGACCCGTACCCGTCACATATGACTCATGGATTGTTTTCCTAATGTATCAACTGTAATGTCCCAAAGTTTCATTAATGTAAATCCTTCTTGATCTAATTAAATGTCTCTTTATGTTTATATAAAATGTCAACTTCATTGGTTTTATGTTAAGAATTTTGACCGTTGATAATATAGCTCTTGAACAATGATCACATGATTAGTATAAATATAGGTCCTTAACAAATCCAAATTTACTTAGACAAAATAAGTGATGGCCTCATCCAGTAGAATTGCTCCATACGAAGACCATTTGTCAGAACTTGGAAAAGAGGCGGCGTCCTTGGGATTAGCTCTTGACCAATCCCAAGCTGAGCTTCATCATGTCAAGCTCAAACAGGACAGCCTACAGGAGAAGTGTAAGTTGATATAAATTACCACACAAGAAATGTTTTCCGAGCCACCCCAAGAGTCTGTCACCATCGCACACCTTACCCTTAGGTCTTATGCTGATGTTTTAAGGGGTTATGTAACAAATCTCTACTACTATGTTCATGTATATTATTATTTTTATATAATAATGAATATACCTCCGTGTCATTTTTGATACATTGTAAATAGTTTTTTTAAGTACAAATAGTGTTTTTAGTTATTATACAATTAAGAATTCTATTTTATTAAATTAAGGGATTTTTGAATTAAATAATATTTTAATAAAATATTATTATTATGATTATTAAGTTAATTTTTATTATATATAAATGATCATATGATTTTATGAATTCAATTTTAATTTTTATTAAGGTTTGAAAGTCGTTTCTATCAAAACCATTGAATTTTCGTTAAATGTTGGTTTTTATTTTAAAAGTGAAAATTAAAATCTTAATAAAATTATTTAGTTAAAATAAATGTTATTTCTGGAATCAGGAAGTCGAAATTATCTAATGGTGAATTTTTTCATAATTTTCTGAGACAGTCAAATTTTTGGGTAAAAATTAAATACCGTTTAAATATATAATGTGTTTTATGACATCATAATGACCCAATAGTAATGTAATAAAATAATATAAGCATTATGTTCGGCCAATATATGTTTTACCATTAAAATAATTTTATTTTGGGTTTTTTTAGTTATTTTACAAAGCATTAATGGACCCCTCAATACTTATAAAACATCTTGTCAATTTAAATTATTTTCCATCTGGGTGTGACTCACCTCCACATAAGAAACCCCATTATTTCAAGAATTTAGGACTTTACCCTTATAAAATATTTTTTTCCTCTACCCTTTTCCAAAAACCATGGGAAAAAACCATGTGATTGTTTGTGGTTTGGATTAATTTATTATAAGGGGTCCCAAACATAAACAATAAAGAATTCCCTCACCTTTCCTATATAAACCGACACAGGATCCCACTTCCTCCTCACTCAAAGCCTTTGGAGTTCGTCCAAACTCTGACCTAATCTCTCTAGAATCCTCCCGAGGGCCCCAAGCTCCTAATAAGCCTCTCACAAGCCTCTCTCTAGCCTTTGGAAGCACACTTTCAAGTAAGGGTTTTTTCTTCCTTTCTCATTTTTTTCTAATTTTCTTTATGTTGTCTTTCCCTTTTCATTTCAATTATGAATGTTGGGGAATGGTTTCCCACCTCCCTCATACTTCCCTATTTTTTTTGAATGATGGGAGTCCCCTTTATCTCTCATTAAATTCCTCCCATGTACACCCATTACAATGCCGAAATTCCGAATGGTAATTCTCTCTCCTCATTGACATTCAAGCAATACTTTTGTATCATGAATCTAACTTCCATTACAATTGTTGGAACATGTATCCATATGACCTCCTAAAGGTCCATTATATGTAAATATTATGATGAACCCCTTTCTCTCTCATCAACCATTTCTATGAATTCTTATGTCATGCCGTTATGCTGCCGAAATCGCACCGATTTTCTAAGCCAATGCCATTGTGTAGTGAATACCATTCCCATTTCTCCATCAAGGGTATCCACCTTTATTCAAATTTAATTATTTATTATAATGTTTCATTTATGAATTCCACATTCCTTTATCGTGGAATAAATTATTATGTTTTATGAATCCATGTATTATGATCAATGTGGCACACTTAGGCATGAAATGAAATGTTTAAGAAGGGTGAAGCCTTATAGCGCTCAAATGCATTGGGTAAAGTATAGTATCATTATACATCATGTGAAATTAGTGTTGACTCATGATAATTCATGTGCAACTAGGGTTTAATCATTCTTCATGTGCAATGAGGATTTACTCATGCTCCATGTGCAATAGGCCTTGGCTCATGCTAATTCCATGTTAGGTGTCGTTGCCACATTTCCATGTTATGATTATCATCCTTAATCATGCCTTTATATTCATGTTTCTCTTGTGCTATATTGATATGCCTAATGTCTAACATATATTATACTCCTCAGGTTATTCCATGTGTATTCCCTTACTGGGCTTTGTATCTCACCCTTTACTTATGCATGTCCTCAGGTTATCCCATGCAATGCTAAGTACGAGGGAATTTAGTGGTCATGTAAAGAAATTTTTCAATAAAGATGTTGTATTTCATGTTTCAAGTTTTTATGTAATGATCCTAAGACACAAAGACACTGAACCTCCCAATCTTAATTGTTGTATCAAGTGAATTTTTATGTAATAAATCATATTTAAGTTTGTAATAAAAGCAAGGTTGTCATATCAACACAATCTGAATGTGTTTGGTTGGTTTTTTGTATGCCAGTTAGGCAAATCGTGCAACCACAGTGATGAAATATTATACTAAAACTATAGACATTGTGCATGATGTCCATCCCCTGGTTCATGTTTATGGAAAATCATGCACATTGATTCTAATATAGAGTCATATATGGTTGGTAGATACCTTGTTGGATGGACTTAAATTTTTTACTAACCATGAGGCATAGTGTTTTTCTACGCCGACTGTGGTTCCGAGCTCCGAACAAGCCCCATAAGCCCCATAAACCATTATAACATCATTAGTCTTCCATATTTGGTCAAAAATAAGGAGTTATACTAAATTCAAAAATATTCATATGAGAGTGAAAAAGAAGGTTCAAAAATAAAGAGTTATATTGAATTAAAAAATGTAATGGATCAATCTACGCCTAATCACCATCACCATCACCACTATCATCATCAGCCTCCTCCTCACTGCCCTCTTTGTCCTCTTCGTCTTCCTCGTCATCATTCCCATGATCATCCTCGTCCCCATTATTACCCTCAGCCCCATCCTTGCCATTGTCCTCATCTTCATCCTCTCCCTTGTCCTCTTCAGCATCCTCGTCATCACTAGGAATGTCATCTTGTCGACCGTCACTAGAACTGCCACCTGGTGCATTGGATAATGCACCCATCGACAACATATATGTATGAAAAGTTGTGATGGCCTCTGGTGGAAGTGAGGAAGATAAAGCTTTGATTAGTTTCGTTAATTCTTTCTCCCTCATTTGAACCTATTCTTCCAACTCTGTGACTCTTTTATCAGATTGTCTTGCATGCTCCTTGACCTGTTCCAACTCGATGATACTAGAATGGACACCTAGAGAGGACCAATACCTCGTCGGGACTATATTGTTACCAGGTCAGCATCGTACTCGAGCAGAGTGCTCATCTCCCAAAACCTGATATGAATGATCACGTGGCTTTAAATTGTCAGGCACCTGGGAAGCAAGGGACTCTAAATCAGCCCGATAAAATTGTTAATAGATTATTAAATTTCAAAATAGATATTAAACTTTGAAAAAAAACAAATTAAAACTTTCAATCTTTTCTTGTGTTAGTTCATTAACTATAGTTCAATCTTTTTTCCTTCTACTCTAGAAAAACAATTTTTCTCGAGGGAGACGTCCTTCAATGTTACATTTGTGCTTCTGTAATGACATTGAAACAATATAAAGTGCAAGTATAATCATATATTCAATATTAAATAAATCCCATAATTTAAGTAGGAAATAATAAATAGGGAAGGTCCTAAAGAAAAATTATAAACAAGTATATCGTACCAGCTGCCTCTCATGACCAGACATAGTATTGCACCCCAAAGTGTGGAGGTATTTCTTTGAATCAATTTTTTTTGTTTTTTATATGATTCATAAATAATTTTCAATTATAAATAAGATAATATTAATGAAATATACGAAAAATATCATTTAAATACCTCTAATGGTATTAATACCTTAAATTTGAAAGTCTCCCAATGGGTAATCATTTAGTGATATTTCTCTATCATGAATTCATCCATGATTGGTACTATCTCCAAATTCGTGCCCATTCTATCCAACCAACCAACATACAACTCATGCTTATAATCTCTCTAAAGCTCTCCTAGCTCCTTTAAACATGATGATCCTGCACCTTCGCCATCATGGATGTTAAACCGAAGCTAGCACCCAATAGATTATTTCATATAAATACAAAAAAATACTACATTAAATCAAATATATTTTTTACCCATATTTGTGCCCATGCATTATCCTTGACTTCAAGTGGCAGATGTCTCCAAGAGAGAGGGCCGAACAGAATGATATCGGAGTATTTGGCTAGAATCGCCAAAAAACCCCGACATTCCTACCCAGGTTTATCAGTCATCTATCCATCATAATTGCATTCAACCATCAACTGTGTCTAGCGGTTCCATACCACACGCATGTGAGTACACCCCCTCCCACTCCTCCTATTAGTAGATGAATCTGTTATTAATGAAAAAAAATCAGTACAAGTAATAATAAAAATAAATTTTGGTATAAAACATTGTTAGAGTTATATAAATATATCTGTGGTAGTCAAATCAATGGGTGTCACTAGATGTGCAGAAGATGAAGGAATATCCTCTACAGGTGGAGTGTCCCTCAATGTATGCTCCTCAGCCACATACTATGTCGGAGCAGGAGTCGAAGAAGGTGATATACAATATCTCGAAGATAATGAACTATAAGTAAAAGATGATGGCACAGACGTTAGGACAACAAGTATTCTAAAAATAAGAGACCTAAATATCATGTGTTTCACTAAAGACACAGCAGGATAAAAATGGGGAATAGAAGATACGTCTATGGTAGAGGAATAACCGAATCATTTATGACCGGTGGATCATCTTACTCTCGCACCATGAGCCCTCCTACCACATGCCTTAGTACCGGGACCACCAGATGATTGTCTAACTATGACACCACCCCCCTCCTACCACCATCCTCTGTACTGGGAGAAATATCAGGCTAATCATCAGATATCTCTCATCTAGGGGTTGGAATTAGAGAAAAAAGTTGAACAAAAAAGTAATCACACGATATTACAAGTTATTAAAATATATATATCTGAAATAAAATACTCACAATAGGGATGAGTAGAGGAATACCCATCTGTGTCATGTGATGATTATTTTCTGTCAACTTTTTCCACCGCATCTCTTCAAAGGGTGTCATTTCCTATAATGAAAAAAATATGGAAGTAATTAGAAAAAGATAACTAATGTGTAACCCAAAAAAAACATAGAAAAACAATTCTGATAAAAAAACATAAAGAAACCGAAGATTTATGGTGGTTTGAAGGTATGTAGTAGGATACACACTCTGAATGATGTAGGTGAAACATGTTGGTGAGAACATGACTATATGATTCTATATATTTCCCACCACAACTTCAGGTTCACAATCAACTCTGACAATTGAGCTATTGGATTCATCAAAAGTAATAAATGGATTGATTCCAATTGTTGTAGGGCTAGTTTCAACTTCATCATCACCATCATCAAAAACATGTCTGGGGTGTACTTCAATAATTACACTGAATTTAGGAAGAAGCTAATCATTGAAAAAAAACTTGTTTCACCATTATTTCAAATACATATGGTTCATCAGTGGAAAGAGTGTGAGTCATGCCAATAACTCAAAATCCAAAATCATCAATAAAGGTGGATTTCCTCATCATTGAATCAAACCATTAACATTTCATCATTGCGGCTCCACCATGCGAGTAATAATACGAAATTATTATTTTCTCCACAACTCCATAATATGCTAAATTTTAAGAATGAGGTCTATTATCTGATGACTGTCATAACAGTCTGTTGTGGTAGTTATCATAACACCACCATGTTGGGTTATCATGTTCCTTTCCCATTCAGTTATAATAAATTTTAATCCGTTGATCACAAGTGATTTATAATCCCAAACCATGGTATTAGGACCAAAATTCAAAGCTCTTATTTCCTCAGAAATAGAGTCTGCAGGAAAAATCAATACCTGAAATATAAACAAACAGTAAACTTAATTAAATATTATTTTTATTTATTTATTACAGAAATATTTTTACCTTCAATTTCAACCAAGCAGTGTAACACCCCATGCTTCCACGGTACGTTTCCCTTCGAATAATGCGATAGCGTGTGTTGTACGCAACCTCGAGTTCTAACACACACCACAACTAATTAAACTAGCCGTTGTGAATAGTAATACCTACTTTTTGAAATCATATATATTTTATATTTCAAAATGGACTACATTTTTGGATTCAGAATATTGAAATTAGCATAGGGTGAAATTTTGGTACTTTTCGGATAACTTTTATATTTTGATGAATAGTGAAAATTATTAAATTTTAATTAAAATCAACTTTTTAATCAAAATAATTAATATTGATAAATTATGAATTTGAGAGGTTTTAAATTATATTTAGAATATATTTTTACCATTTAATTTAATGTTTGTCATTGGACATAATTTCACAATTAAACCAGACATAAACAAGTGTCAATTTTTTGATAGTTATTATCTCTTAAAAACACGCTTTTTATTTTAACAACGGGAATTAATTTTAAATTAATTTCTGCCACTTCTGTGTTTTGAATTTGGAAAAATGGATTACATATTTGGAATCAGGATGTCCAAATTATGTAAATAGGTAACTTTTATTTTTACACATTTTGAATAATTACTGCGGTAAATATTTTATTTACCATGGTTAAAGGGTAAATCCGGTAAATAAGGGTTCAAAAATAATATTATAATAATACAAAATTACCCTAAAACGTGTCCTAACCTTATTTGTGGACACATACCCGACCATGGGCATCCTTGGGTCGATTTGGGGACCCCATAGAGCCACTTGTATGTGGTAGGGACACATTATATTAATAAAGTTAAAATAAAAATAAAAAAGGCATAAGCTTACATCTTTTAGAAGAACAATTTTTACATAGGGTTATACATGTTGGATTTTAGATTATAAATATTCTTTAGAAAGATAAAAAGATTTCCTACATAATGATATTTTATTTATAATTTTTAGAGATCAAATAAGTTAAATTATTAATTACACAATAATGATGCAATGTTTAACTCATTAATAAATCATTTAAATAAATAAGATTATAATGATTAAAATATTATATAAAACCTGTCCAAATCTTATTGGTTGATGTTATTTAGAATATGAGGCATCTTATCTTCGACCTCAATGATTTTTGGACCCTTATAAACCGAATATATGTATATTATAAAGTAATACTTTCACTCTTTCCTAAAGAGCCCCTCCTCTCCCTTATAAAACGAGACCACTTATACTCATTCCTCACACCTCTCAAGACACTTGGCTCGTCCAAACCCTGTACAAATACTCTCCCAACTTCCCTCACTACAACCTAGAGGCATTAGTTTGATCATAAATCCAACCTAAGGAGCCCTTTTGATCAAATCAAAAGAAATAACCCGAAGAAGAGGTAATGTTTTCACCACCCCTTTTCAAGTTCATTTCTTCTTCCACTTCTTCTTTATTTGTTCTTAACATTCTAAAATAATAACTCTAGTATCTCACATATACTGTGATTTTATTATAAATATGGTACAACCATATTCAGTATTCTATCCACCCTTTGAATAACATGTCACCATACGTGCGTACGTACGGCTTACCGTCTCCACGTCGTGGTGTAATTGTTTTTCAATATATTATTATTTGGATGGGTATAATAATGATGTGTAACTCATGTAAATAATAAATATAACATGTTAATGATTCTTTATATATTATATACCATCCATTTATATATTATTTTAATATCAAAAGAATGATATTGTCGCTCGTGCGTACGTACGGACTACCGTCTCCACGAACGCGATGAGATTCATTCTCCATCGTATCCATTCAAGTATAATTATCATTTGATGATTTAAAAATGATGTTTAAGGACTTGATATCATTCTGGATATGAATAAGATACAACAAACATGGCTTATGTAACAAAACATATAAAAGAAAATGAGTAAGTTAACACCCGAAACGACGATAATTCTAAGATATTTTTAACAAATCAATGTTAAAAGATCATATATGATATCATATTAATATATATGATTCTTGTATAATATAATAACAATTATTTCACCATTATACAGGAGGTTAACCTACCCCAACCAAGGAAAAGTACAAGGTAAGGGTTATTTCACAATCTCTTCATTATCCGAGGTTGTTTATACGTAATAATCTACTGGGATCTCGTTATCATCCACATCCATGTTTCTTCAAAATGTATTTCAAAACATTTTTAATATTTAAAAGAATATGGGTTAAAGTCATTTATACCCTTTTTTGACTTTTTATAAGAGGTTTATAAGGGAATCTTTCCGTCTTTTTCCAAACAATGTGCTTTTTAACCTTTTCGACAGAATTAAGATAAAAATGTTTTTTTAAACTTATACGGCGGGTGCGGTTATTTTCCGCCGTTATAAAATATTCAAAGCTTTCCTTACAAGATTATAAGAATATTTTCAAAGAAAATGTTTTATTTTATATGGATCTTAAATGATTTCAAAATAAAAGGAGATATTTCCTTAAAAAGAATTTTGATTTCATCTATGTCAACATCCTTTGATGGATTTTAAGATTATTTGAAGTTGATTTATTATGATACAAAACTTCTATATTGTATTGAAGGTTTTGTGATATGTTTTACTGTGGATGTGCTATTTTTATACCATTCATAGTTTATGGTGAAAGTATTGACATTTCGTATGCTAGTTTTAATACGAATGTTTATGCTATGTTTAAACCTTTTCATATGGGAATGCATTGGACTTAATATGTTACGGGTGGAGCCCTCTATAGCTCCTCGATGCATCAGTAGGTCTCATGAGACAAACTAGTGTCTTGGCACAAGGCCTTGACAAAATCTTATTTGTAGTCTTGGCACGAGGCCATGACTATGTGGTTATGATAGTCTGGCATTATGCATTCCAACATTATGAAAGTGGTTATTGATTTTTACATGTGATTATTCGATTAGTAGAATATCCATGTGAATAAGTAAATGGCATTATTTCATTCTATTTATGCCGTACCATGTTGAATGTTCATGTTTGAAAGGCTTTTGTTTTAGCTATACATTGCCTTAAATGTTTATTCTTATTTATGAAAGTTTCCGCTATATTGTTATCCTTACTGGACATTTGAGCTCACCCCTTTTCTATGTTTTATTTTCCCCAGGAAGTGAAGAAGTAAATTATGAATGACCTGCAGGGATATTATGTGGGGATATGAGTGTGAATTATGGAGACAATATGTTGTTGTAATAGTTTTTCATTTTATGATGTAATGTAAGACTTATGAATATATCTAGTGTTTCCAAGACTACTAAACCAATCGGTCTTTTGAGATTTGATCTTTCTTTGTATCATGCCAATGTTATGTAATAATGCACCGACTCTGGGTAACTAGGGTCGGGGTGTTACAGTTGGTATCAGAGGAAGTTTAGTACAAACCTTGGAAGCTAGATTTAGATAAACTCTGATTAGATCACTAGACCTAAGATGAACTTTGAGGATTAGTGTAGAAGAACTTCCTAGAATTTTGGTATTGTAGGGATTTTCTGAGTTTTCCGAGAAATACATCCCTGTCTCGATACGAGCAGGTAGAGGCGGCTCTGGCACAGATGTACCTAGGGGTATAACCCGAAAACACCGCTTTGAGCTAGACTCGAACGGGAACTGGTGCACGACAACGGGCCTTGCTGCACTCTTGGTTACGACACTCCTGGGGGATATGCTTAGGATAATTCTCATTTTCTTTATAAACCATTATGAAGGGTTTATGAGTATATACATCCTCAAAGGAGACATTTTTATGATTATGGATTATATCCATAAATAGTTCGATTTATGTTAAGTGTTTTATAAGTATGGGATTATGTATTTTGATTCATAAATTGATCTAGTTTATGCCATTGTTTAGAAATGGAGCCTAGTGGAAGAAATGGAAACTATATCAATGAACGCACTCCATGTAGGGATTTCCCTCCTGCTCAAGATAATTATAGTGGAGCTGGTGATGCAACTGGAGCCGATCAGCTAATCACCATACTGGGACAACTTACTCAGGTTATGAATAATAACCTTACCCGTATGAAGCACCCTGATCCACAGCGTGGAGGATCAATGTTAGATCGATTCATGAGGCAACAACCACCAACGTTCAATGGGAATACAAATCCCTTAGTAGCCGAGCAGTGGATAAATTCCCTAGAGAAAATATTTCAGGCTTTGGGGAGTAGTGAAAGGGAAAAATTTATCATGGCAGTTTACCGCCTCACTGGAGATGCGGATCAATGGTGGTCATTGATTCAAAACATGAAGGAAGATGATGAAGTATCAAATATGGAATGGAGGGAGTTCAAAGATCTGTTTTTAGAAAAAAACTTTCCTCGCGACCATCGAGCAGATATGGAAAGGCAGTTTCTGAGTCTGAGACAAAAGGAGAATGAGAATGTCACAAAGTATGAGGCTAACTTTACAAGGTTAGCGAGGTATGCTGGAGATTATATTCGCAACCCAAGAAGTAATATTGATCGTTTCTTTGATGGGTTAAAACCATTTCTCCGTCGAGCATTAGTCTCACAATCCTTTTCATCGTACGAAGACATTGTCTCATGTGCTATCAAGACCGAAAAGGAATTCTCTAAGTCTTATGACTTTAAAGAAAAGCAAGAGAATAAGATACCTGCTGATCAATCTGGTAATGGAAATAAGGGGAAGAAGGGAAAGGTTGAATATCCATCCTGTGGTAAATGCGGGAAGAAACACCCTGGTACTTGTTTGAAGGGAATGGGAGTCTGTTACAAGTGTGGTGAAAAAGTCCACCAAGCTCGTGATTGCAAGGGGAAGAAGGAAGCTACCAACGTTCAGTGCTACAATTGTAGGGAGATGGGGCATTATGAAAATGAATGTCCTAAGCATCAGGAGAACTTACCTCAGAAAAGGCCAAGGGACCAAGGCCATGCTTATGCTATCACTACTGCTGAGGTAGAAGATCCAAAAGACGTGGTGGCAGGTAATTTAATGGTTTCCTCAAGTTTAGCAAATTCATTATTTGATTTTGGATCATCGCATTGTTTCATATCTTCCCAGTCTGCTAAGAAAATTAGATATTTCCAATTTGATTTAATAAGGGAGTTGTCAGTTAAAACTCCTAAGGGAAGTATCATTGCAACAATGTTTTGTGAATCAGTCCCCATTAGAGGACATAAATTTTCTTTATCTGCTGATCTCATCGTCATACCTATGATTGAGTTTCATATAATCCTCAGTATGGACTGGCTTTCGGACTATGATGCGAAGATTTATTGTAAGAAGAAAGAGGTTATTATTCTTGATGATAATGATAAGGAACACCTTATTTTTAGAGCAGAATCATCACCACCTAATTCTTATTTAGATCCACCCTCAATAGCTCAACTTAATTCAATTATTGGGGAGGAAGTGAATGAAATAACTGTCGGTGAGGAAAGGAATGTTCAAATAGAGGACGTACCTGTTGTGAAAGAATTTGTAGATGTATTTCCGGAAGATTTACCTGGACATCCTCCAGAACGAGAAGTTGAGTTTTCCATTGATTTGATTCCTGGATCAAGGCCTATATCGAAGACCCCTTATAGAATGGCCACTATATAATTAGTCGAACTAAAGAAACAACTAGAGGAATTGAGTAATAAGGGATTTATTCGCCCTAGTGTTTCTCCATGGGGAGCCCCTGTTCTTTTTGATAAAAAGAAAGATGGATCTATGAGGTTATGTATGGACTACAGGGAGATCAATGCTATAACGATAAACAACAAGTATCCCCTACCTCGTATTGATGATTTATTTTACCAACTGCATGGAGCTCAATACTTTTCAAAGATTGACCTTCGATTTGGATACCATCAGTTGTGTGTGAAGAAGGATGACATTCCGAAGACAGCATTTCGAACCAGGTACGGGCATTACGAGTTTACTATAATGCCGTTTGGATTGACTAATGCACCCTCTGTATTCATGGATCTGATGAATAGAGTTTTCAAGCAGTATCTCGATGAATTTTGGTGATATTTATTGATGATATCTTGGTATACTCCAAAACCTACGAAGATCATGAAAATCACGTGCGCATTATCTTGAAGACTCTGAAAAGGCATGAATTATATAGGAAGTTTAGCAAGTGTGAATTCTGGATTCATGAGATTTCTTTTCTTGGCCATATTGTCTCTAAAGTTGGAATCTCTATTGATCCTTCTAAGACCAAGGCAATCCAAGAATGGCCAGCACCTACGAGTATAAATAAGGTACGCAGTTTTATCGGTTTGGCAGGTTATTATCGACGTTTCGTCCAGAATTTTGCCCGATTGGCTAACCCGTTAACGAAGCTCACACGTAAAGGGGTTAAATTTGTTTGGACAAAAAAAATGTGAAGAATGTTTTGAAGAACTGAAGAAAATATTAGTCAATGCTCCTATATTGACTCTACCATCGGGGAATGATGGGTTCGTTATTTATAGTGATGCATCAAAGAAAGGACTTGGCTGTGTCCTTATGCAGAATGATAGAGTTATTGCCTATGCATCACGACAGTTGAAAATTCATGAACAAAACTATCCTACTCATGATCTCGAGTTAGCAGCTGTGATCTTTTCTTTGAAGATATGGATGCACTACCTCTATGGTGAAAAATGTGAGATTTATACTGATCACAAGAGTTTGAAGTATATTTTCTCACAAAAAGAACTCAACATGAGGCAAAGGATATGGCTTGAATTACTCAAGGATTATGATTGCACGATACACTACCACCCAGGGAAAGCAATCAAGGTGGCATATGCTTTGAGCAGAAAAGACCATGGAGTTTTGAACATGATGAGAATTGAAAGGGGTCCAATTTTCATGGATCTAGTGAAGATGGACATGGGAATAACCAGGGAAGGTGAAACATCAATGCTTTTTCAAATGGATGCCAAACCATCTTTAATAGAAAGGATTAAGAGTTCTCACACTGATGATGAAGAATTTCAGAAGAAGATTAAAGCTGTGAATGATGGGAGATTGAGAGACTTTGTGTATGAAGAGGGAATTTTGAAATTCGGGAAGAGACTTTGTGTTCCCGATTTACCTGATCTGAAAAGGGAATTGCTGGATGATGCTCATAGTTCCAATTTCTCTATACACCCTGGGAGCACCAAAATGTATAGAGATTTGAAGGAACATTTTTGGTGGGACAACATGAAGAGGGGGATTGCTGATTTTGTGTCAAGATGTATGGTTTGTCAACAAGTGAAAGCTGGAAGGCAACAGCCTGGAGGAGTCATGCATCCTCTTCCCATACCGGAGTGGAAATGGGACAATATTACGATGGACTTTGTCATGGGGCTACCAAAGCCTCCTAGAAGGAACGATGCATTATGGGTTATTTTTTATCTTCTTACCAAGTCAGCACATTTTCTTGCTATAAGAGAAGATCTACCCCTGGAACGTCTAGCAAGACTATACATTAATGAAGTTGTGAGACTTCATGGAGTACCCCTATCGATTGTTTCTGATCGTGATCCCCGTTTTACTTCAAGATTTTGGAAAATTCTTCTGAAATCTCTGGATACTGAACTTCATTTGAGCACTGCTTACCACCCTCAGACAGATGGACAATCAGAACGGACTATTCAAACCCTAGAAGACATGTTGAGATCTTGCTCACTTGACTTTCAGGGTATGTGGGATCAATATTTACCACTGGTAGAATTTTCCTATAACAATAGCTTCCATTGGAGTATTCAGATGGCACCATATGAATCGTTATACGGAAAGAGATGTCGTACACTAACCTGTTGGGATGAGGTTGGTGAAAGAAAACTTGTAGGCCCAGAACTGGTGGAGGAAACGGTGGAAAAGGTGAAGGTAATCCAAAATCACATCAAAGCAGCTCAAAGTAGGCAGAAAAGATATGCCGATAATCGAAGGAAGGATTTGGAATTTCAGGTCGGTGATCATGTTTTCCTGAAGGTATCTCCATGGAAGGGAGTCATACGTTTTGGTAAGAAAGGTAAATTGAGTCCTAGGTACATCGGACCTTTCGAAATTCTAGAACGAATTGGGGCTGTAGCTTACCGATTGGCAATGCCGCCAAGTCTCTCCAAAGTTCAAGATGTGTTCCACGTATCTCTGTTGAGAAAATACATGCCTGACCCAATGCATGTACTCACCTATGAGGAATTAGAACTGGAACCCGATCTGTCTTATTGTGAAGAGCCTGTCAGGATTCTTGATACAAGAGAACAAATACTGAGAAACCGGACGACGCGTCTGGTAAAAGTTTTGTGGAGAAATAATAAGATGGAAGAGGCAACGTGGGAACCCGAGGAACTTATGATGAAGAACCACCCGAGTCTTTTTATGCAGTAATACCCTAGAAATTGCGAGGACGCAATTATTTGAAGGAGGGGAGAATGTAACACCCCAATCTTCCACGATACGTTTCCCTTCGAATAATGCGATAGCGTGTGTTGTACGCAACCTCGAGTTCTAACACACACCACAACTAATTAAACTAGCCGTTGTGAATAGTAATACCTACTTTTTGAAATCATATATATTTTATATTTCAAAATGGACTTCATTTTTGGATTCAGAATATTGAAATTAGCCTAGGGTGAAATTTTGGTACTTTTCGGATAACTTTTATATTTTTATGAATAGTGAAAATTACTAAATTTTAATTAAAATCATCTTTTTAATCAAAATAATTAATATTGATAAATTATGAATTTGAGTGGTTTTAAAGTATATTTAGAATATATTTTTACCATTTAATTTAATTTTTGTCATTGGACATAATTTCACAATTAAACCAGACATAAACAAGTGTCAATCTTTTGGTAGTTATTATCTCTTAAAAACACGCTTTTTATTTTAACAACGGGAATTAATTTTAAATTAATTTCTGCCACTTCTGTGTTTTGAATTTGGAAAAACGGATTAAATATTTGGAATCAGGATGTCCAAATTATGTAAATAGGTAACTTTTATTTTTACACATTTTGAATAATTACTGCGGTAAATATTTTATTTACCATGGTTAAAGGGTAAATCCTGTAAATAAGGGTTAAATAATAATATTATAATAATAAAAAATTACCCTAAAACGTGTCCTAACCTTATTGGTGGACACATACCCGACCATGGGCATCCTTGGGTCGATTTGGGGACCCCTTAGAGCCACTTGTATGTGGTAGGGACACATTATATTAATAAAGTTAAAATAAAAATAAAAATGGCATAAGCTTACATCTTTTAGAAGAAAAATTTTTACATAGGGTTATACATGTTGGATTTTCGATTATAAACCTTCATTAGAAAGATAAAAAGATTTCCTACATAATGATATTTTATTTTATAATTTTTAGACATCAAATAATTTAAATTATTAATGACACAATAATGATGCAATGTTTACCTAATTAATAAATCATTTAAATAAATAAGATTATAATGATTAAAATATTATATAAAACCTGTCCAATTCTTATTTTTTGATGTTATATAGAATATGAGTCATCTTATCTTCGACCTCACTGATTTTTGGAGCATTATAAACCGAATATAATTATATTATAAAGTAATACTTTCACTCTTTCCTAAAGAGCCCCTCCTCTCCCTTATAAAAGGAGACCACTTATACTCATTCCTAACACCTCTCAAGCCACTTGGCTCGTCCAAACCCTGCCCAAATACTCTCCCAACATCCCTCGCTACAACCGAGAGGCCTTAGTTTGATCAGAAATCCAAGCTAAGGAGCCCTTTAGATCAAATCAAAAGGAAGAACCCGAAGAAGAGGTAATGTTTTCACCACCCCTTTTCAAGTTCCTTTCTTCTTCCACTTCTTCTTTCTTTGTTCTTACCATTATAAAATAATAACTCTAGTATCTCACATATACTATGATGTTATTATAAATATGGTACAAACATATTCAGTATTCTATCCACCCTTTGAAAAACATGTCACCATACGTGCGTACGTACGACTTACCGTCTCCACGTCGTGGTGTAATTGTTATTCAATATATTATTATTTGGATGGGTATAATAATGATGTGTAACTCATGTAAATAATAAATATAACATGTTAATGATTATGTATATATGATATACCATCCATTTATATATTATTTTAATATCAAAAGAATGATATTGTCGCTCGTGCGTACGTACGGACTACCGTCTCCACGAACGCGATGAGATTCATTCTCCATCGTATCCATTCAAGTATAATTATCATTTGATGATTTAAAAATGATGTTTAAGGACTTGATATCATTCTGGAAATGAATAAGAAACAACAAACATGGCTTATGTAACAAAACATATAAAAGAAAATGAGTAAGTTAACACCCGAAACGACGATAATTCTAAGATATTATTAACAAATCAATGTTAAAAGATCATATATGATATCATATTAATATATATGATTCTTGTATAATTTTAAAACAATTATTTCACCATTATACAGTAGGTTAACCTACCCCAACCAAGTAAAAGTAAAAGGTAAGGGTTATTTCACAATCTCTTCATTATCCGAGGTTGTTTATACGTAATAATCTACTGGGATCTCGTTATCATCCACATCCATGTTTCTTCAAAATGTATTTCAAAACATTTTTAATATTTAAAAGAATATGGGTTAAAGTCATTTATACCCTTTTTTGACTTTTTATAAGAGGTTTATCAGGGAATCTTTCTGTCGTTTTCCAAACACGGTGCTTTTTAACCTTTTCGACAAAATTAAGATAAGAATGTTTTTTTAAAACTTATACGGCGGGTGCGGTTATTTTCCGCCATTATAAAATATTCAAAGCTTTCCTTACAAGATTATAAGAATATTTTCAAAGAAAATGTTTTATTTTATATGGATCTTAAATGATTTCAAAATAAAAGGAGATATTTCCTTAAAAAGAATTTTGATTTCATCTATGTCAACATCCTTTGATGGATTTTAAGATTATTTGAAGTTGATTTATTATGATACAAAACTTCTATATTGTATTGATGGTTTTGTGATATGTTTGACTGTGGATGTGCTATTTTTATACCATTCATAGTTTATGGTGAAAGTATTGACATTTCGTATGGTAGTTTTAATATGAATGTTTATGTTATGTTTAAACCTTTTCATATGGGAATGCATTGGACTTAATATGTGACGGGTGGAGCCCGCTATAGCTCCTCGATGCATCGGTAGGTCTCATGAGACAAACTAGTGTCTTGGCACAAGGCCTTGACAAAATCTTATTTGTAGTCTTGGCACGAGGCCTTGACTATGTGGTTATGATAGTCTGGCATTATGCATTCCAACATTATGAAAGTGTTTATTGATTTCTGCATGTGATTATTCGATTATTAGAATATCCATGTGAATAAGTAAATCGAATTATTTCATTTTATTTATGTCGTACCATGTTGAAAGTTCATGTTTGAAAGGCTTTTGTTTTAGTTATACATTGCCTTAAATGTTTATTCTTATTTATGAAAGTTTCCGCTATATTGTTATCCTTACTGGGCATTTGAGCTCACCCCTTTTCTATGTTTTATTTTTCCCAGGAAGTGAAGAAGTAAATTATGAATGACCTGCAGGGATATTATGTGGGGATATGAGTGTGAATTATGGAGAAAATATGTTGTTGTAGTAGTTTTTCATTTTATGATGTAATGTAAGACTTATGAATATATCTAGTGTTTCCAAGACTACTAAACCAATCGGTCTTTAGAGATTTGATCTTTCTTGTGATCATTCCAATGTTATGTAATAATGTACCGACTCTGGGTAACTAGGGTCGGGGCGTTACAAGCAGAAAACCATTTTCTATGAAAATTCTCTTTCCTTCTCAATGATAAAAAACGATGATTCCTATATATCAATTCATTATGTTCCCTGTAGATAAAAATAATAATAGTTTAACAAATATTTAAAATTACAGGAGATAAGATAAGAGATACATTTAAAATTTAATAAATTGATATACTCATCGAACAAATCACAATTGAACAGCATTGTGCGATGTGCCATCTATCGCTCATCAAGGATGATTGTCCTCAATGTATATGGTCCCAGAATTCATCTTGTCTAAGGAAGTGATGGAAAAATGGGTTCAATTTTCTCATATAGTTCTTCTTCATTTCTCGTAAGTCTTTTTATTCTCGTAGTAAGATCAGACAAATACATTGAGATGAAATCCATACATTCTTGAGCCAAAGTAACCATTCACAATAGAACATTCAGGATAATTCATGTTCCAAACATAAGATTTCAATGTGTACTTGTTTCTTTCAGTTGGATACATCCAACAAAAAGCAATGGGACCCCCAAGATGTATTTTGGTTGTAATATTGACAGTTAGATGCAACATGCATGTAAAAAATGATGGAGGGAATATTTTCTCTAACTCACACATAATTAATCGTGTCTCTGCCAACAGTTTTTGCAAGAAGGATTTGAACAACATCTTAGAAAAATGATCTCTAAAAAAATAGCACAACCGAATAACTAGGACTCTTACATTATTGGAAAAGAGATGACATATTTCTATTGGATTCAACTCATGAAAAATTACATGATAATCATGAGTCTTTGAAGATTTCAGCTTCAACTATTTTCTATTGACCCGTTTTGATATATTCCTTGAATAGCCATCAAGAACAGTAATACTCTCTAGCACTTATAGAGATTTATTTTTTTCAGCAGGTGTCGTCACATAAGAAGCACATGGAACTTGCCATTTATTTTATCTAATACAAACATGATTCAATTCTTGTCTGATTCCCCAATCTACCATGTAACTCTGAGATCATAAATCATCTTTTTTATTCCCCATGACATTTAGAAGAATCAAAATCAACATTTCACATGTATTATTTTTAATGTTCTTTACCTATAAGTGATGATGTAACAAGTTGGTTGACCAATATGACAACTCAAAGAATATACTCTTATTCTTCCAATTGTAATGGGTATCATTAGAAACATTTTTCCTCTTTCTAGATTTCATTACACGCTTCCCAAATGAATAACTAAAATATTTCAATTCATTAAGCACATTAGTTCAATAAATACGCTGAGGTGGATCGTCAGTCTCCATGGTATTTTCAAATCTTCGATTATTGTTTCTATATGGATGTTTCATTGGAAATAATCATCGATGTACAATAAAACTAAAACTACAATGATATTTTGGTCATCTCAATCAAGTATTATTCATTCAAACAGGACATGACAATTTTCCTTTTGTGCTCTATCAAGACATCATTATATAAGAAAGTAAATCATTGATTGTCCACATAAGCGCAACACACATCTAAAATATGTCTTTAGAACATGCATCATATATGGGCACACCCACATCCCAATGAAGTTTCAAGTATTTTATTAAAGGTTTCATGTATACATCTATATCATATCCGGGATCAGAAGGGCCAGATATCATTATACTCAAGAAAGTGTAATGGTTTTTCATACACAACCATAGGAGAAGGTTATAAACGTTTATTAAAACCTTTCATGTGTTGTGAGAAGTAAGAATCTGCCCAAACGGACTAAAACTGTCATATGAAAGCCCCAGTCTCACATTACGCAGATCGGCTATAAATTCAGGATATTGAGCATCAAATAGCTGCCATGAAAATCCATCTGTAGGGTGAAACAAATCTTCATTATTCTTTTTCCCCTCAATGTCATTCCATCACATTTTTACTGATATTTCATTAGACATGAAAAGTTTCTATGATCTGGGGATCAATGGAAAGTGCCACATTACTTTTTGTGGCACACGAGATGGCGTTCCATCATCTTTTGGATTTCATCGGGAGGTTCCACATATAATAAAATTATTTATTTCATTTGTTTCCTCCCAAAATAAGCTACAATAATTCAGGAAAGCATGATTTTTTTTGAGAATCCCATTTCATCAACTAACTTCCATGCCATATAGTGGTTTGAGGGAATATATGCATCATCTGGAAGTAAGTCCTTCATGAAGGTAAGAACGTAATCAATTGTTGTATTTGAAATTCCATACATAGTTTTCCAATGAAACAATCGGATTGAAAATTTCAACTTTTTCATTTTACCACATTGCCGATATACTGTAGTCAACGCCGCATCATTTAATTTTTTCACCCTATTGACATCATCATTTTCATTGGACGCGTCATGTGTTCTTGTATCGAAATATTTTTGGTTGGACATCCTTTCCTTCTCATGATGCATTATAAATGGAAACCGATCATATATCAAACTCTCCAATTCTGGTTTATCATTTGGATCATCAACATTTTGAGATTCCATTTTCTCTCCATTGTGATACCACACATAATAGTTTCTTTGGAAACCATATTTGGTTATACGATAGCTAACTGCTTCACGACTCAACCAAGGTCTTCCAACACTATTAGAGTATGGGAAGTGTATGCGACCACAATCAGAAGCCTTTCCAAATGAAAAATCTAAAAATATTTACAATTTATTTTGAAAATCATTTAAAATATGATCAGTTTCGTATATCCAAATTCTATCCATTTTGTAAAAAAATTGAAATAATTCATTTCAAAGCAATTCAATAATACTAAAATTCAGTAAAAAAAATATTTACGTAAATGAAATTTTTTTACTATATATAAAAGCATAACTGAATCATTACTCTATATGAGAATCATATTAAGAAACACAACAAAATACAGTGTATATAAGAAAATAAGATAAATAATTTCTAATGCCTATATTCAAGAATTTCCCAGTATGGTATTGGAAGTGGATCAAGGAATACCTAATCCTTAGGTGTCTTGTTGGGAGTACATGAGTTTTATACTTTAACTTCTTTAGGGAGATCAGGATGAGGAGTAGGATGAGGATAACATCAAAAGTACTTATGTCCTCATTATGTTTTAACTTAACCAAGGATTAATAGATCCTAGGTTTGGGGCCATAGATCATAGGTTGGTAGGGTGTATTTATTGAATCATGTCCCAATTGATTTTTGAGAGGGACCTTCAATAGTTATAGGAATGGATTTGATTACAAACACTTATAAAATGGATATCCTATAATTGTGACGTCCCAAACTAGGATTCTACTCATTAGTGACCCGTACATAGATGGACACATGGCCTCAATCACAACTATGAAAATTCCAGATGTTATTGACTAATAGTGAGAGCCTTTGGTGTGTCTGGGGTAGACTATTTCCTCATTACCTAAGATTCACAATTTTAATATTATCAGTTAAACAGTAAAAGAAAGATAACAATGGGAAAATATTGGAAATGGATGAAAATAACCAAATCAGTAATACCAACTAATAACAGAATCATAAAACGAATGATGGTAATGTATGTCATGTATCAAGAAGAAAAACATTGTTACAACTAGTAGGAAGTAGTACTGTACAAGATGCTCAATAAATTCATAAATTCAACCTAGCTTTTTGAGATATAACCCAATCATCTGCTACATGCTCTATGCTTTTTCATGTGAGTAGTCTTAAATTTTTAAAATGGTGATTCCCCTAATCTAAACATATTATCATGTAGTTTATATGGGTACCCAATGGAATCTCCAATAATGTGATACAATTCTTGTAGGTGACCACCGAGAGGTCTATAACTATACAGTCTATTTATATAAAATTTTAATATAATGATATGATAAATTAAAGCGACAACTAGAAAATCTATAAGGATTTTCTATGGTTCCGGGGAAAAAATGTAAAAGGGTTTTCAAGGTTAAATCAAAACCGAAAAAAATAGATACACATCAAAATCAAAACATAAAACTGAAATATTAGATAGATAAAAATAAAATAAGTTACCACATAAGAAAATACCTAATTTGGGATGGTTTGGATGAAGATTTAGTAGTTTGGATGGGGGATCTGAGATTCCAACTGTTTGGATGGAGGAATCAAGATAAACTCGAAAGAGGTATTGTCTGAATGGGGGAGAGGTGCTCTAATTGCGGTGGAGAGGTGTTGTCTGAATGGGGAAGAGGTGCTCGATTGCGGGGGAGAGGTTCTATGAAATTAGGTTTCTTTCTGAATGGGGGATAGGAGAAGGTCCATGTTGGGGTTTTGGGGAAATCATTACCAAAATATTTCATGAACTGTTGGTGAAGGGGGAGAAATTTAGACCCCTTTACCAACAATTCACTAGAATTGTTGGTAAAGGATGTCTTGTACCAATTTTTACCAACGGTTTAAGCAAACCATCTGTAAAACTCTTATTTACCAATATTTTAAGCAAACCGTTGGTATATAAGTATTGGAAAAAAACCCCATTCCAGTAGTGTAATCCCATGTCTAATCATCATGACATAAAAATTATTCAAATCATATCTATAGATATGTATTGCATCATCAATGACACCTAGACCCTGAATTCATGATATACTTTCATTCTATCATGATACATGTACCCCTTCTAGGATACATAGCTTATGGAATATACTCTATGATCATAAACTAAGATTCATTGTACAACCATAATTACTTTAATACATTTCCATGTTTTCCCTCAGAATGTGTTTTGTAGTGTTAATCCTTGTTAATCCCTCCATTCATGATTGGTTCACTTTTTTCATATCATGCACATTCATTCAATACACGCCACCTCATGATCAAAGAATTATGACTGGAAGCCATATACCATTGGTACAAGCTTAATGTCCTTAGTATATGAGTCCATGTACAAGAATCATGACTTGAAATGGTCTAAAGATGCATTTTGTGGCATTGGTTTTCCTTTTCAATCCCTTAATTTCATTTTTTACAGCGTGCAACACTGCAGATATCCATTTCAGGTTCCTCCAAGTCAAAACATTATGACCATACACTATTTTATCTCAGCCCAATCTATAAAATCATAAAGTAAGAGTCATTTTCTAGAAATCATGACCATAAATATTTTTCATACAAAGATTCTCTAGAATATTCTATTGGGGAGGGCGTCCTAGGATTCTCTATACACATTCATACACCATGTACTTTATACAATTCAAGAAATTGAATCCCTGTCCAATGCAATGAACATGGGATTACCACAAACCTTATATTAGGAATAAATGTTATGTGGCCTAGCACATAATCCCTATAAACTCCATCATCCTAACCATATAACACTAATCCATGTGTCAATAATCCTCCATACATAATGAAAAACTATGTGGAATACTAGGACCTTTTTAGAGAATCCATTTCGTTTAGTATTTTTCACCTACCACAACATTAAATTTCTCTAACCATGTTTCTTAATTTGAGATAACACTCCCCCTATAATATGGGTTGGACTTTTTTTGGACTAATACACACACAACTATGTTCTCTAATCCATGAAGGTGTAATTTTTAGAGTGCCAAATCCATTGAAACATTCTACCACTTTATCCATAGGCTTCTAAATCCCCCTTTTTAGATCCTCTCCCCCTACACATCTAAAGAGACCCTCTAAATGTAATGGTTTTCATCCAAGCTATCTAGTATACAATCATAGGCCAATGCCCTTAAAGTCATTAGATGAAATTATATGATAATTCTTATTTTTCAATCTAGACTGTAGGAAACCATCGTTCTTTTGTATCCATTTATGGATAAAATAGTATTGATTCTATTTTGGAATGTTTTCAGAAGTTATACAATATCATCAGGCTACACCAATTGTGTTCCAAATTTTGAACATCAAGATTCTCAGTCTTCATTACCCTTTGTATAGGTAGAACTAAACACCCATAGAATTACCCCATTACTGAAGGTTATAAAAGTATTTTTTCTATTAATAGGACCTCATTCAACATCTCGAGTCTCTCTTAACCTAGACATTACTAGAGGTTAGTGAAAAAATGTAGACCATTGGTTCTTGATGAATTTAAGACACTCTCATATGAATAGATGATCACATGTTCTTCTCTTTTTTCTCACACCATGTATGAATCACATGACTTTATGGATTGGTAATTTATCATCTAAGACATATGATTGAACTATGATATCAAAGAGAAGGATGTTGAAGAACATAATATTTTTAAACAACCCAACCATAGTTTCATATGTTCATATATATATTCCAGCCTCTCATTTTCAAAAAACCCTTACTGATCAACCCCAGTGATTAATCACTCAATCTTAGTAAACCTGAACTAAGAGGCCTTTAGGGTCTACTTCCACTCTTACAAGTCTACATTGTCTTTATCGTCTTTTTGGTGAACTTCATCAATACTAGTTCTTTTCTGGTCTTACTTGTAATCAGAAACTTCCACCAAGGAAGTCATGTCCACCAACTTGGCCTCATCCTTTTCCAATGGATCCTTTAAATGGTTAACAACCACAACATAGGAAGTAGTGAAAGGTACACGTTATTATTCAAACCTTTCATGGTGGGAGATCTCCCCTTCAGCTACCTCTAGTTCCTTGAAAACCTTAGCCTTGTGCTTATTTCATGAAATTTCAAGCACCTTCCATTCAATGTACGACCACTCTAATATGATTTAAAAATCTAGTATGTGAAGGTTTCTGGATTCTACCCCACTGATCCCTTGGGTAAATAGAAATTGGAGAATAAATCCCACTAATTTTGGTTAGTCAACTATCTGGACATGTGTGGTGATGTTTTTCATATACCCCCACACATTTAAATGGACAATATGATTCTACTTGGTGTAATTTGAGCTAGATACTTTAAAAATTCAAGTTGTGAAGGTTCATAAGGGGAAATATCCCAAATACATCATAAGTCAGATTTTATAAGTGATTTTTTTTGGGTTTGAGTGGGTTGAGATCTATTCCTAGTAAAAAATCATCCCCAATATCCTACCCTATAGAAAAATCATCTACTACCCCTGTGGCACCGTGATGGTGGAAGGATTTCAAACTTTTCTCATGTAGTAGCCAGTAGTGGAAATTCCAATGTAGGTAAATCTAACACCACATCCTCTATCACCTCATCTATGGGCCTAAGATCTATATCCTACATGTAAAATTAAATTCTAAAAGATGATTCTTGTTATGTCATTACCATGGGCTCCACAACTACAACTTCATCAGATATCTGTGAAAATGTACCATCTCACCCCCCTCCTTCAATGGAATGGTCTCAACAGTTCCCTCCAGTGGATACTCCATGGTTAGCCTAAACATCAGAGTTTTCCCAAACATTTCTTCTAAGATAAAAGAACCCACTATCACCACAAAAACCCATGTTGATGCGGTATTAGATGTGGTATCTGAGACCCAAATGCTATTTTAACTTCTATTAAAATGTGTTTCATCCAAGTACAGAATGGAAAAGTAGGAAATGAAAATGGTAGAATGGGGAGATGTATTACATAAATAATATTGTCAGGTGAGTAACAAACCCATGTTATATGAAAACCCCTCTACTAAGGACATTTCCCCAGTGGTCGTCGCTACATTCATATGCACCACTTAGACCGGTGGTTGGATTCATATATCAATAAAATTGTGGAGGACCACCCCCCCCCAATACCCCACCCATAAGGGTTGAGGTTCCCTCTCCCACTACTTGAGGATCCTTAGGAACCATCCCCTGATTAATTCTTGTGGATTCCTATACATTTGTGAAAAGAGTTACAAAAAACTCTAAGATATTTAGTAACATTTTATGAAAATTATAATTGAGTATTTACATGATCTATAATAGGACCTACACTTATGCGAGACTCCTATTAGGTGTTGCTTCTACGGTATTTGTCTGAGTCTCCTGGGAGCGGAAAATGAGAAAAAAACCTCTTGGTTGAGAGCTATAAAGTATAGGTCATCCCCAGTAACAAGTTTTCTTGGTTGGTTAATGGGAGTTTTGTGCACATATAGTGGAATATATCCTCATGATGTTTGATTTATTAATCTATCTTATACCTGGGAACATGAATATAGGCTCTAGAATGGCCAATCCTTATGAGTTGAATCCTTTCTTGGTTGAGATATCGCCCCATCCCATGGAGAGTGTTGAGCTTCCTGAAGATCCCCAAGATATCCCAATAATTTAGAATGTCTACATCACTAGGAATTTATATATGTCACATCTACTATCCCGGATATTTCACACTCACACAATGAACAACCCCAAAGGGTTTTCTTTCTTCCAATAACCGCTTTCCCAGGAGAGTTGAACTTGATACCACAACTCCTATCCACTTGGACTCTACCTATGTTATACCTACAATATCGAATCTTCCCACTAAACCAATATGTCTCCCAAATATCACTATTAACAACAATCACCCCCAGACCGATGACTGTGGGGCCTCGGTTACATTGTACCTGGTGGTCTGACACATTAGTATCTACTCCGGATATGCGCTCTCCCATATCAGTTCATATTCATGGATGATCCCAAATATAGTTGTAGGTTTTAGCAATTCCTTACACCATTTTACATCATTGGGCATAAACATGTGCAAAATCTATCTCACAACAAAAGTTGTAAACGCAGGGGTAACCTCCTTGTATGCCTTCCGTGTTATCCCATGTAGGAATCTGAACATCTAGTGAATCGGTGCGGATTTTATGATTTGAAAATTGGATTGGAATCCAGGATCACCCTGAGTACCCTTCCTTAGAGGACAATGATGTATGATCACTACTCAACGGTCCCTATACCATCATCATCCACCATCCCCATTGGATGGAAAATAAGTGAAACATGGAGTTATCTTCTGACCACACCTTCTCTAGAAAATTCCGAAACCCCAACTTGAGGAAGAGAATCCCCAAAATATTAATTATTTATGGATATAAATTCATAACTAGATAAGAGATACGAATCAGGAAATCTTATCCCCCATATGTGTGGCTACCCAGCTATATATGAAATGGAAGGGCCCAAAAACATAGAGATGATTATTCCCATTGCAGATGTGGAGAAGCAATTTTTATTTCTTCACCATTACCAGGACATCCAAATTGATTTTCTTCCCCATCATCCACATCACCTAAATAATAATGGTTTTTGGACACACCCCTATATTTTAATCTCTCAATGAGATCATCTAGCCACAAATTTTTGATGTAATAAACCCCTTTATCTGGCCCATATGAGATTCAAGATTTATGTTTTATCCCCACAGATTCCACTGACATGCCTCCAAGATTCACTAGTAGTAGTTATCCATTCCCAACATTTATGATCGAGGGAATGTGTGTAGTCTTCCAAGTGTATTATCAACTAAATAATTCAAGAAATAGTTAAACTGTTGCTGGAATAGGATGTCTCTCATCCACACCCTCTCTTCACTGGTTCCCTACAAAAAGAGCATAAAAGCCCCCACAAGGGTTGAATTTTATTCCTAATCCTATCAAATGTTCTCTTTGATGTGGAACTCATCATACACATCCCCATGGAATTGGATCCACACAATTTAGTGAATATACCATAGGCTAATTCCAACATCCCCATCATTTTGGAGAAAAATGTTTGTCCCTAGGGACCACCAACATAGCTTCTCTGACATGATGTCCTTGTGGTGATAAACATGAAATTTTGAGGCACTTGTTATATCATATACACCCACATAATCCTTCACATCCACAAATTCATAGAGTGATGAACATTCAAAATAGGATTAGTTCCATTCATCCTGAAATATTATTCCCATGGATAGGTACAGCTAATTCTCTCATCCTTTGAGTGGGTCCCCTAATCAGGCCTTGAATATCATCCCATACTACAGGGGGTATGCCTCATCCTATATCATCTAACCATTAATATTATTAATTTGGTTCTATATATTTTATATTTTTATTGTGGTGGGGTCATTATGGATGTTCCCTCAAGTATCCCTTTGCCACTAATATTATCTCAACATACTTTTAAACTTGATGTTCATGTTGTCTCTACTCACTGTAGGGATAAAAACCTCATCTACAATCACAAATCCATAATTAAGTATCCTATTTCATAGAATGAATTCCCTTGGATCCTCTGATTTTTGTGAAATGATTGATTCATGGTCTGTGGAACTTTGAACACTCTCACTAATCATTATATTCCAAACCATTTCCTTGGGAAGAATAGAAATAGGATCAGCTCCCTCCGAAGCCATTTAGTTCAAGAATTATTTTTTTTACTACAGATTGTGATGTTTTCTCAAGGATGACATTATTTATGATCTTATTTACGAATGTTGAGTTCATAGATCATAGTTACTGAATAACATATTTTAGAGAACGCAGAAATCATGAGTGGTAAGTATTGGAATCATAGAGTGCTCATAAAGGATGTGAGATTCATGATAAAAGATCACATGATAATCTCTTCATGAATTTCTGGTGAAACCCCTAAGGGCCCCCTCCAAAATTAATGGGTTTATGACTATCCGTGGGTTTGTGAAGATCTTAACAAGGAATAAATCGTGAAAGATCTTTACCAGTGTGCTTAGAAAAATATAGTTGATTTCCAATTTCTTTTAATTAACCCTCAAAATTAGAACCTTATTTTCCATGCTAGTTCCCATTCTTGGGGGGAATTTTTAACAATGAAATACTTATTTCAAGGGAATAGTTTAGGATGGTATAGATAGTTCAGAGAGAATTCAAACCAAAACTATCCAAAATCCCATTTAGGGTCTCATTGGCATAACCAATGTGTTTTGAGAATGTTTGGAGCTCATTAATCTCTTAGGATGAGAAGATCCTATTAAAATGAATGGATTCCAACTGGTAATATCCATGTAGTTATATTCTATGTTATTGAGTGCTACAAGAATGTGTAAAGGGTTGACGAAAATCTTTATTAAGACCACATTTAAAATCAAGGATCCATGCACACTGTAATAGAGAATAAATCATAAAGAATGAATATAATATTTTAAAAACCACATTACTATAAATACCCCATTTAGAATGACTTTTTAGGGATAAATGTAGACATTTTGACTTCTGGAAATTGTTTTCATTCCACAAAACCCTTGATCATCGTGAATGAAATATTAAACGGGTCACCAAAATATCTGAGCATCATGAAACAACATCCCCTATGTTCTTAAGAACATATCCCCCTAGTGTATATTCATATTTTGAATTCTCAAACCATTCATAGAATACTAATATCTATACAAAACTTCGGCTTCATAAATCATTCAACCTTAATAAATAACCCCGCCCACATTGAATCAATACATCATTCCAATTAAGTGGCACACGTTTTTGCAAATAATGCCTCTTTGTGAAGATCCTCACTTCTGTGGGGAACATATTCATATGAATAACACTTCACGAGGTTCCAATATTCATGAAACCTCCATCATGGTCCTCTCCTTAGTTCCCCCATTTGGTTGAAAGTAATTCGTAAAGGTAGAGTACCTAAGGACCCCTTACCAATCCTGGATAGGTTCAGCTGCACCTAGAGTCCCTATGTGACATATGTCACCCACACATGTGTTTATCCACTTCATCCCAAGTGTATCTATAGACTTAACCTATCTATTTTTTTATAATAATAGTTTCTCTAATCCCTGTTTGTTTTATGCATAGGGACTCTAATGTGGAAATCATGATTGAACACACCTCTATGGAAGTTCCAATGATATTCCCCAACAAAAGACACATTAGCGGTGGTCACATAATCCCAATGGATAAGGGCTGAGTCCCCCCCACACATGAAATTCCTAATTTATAAATCCAATCTCCACATCCTATTTATTATACATTAATATAATTGACAAATTCTTCAATACATAACAAAAATATATGGACTTACCATATGTGAAAAACATAGGATTCCATATCTGCAATCATCATGGGATTCAAATACATATTATTGTGGAGTATAATCTATTCTCAGAGGAGTACAAGCCACTCCCACCCCCATCCCAAGGGAAGCTCCCTGAATAATCCCCAAAATAGCCCCCTAAGAGTAATCCGCTAGAAAAGGGAATATTTTGTGCATAATAACCACACCATACCTTTTCTATGCTCTTTTCATGACATGAGCATCCCTAATGCATGACATTAAACTACATAGATAGTCCATATCATCTGAAATTAAAATTTTCCATAAAACTATGTGGGTTTTGACCCATTTCTTCTAAAAATGTACACATGCATTCTCTTGGATTTCTAATATCGACATTAAAAACAATCTTGGTTTCCATCTAAGGGAAGAACATTCAGATATGTCTCACAAGGCATTTGATCTACTCTGGTAAACTAGGTTGTAACATCTTCCCTATTAGGGATGAAAATTTTGGATCTACCTCACAAATAATATGGTCTACATTGAAAATATATTTTGGTGTTCTCTTAATGGGATGAACCTTGCGATCCAACTCACAAGGCATTCAATACACTCTAGTAAGCTCTGTTTTGACATTTCCCTCCTAGGGATGCACCTTCCGGATCTACCACACAAGGAATTAGATCCCATTTGGTAAAATATATAGCCATTACTATCTATGTACTCACTTCCAAATCCACCTCACATGGTGTTCAATCCACTAAGTTAAGCTCAAGTGAGACATTTTCCCACCTAGGGGAGCCCCTTTCTAATGTGTCTCACAAAACATTTGATCAAAATTAGTAAACTATCTAGTTGTTCCCTCCAAGGGTAAAACCTTTGAACACTTCCTCAGAGGGAGTTAATTATGAACTGATGAAACGATGTGTTCTCTCCTAGGGGCACACCTCTTTGATGTGCCATCATAGGGATTATGATCCATCACACCAAGTTGTAAACCTCATTCCTTGATCTGTCTCTCTAGAATGTTCTGATTCATATCCACAAGACGTATAATATGTGACCTAACAAGAAAACATTCCCCATGTTTTACACATGTGATTCCTAAGGTAAAAATCCTTGAAATACATAATCCACTTACATGAATTACCTCATTAAGAATACATGATGCTTTGGGTTCCATGCCTTAGAGTCCTCATATGAGATTCCCTCCCAAGAGGAAGATTCATAGGTGACTAGTGCGCACAACCTACAAACATTCCTAGAGATTCCAAATGTGACATGACACCAAGCCGAAGTGTTCTTCCCTGCCAATACCAAGTTAGTGTAATTAATTGAAGTCCATAATCATATGGAATTAGGAATGAGTTCCACAAAAATAGATAAATCTAAGAGGGAGACCTGGATTATGTAACAAGCTGCTAGGAGGAATCCATGGAAGGGGGAGTCAACATCTCATCATCCTACTTCGATCAAGGACAAGACATCTCTGATGAAAGTGATGATTTTTCTCTATTTTGGAAAGTGGGAATACAGGGAATGAAAGATGCACACTGCACACGGCGCCAAGGAATGTGTTGGAAATAGTATTTATGGATGTATGTATGTATATATGATTGTATGTATGTATGTATGTATGTATGTATGTATGTATGTTTGTTTGTTTGTATGTATGTATGTTTGTATGTATGTAAGTATGTATGTACATATGTATGTATGTATTTATGTATGTATGTTTTTATGTATGTATATATGTATGTATGTATGTATGTATGTATGTATGTATTTATGTATATATATATGTACGTTTTTATATATGTTTGTATTTATGTATGTCTGTATGAATGCATGCATGCATGGATGTATGTATGTCTTTGTGTATGTGTGTATGTGCGTATGTCTGTTTGTGTGTGTGTGTGAGTCTGTATGTATGTGTGTACGTGTGTATGTGTGTATGTATTTCAGTATGTATGTATGTATGTATGTATTAAATAATGTATGTATGTATGTATGTACGTAAGAATGCACATAGGTACATATGTATGTATGTATGTATGTGTGTATGTATGTGTGGATGTGTGTGTGTATGTATGTATGTATGTCTATATTTATGTGTGTATGTGTGTATGAATGGCGGTGAGTATTTATGTGTGTGGGTATTTATGCTTGTATGTCGGTATGTATGTATATATGTTGGTATGTATGTATATATGTACTTATGTATGTATGTATGTATATGTTTTTGTATCTACGTTTGTTTGCATGTATGTATGTATGTATGTATGTATGTACGTATGTATGTATGTATGTATGTATCTATGTATGTATGTATGTATGTATGTATCTATGTATGTATGTATTTATGTATGTATGTATGTATGTATGTATGTATGTATGTATGTATGTATGTATGTATGTATGTATGTATGTATGTATGTATGTATGTATGTATGTCGGTGTGTGTGTGTGTGTCTCTCTCTGTAACTCTTTGTCCCCAGTTACCGAGAGGTAGTGATTTATTAAATAACATTGGCATGATTACAAGGAATCAAGTCCCGAAGGACATATTAGATTAGCAGTTTTGGAAAATATATTACATACACGAACATCACCTTACAATTTCAAACAAAAAATAAAACATAGAAAATCAATCGATAAAGACATTATAATCCTTATGTAAAACTGAATATAAATCACAATGAAATTCTTGTAATCCTAGTAAAATAAAACCTAAGAAAGGGGTGAGCTCAGATGCTCAGTAGGGATAAACAATATAGTGGAAACTATCATAAATAATCATAAAATTTTCTGTCAAGGTAAAAAATTGAAACAAAAGACCCTTAAACATAAAATTCAGCATAATATGTAAAAGATAAATCAAATAATTCCATTTTGTTTTTCTCATTGATATTCTACTTTTCGAATAATCACATATAACATAAATAACTATTCTCATAATGATGGAATGCATAATGTCGGACATCTTAACCACAAATTCAAGGCCTCGTTTGAAGACCCTAAATATAAATTTTTTCAAGGCCTTTTTCCAAGACACTAGTTTGTATCATGAGACATATCGATGCATCAAGGGGCTATAGCTGGCCCTACCCATCACATACTATATCCAATGCATTAAACATATAAAAAGTGTGAAACATAACATAATCATTCATATTAAAACCATCATACGAAATGTCAATACTTTAACCATAAACCATGAATGGTATAAAAATAAAGCATCCACCATCAAACATATCATAACTCATTCAATAAATTATGGAAGATTGTATTATAATAAATCAACCTCAATGAAGAATATTACCCAATTACTATTGTTAACATAGTTGAAAATGACCAGTAAAACTCCTTGATAGAAATATCCATTTTTTCTTAAAATCATATAAAATTCACACAATTTATAAAGGATGTCATTATAAATAACTTTTTGAATCAATGTATACCATACCACTTTAAAACTTTTTAAATGAATTATCATTTTAATAAAATCGTGTCCATATAATTAAATCCATAAAATTATTTTGAAAACATGGCCATTAATTAAATTGATTTATAAAATTAAATCTTTAAAATAGTTAAAATGAAGATCTAGTTGGAGAGTCCCTTCCATAAAAACTGGAAGGATTCATCTTTTAAAAACAATGGAATAAACATTAAAATAGACATAATATTACCTTTATAATCCGTTTATATTAAAATAAATAGTTATGTAAAATAATATCAAGAATGTTGAAATCGAGAAAGGACTAATTCGTTAAACATTCGAAGTGTCTTATACCACATTGAACATTTAAATCACAGGTACGATATCATGAAATGAATCATTAAATACCATGAAGATAAATTTATTATTGATAGTAAATAAAATAGAGGTTGTAGATAAACCACACACAAGAAATAGGTTCTCAACATGGAATATATCTCACAAATATTAAAAGTGAGAAAAAATTCCCATTCCTTATACTTGTTTTAGTTGCGGGTACGTTTAAACTCCTCTATAATGACCATAGTATGTTATTGAATTATACCGGAACCATATTAATATTTATTATATGATATAAGGTTCATTTTTTGACTTTATACTATCCATTTAATAATAATTTCCATGTTAGAGAAACATTCTGTTTAATAATCACATTCTTTATCATATGTGTTTGACATGGTATTTTTTATCATAATACATATATCATGATTTAATTACATTCATAATAAAAAAAATATTTATATATCATATATATTAAGAATTTAAATATGTATAATATATTTATATATTAAAATTCATACACCGTTTATGAAGACGGTATGTTGTACGTACACATAAATGATGTTTCTATTTTCATATCGCATTGAGTGGAAGTAAGTGCGTGAGATATATGTAAATAATTATATATATTTCAACTAGAATTATTATTTCATATATTAAATACTTATTATTAATATATATTTTTTTAATCATTGTTGAATGGTGGACATGGAAATGAATATCATTGCATCGTGGAGACGGTAAGTCGTATGTACGCACCAGCACCATTATGATTTCATTAATGATAAAATGGTATGGAATTGGAAGTTATATTAATTATAAAAAAAATTATCATGTTATTTTCAATATTTATATACAAAATACTCATCATTATATCCATCTAAATAACATAATGTTGAGTAACAAATTACACCATGATGTGGAGACGGTAAGCCGTACATACACATGCATTGTGACATTGTTATTCATTGGATAGATAAAATAAAGAATATGGTTGTACCATAATTATAATAACATATTAGAGTGTATAAGGTACTAGATATATTATTTTATAATGGAAATAATATAGAACAAACAAGTAGAAGAAGAAAAGAACATTGAAAGAGTAGATACAATAATTACCTGTTCTTCGGGTGCTTCCTTTTGATTTGAACAAAAGGGATCCATAGATGGATTTTTGATCAATTTAAGGCCTCTTTGTTGAATTGAAGGTAGTTGGTAGGAAATTTTGGCTGGGTTTTTCCGAGCCAAAATTCATTGGAGATGTGAATTTAAGAGAAGTGGATATTCCCTTTTATAAGAGTTGTCTAGGGCACTTTAGAAAAATCTTGAAATATTAATTTTTTATTTAATTTTTTTTTTCAGTTTCTAATAGCTCCAAATTGATTTATTTCGAGGATAAGATGATTATGGGTCTAAACCCTCTTAACCAATAGGTTTTAGACATGTATAGGTCACCATATTAACCATAGATTTTAGATTTTACCCTTAGTTAAATAGTTTAACTTTTACCATGTCTTCTTGAAGTTTTATACTAAAAGTTCAATATAGTTACAATAAGTTTCCAAACGAACCTATAGTAGATCATTTATAAAATTTTAACACTCTCTATATCATTTTTGTGAACTTTAAATTTTTATGTCATTTATATTATTTATATCAATTTTGTTACTATTAAATACTTGATTTTTATAAAGTTGTTACCACTTTATTCCTTCATAAAAACAAATTTAATCACCCCTAACATGTCATATTCATCTTTAAAATTAGTTTATGGCATACAAATTTTCTATTCACATTTATTTGAATATTTAGAAAATATTTTTTTTATAATTCATTAATATGGTAATCACTGCATCATCCTTGTGCCAAAAATTAATTAAATTATTGAATGTATAAATATAATAAATAAAATAAATTGATGTAATATATTTTTTATCCTTAAAATTATTATTTTTATCGAATTTATCTTATGAATAAACATATATTAAATATGTTTTAGTTATTAAAACTTGAATTTGGAACTTTTAACTCTTCTTTAAAAAAAATATAATAAATGTCCTAATCTAACCCAAGTGGATCAAAAAAGATCATATTTTGGTCCTAATGTTGACTTTGGTTTAAATACACATATCCAATAGAATTAGGACATTTTTTGGGGTAATTTTATCTTTTTATAATATTATTTTTATCTTTAATTACCCTTTTTACTCTTAACCGTGGTAAATAAAATTCAAAAGTTACTATTTAACAAAAATTATTTTCATCCTAATGAACCAAATTTTACATACTTATGGAAATTGTGTCTATTGAATTTTGTAAATTTAATTCACAGAAGCAGTAAAATTACGTTTTATGCAAATTTACAAATATTCCAAGAAGGTTGGTAAAATACGTTAAAAATTCAATAAAATTTTATATATCTAAGCCTATAATAAAATGACTCCGATGAATTAAATTGGACTAAAATATGTATTATGTATATATTTTGACTTTAAAATATATTGAAATTAAAAATAATTTTTTAAATAAAAATTTGGCTTTAAACAATAATGTAGTGTTTTTCACTAGTCATCAAAAATTGGATGTTTTCTGAAAACTACCAAAATTACAACCTAATATAATTTTGACATTCCAAACTAAAAATTGAATTCTATTTTACCGAATTCAATTTTTAGTAGTGTCTAAAATTAATTTTATTATTGATAACAAAAGGACATAAAAAAGTTGTTCTTTTAAGAAAATAGTTCCTATAATATATAACTATTTCAACAAAACATATATATTTGATTATAAATATATTTTATTTATGTGAAAAAATTATAAATAAAATTTAAAAAATATTTTTTACTATTGATATTACAATATTTAATTGATAAATAAATATATTGTTCAAATAATTATAATACACATGTGTTGTTTCAGAGAACCTAAATCTTGCATATAACGCAAGACAAGTCAGTTTTGCATAAAATATAAGATATTGAATTAAGTTAAAAAGGTAATGTAATAGATGACTTTGGTGTTAAATTCTCCCCTCATTCAATAAATTTTTTCCTCTCAATTTGAAATCGGACTATGCAAAATAAATGTTGATACTTAAAAAAATGTGGAAACCCCACATCGAAATAGAGTTTATAAAAGGGATAATATAAAATAAATAAATTGAAGTACAAATGTTACCAAAGAAAACACATACATGGGTTATAGGCAAGAAAACATGGACTTGGAAGAAAAATATAACAGTCATGTTCTAATAGAGAATGTGAATACGAGAAACTAAGAAATCAGAATGCTAAAAGTCGTTGATGATCTAATGGACAATTTGAATCATAAAAAAAAGTACTCGGATAAAATTTTTGGTTTCAAGATCCTTTACCTTGGTGTTTAAAAATTAATTTTAGTTGATATAATAAGAATAGAAGGAATCATAATTAATTGGATATTCCAACCAAAATCTCATATATCTCTTCAATAGATAATAAAACTCAAAAATATTCTAGTTATCCCAATCATATAGGGTTTCAAAAAAAATTATACATAATTTGAAGAACGTTTTTCATTGAAAAATACATTATACAAACCAGGACGTCACATAGTCCAGTGGTAGGTGATGATCCTATGTCTCCCTTTTGTTCCAGGTTCAAGTCTCACAGCCATGCCGGACGCAACGGGTTGTCACATGACCTGCATATTTTCCTTTTATTAAAATTATAACATTATAAAAATAATCTTAAGAAATGTTTTATATTTAAACAATAGTATCCAATGTTCAATATAATATACTCTATCCATTAAGACTATCAAAATTATTCTATCCAAACTCATAGTCCAAAAAACGTATAAGGAAGGTAACATAATGAATATCTTCTTTTTCCACATAATAACATGTGAATACCTTCATAAATAATTCTCTTAAAACGTGGAAACATCCTGAACTACCATAAAACCATATTGAATACATTCATTCTCCCATATTCCTTATAGAATACTAGATATACTCCTTAAATATAAAAAAATTTAATACTCCAACAACGATGGAATAAACAAACCATTAATCAGTTCCATGGTTGTCAAGTATATCCAATATAATTTATCCAAATAAACTATATCTTATTCCAAAATCACTACCTCAGTATCATGACAATATTAAGGTTTATCGTTACCTCAACCATGTATTTTCCAAAAAGAATAACATGCTATTGAGTCACTTTTCATAGTACCATAAAATCTCAAACCCTCAATGAAATAGTACCACCTTGACTATAGTAACACCTTATGCTTGACCTTGATCCATTTGATTTTTCTAAGATATATTTCCTTTATTATTATGAAATTTATTTGAATAATTCCCCATTTCACTACATTTGAATCACTTACTATTAGGCTTCTCTTTCTTACCTTTTCATTCTTTTTCATGAGGACCCTTTTCTCCACACGTATAAAAAACACCCAATCCATTAAATCACTTCTCAGGGTGATTCTTTCCATAGTTATCACTTTTTTTAAAATCATTCTATCTCTTCTTCCCTTAATCCATCTTTTTCTCTGACATCCGTTTCTTCTCTGGCTTCCCTTAAATTCCATATGACTCATATAATTAAATACATATCTTATTAACAGATTATATTATTTCCTCATATAATGATAATACATGAGAAATTATTTCAATTCGAAATATTGGCTTAATACCATGAAATACATGATCATTATGACTCATTGGATCATGTGCATTGGTTGGGTTCTCATTACTTATACTAGGAAATATTTCTAAAAAATTCCATACACTATATTAGTTTATTAATCCTAATGCATAATACTAAACTAGTAAAATATATAACAAAAATTGAAAATATATGCATATATAATCTTATAATCATAAATATGGTTCCTTTGGGGACATATATAATCATAAATCCTTTATAATGGTTTGTCATTCAAATTTGAAATATCCTAATCATATCCATTGCGAGTGTCAAACTAGGTGTGTATTAAGGCTCGTTACCCTGAGTCAAGATTGGGATACCTTTTTAGAGTAGTGAATTCTAGGAACATCTGTGCCAAAACCATTTCCAAATGTAGTATCCAGATAGGGTTGTATTTTTGGAAAAACAAACAAAATCTCCACATTACCAATATTCTAGGAAATTATTATATACTAATCACCAAAGTTTATCTTTGGGTAATTTTCCTTAATTAGAGTTTTTCTAAATCTAGTTCCCAATATTATTGATAAACATCCTATGATGCCAACAGTTATTCCCTGACCCCAGTTACCCAGAGTCAGTGTATTATTACATAACATTGGCATGATTACGAGGAATCCTGTCCTAAAGGGAAAATCTATTTATCAGTTTTTTAAAATAGATTACATAAAAGAACATAACATTAAAACATAAAACATAAAATACAACATAGATAATCTTTTAATAATTCCATTATTCTCCTAGATTAAACCAACACATAGATCATAATGAACTTCTTGGAATTTCAGGAATATTAAACATATGAAATGGGTGAGATCATATGATCAGTAAGGACAAACAATATAGCGAAATCAATCATAAATAATAATAAAATTTTATGTAACGGTATAAAATCAAAACACATGAAATTTAAACATAAACTTCATCATAATGTGGAAAATATAAATCAAATAATTCCATTTATTTATTCTCATTGATTTTCTAATAATTGAATAATCACATGTAACATCAATAACTAATATCATAATTATGGTATGCATAATTCCAAACATCTTTACCATAAAGTCAAGGCCTCGTGCCAAGACCCTAAATATAAATTATGTCAAGGCCTTATACCCAGACACTAGTTTGTAACATGAAACCTACCAATGTATCTAGAGGATATAGGAGGCCCCACCAATCAGTTACTACATCCAATGAATTCCTCATGTGAAAAGGGTGAAACATAACATAATAATTTGTATTTAAACTAGCATACGAAAAGTCAATACATTAACAATAAACCATTAATGGTATAAAAATAACACATCCAAAGTCAAACATGTCATAACTCATTTAATATAATATGAAATATTTTATTATAATAAATCAACCTCAATCAATATTAATACAAAATAGAGGATGTTGACATAGTGGAAAATGATATGAAAAACTCTTTGAATAAAATATCCCATTTCATGAAATAATTTAAAAGTTACAAAATTTATAAAGGAATTCATTTAAAATAGATTTTTTAATCAATTTTTACCTTACAACTTTGAAAGTTTTGAAATAAATTAAAATTTTAAAACAATCATGTACATATAAATAATTCCTTAAAATTATTTTGAAAACATGGACATTAGTTAAATAGACATAGAAACATAAATATTTAAAAGATTTAAAAGGATGATCTAGTTAAATATTACCTTCCATAAAACATTAATGGAGTCATGTCTGAATAACATTAGAATGATATTTAAAATAGACAAAAAAATCCCTTTATAATCCATTTATATTCAAATAAATAGTTTTGTAAAATAATATCAAGAATGTTGAAATGGAGAAAGTATTAATTCTTTAATCATTCAGAGTGTCTCATACCACATTGAACATTTAAATAAAATATCTTATATATTTAAATGAAAAATTAAATACCATGAAGATAATTTTATTCATGATCTTAAATACTATAGAGGCAGTACATACATCACACACAAGAAATTTGAGGTAAACCTGATTTTTATCCCACGAATATTGAAAGTGAGACGAAATTCCCTTACCTTATAATTTCTATTATTTGAGGGTATGTTTAGTCTAATATATAATGACCATAGAGTGTTATTAAATTATACCATAACCATATTCATAATTATGTCATCATATTTGATTCATTTATAACTTTATACTACCCATTTAATATTAATTTCCATGTTAGAGTAACATTTTGGGTAATAATCGCTTTGTTTATTGTACGTGTTTAACTGGTTATTCTTGATCTTATCTATTATATCACGATTTAATTACATCCTGAATATTAAAAATTGTTTATATATCATATATATTAATAATATAGATATTTATAAAAGATACGTATATGAAATTTAATACACCGTTACTGGAGACGGTAGGCCGTACGTACACATAAATGCAATTTCTGTTCCCATATCTTATTGAATTAAAGTGAAAGCTATATATGTATATATATATCCATTAGAATTATTATTTCATATATTACATACTTAATAATATTATATATTTTTATAATCATCGTTGAATGGTGAAAGTGGAAATAAATCTCATCACGTCCGGGAGACGACAAGTCGTACGTTCGAATGAGCGACAGTATCATTTTCTTAATGAAACAATGGTATGAAATTGGTTGTTATATTAATTATAAAAAATATTATCATATTATTTTAATTATTTATATACATAATACCCATCATTATATCCATCCAAATAACATAATGTGGAATAAAAAATTACACCACGGTGTGGAGATGGTAAGCTGTACGTACACACGAATAGTGACATTGTTATTCATAGGATACATAGAATAAGTAATATGATTGTAACATAATTATAATAACAACTTAGAATGTCTAGTCTACTAGATTCATTATATTAGTATTGAAACAATGGAGAATGTGTATGTAGAATACGAAAAGAACATTGAAAGAGGTGATAAAATATTTATCTCTTCTTTAGGTGCTTCTTTTTGATTTGATCAAAAGGGATCCATAGGTTGGCTTTATGATCAGTATAATGCCTCTATAATTAAGGTATGGTAGTTGGGATGGGATTTTGGTAGGTTTTGGATGAATTAAATGTCTTTGGAGGTGTGAATTTAAGAGAAGGAGAAGTGTCCTTTTATAAAATAGTTGAGGGGAACTTTAGGAAATTCTTGTAATATTAATTTATTATTTACTTATTTTCAGCATCCAATAGATAAAAATCGATTTATTTAGAGGATTAGATGATTATGGGTATAAAACCTCTCGACCAATAGATTTTATACATGTTTAGGTCACCTTATTAATCATATCTTTTATATTTTACCCTTAGTTAAATTGTTTAACTTTTACCATGCCTTCTTGAATATTTATACTAACTTTTTAATATAGTTAGTAAATGTTTCCAAACAAACCTAGAGTGGATCATTTATTAAATATTAACACTATCCTAGTTAGTTGGAATAACCTTATATTTTTATGACAAACATATAATTTAATAAAATTGAATTTATTTTAAAATATCATTTATGTCAATTTTGTTACTATTTAATACTTTATTTTTATTAAATTCATAAAAACATTATTAAAAACAAAATATATATATTTAATCATCCCTAAAATTTCATATTTACATGAATAATTTGTATATGGCATCAAAAGTTTCAAATCACATTTTTTTAATATTAATAATATCATTTATTTTAATCATTCATTAATACGTTAATCACTACATCATCATTGTTTCATAAATAAATTAAATTATTTAATGTCTAAAAATTATAAATTAAATAACATGATGTAGGAAATAATTTTTAATTTATAATTAATATCAATATTAGAATTTATCTTATTTATAAACCTATATGAAAAATTGTTTAGTTGTTAAAATTTGAAATTGATACTTTTTACTCTTTTTTAAATAAAATTTAATAAAGGTCCTAATATGACCCACGTGGATCCATAATAATAATATTTTTCCCTAAGGTTTATTTAGGTCAAAATATACATATCCAATATAATTAGGATATGTGTTGGGGTAATTTTATATTATTCTAAAATTATTTTTACCTTTAATTATCCTATTTAATTTTAACCATGGTAAATAAAATTCAAAAGTTACTATTAGAAAAAATTATATTCATCATACTGATACAAATTATAATTATTTATGACAACCATTTCTATCATATTTTCAAAATTCAATTCCTAGAAGAGGTAGAATTCTGTGTTATGAAAAATTTTAAATGATCCAAGAAGGTGGTTAAAAGGTGTTAAAAAGTTCAATAAAATTTTATATATCTAATGTTATTAAAAAATGAGTCTAATTAATTACATTTGACTAATATATTTATTTTGCATCTATTTTGAATTTAAAATAAATTAACATTAAAAATAATTATTTAAATTAAATGTTTGATTAAAACAATAACGTCGTGTTTTCACTATTCATCAAAAAATAAAGGTTTTCAAAAAAATAAAAAAAATAAAAGCTAAGATAATTTTGATATTATAAATTAAAAAATGAGGTCTATTTTAACCTATTCAATTTTTAAGAGTGTCAAAAATTAATTTTATTGTTGTTCACAAAGGGACATAAAAATTAGTTCTTTCAAGAAAATTATTCTTCTAAATATATAACTTTTTTGACAAAACATATACATTTCATTATAAATATGTTTTATTTATGTGAAAAAATTATAAATAACATTTAAAAATTATTTTTTCCTATTCATATTACAATATTTAATTGATAAATAAATATATCATTTCAATAATTATAATAAAAATGTGTTGTTTCACAGAAAATCAATCTTGCTTATAACACACGCCAAGTCAGTGTTGCTTACAATATAAGATATGGTATTAATTTAAAGAGATAATGTACTATGAAATCATGGAGTGTTAATATGTATGCCTCTATATATGTATGTATGTTTTTATGTGTGTGTGTATGTTGGTATGTCTGTATGTTTGTGTGTATGTGTGTCTGTATGTCGTTATGTAGGTATATATGTCTGCATGTGTGTGTATATGTCGGTATGTATGTATGTATGTCTTTATATCTATATGTATGTATGTTTTTTTGTACGTATGTATGTGTGTTTGTATGTATGTGTGTCTGTATGAATGTATTTATGTATATATGTTTTTATGTATGTATGTTTTTTTGCATGCATGGATGCATGGATGCATGGATGTATCTATGCATGTTTACATGTATGTATTAATGAATGCATGGATGCATGGTTTGATAGATATATGTATGTATCTATGTATCTATGTATGTATGGATGTATGTATGTATGTACGTCGGTATGTGTGTATGTATGTATGGAAGGATGCATGGATGTATGTGTGTATGTGGGTATGTATTCTTGTATGTATGTATGTATTTTTTTATGTGTGTGTGTGTTGGTATGTATGTATGTATGTATGTGTGAGTTTGTGTGTATATATGCATGTATATCAGTATGTATGCATGAATACATGGATGCATGGGTACATGTATGTATGTATGCATGTATGCATGGATGTATGTATGTATGTCGGTATTTATGTATGTTTGTTTGTTTGTTTTTGTGTTTGTATGTACGTATGTGTGTGTGTTTGTATGTATGTATGTCTGTTTGTAATCATGGATGTATGAATGCAAGGATGCATGATTCTTGTACGCATGGATGCATGGATGCATGGATACATGAATGAATGGATGCATGGATTCATGGATGCATGGATGCATGGAAGGATGGATGTATGTATGTTTGTATGTGTGGTTGGAATGATTTATGTATGTGTGTGTGTGTCTATGTATGAATGCATGGATGCATGGACGCATGGATGCATGGTTGTATGTATGGATGCGTGGATCCATGGATGTATGTATGTATGTATATATGTATCTATGTTTTATTTGGATCTAGAACAAGAATCATTGTGCAGTGATCTCCCCCAGTTCTCGTTGGGTTTCCTGAGGTGTTTCCTTCTGATTACCCTAGTCTTCCACTAGTAAAGAAAGTTGAGTTTTCCATTGACTTAATGCCCGATATAGAATAAGTTTGTATTCCTTCTTACTACATGGCACCAGCTAAACTGAATGATCTGAAGTCCCAGTTGGATTATCTTCTTGATAATGGCTTTATACATCCAAGTGTATCACCTTGGGTCGCACCCATTATCTTCACTAAGATTGCCAATGGTTCTCTTCTCTTCTCTTTTAATAATCAAAAGCTAAATTAATTTATGTTAATGACAAATTATTTGTTACCACAGATTGATGATCTGATTGATTTGTTAAATGCTGAGAAATGGTTTTCAAAGATCGACCTTCTATCTGGTTACCATCAATTGTGGATAAATGAATCTGACATTCCAAAAACCACTTTTTTGTGCAAGAGTAATAATTATGTGTACCTTGTTATGCCCTTTAGTCTAACGAATGCTCCCACAGTTTTCTAAGATTTTATGAACATGATTTTTCACGAGTATCTGGATACCTTAATGGAAGTCTTTGTGAAATAAATCCTTACTTACTCCATGTCTGAGGAGGGTCAGGTGCATCATTTAAGAATAGTTCTGATTTTGCTGAGAAATCACTAACTTTATTCCAAGCTTTTGAAGTGTGCATTCAGAATTCTAGAAGTAAAATTCATGAGAAACATGGTGTCTGAACATGGTATATCAGTTGATCCTCAAAAGGTAATGTTTTATATGACATGGGAGAAACCACGTAATTTACTCAATATTCGGTGCTTCTTGGACTTATCTGCATACTATCATAGATTCAAGAAGGACATCTTAAAGATAGATTATCTAATGAAGAATCTTATTGAAAAGGGATGTAGTTTTCTAAGAATGATAAATGCTATAGTTATTTTGATGAACTAAATTTTCTTTGGCAACTACATCGGTGTTTACTCTTCCAGTTGTCGAGTAGTACTATGTGGTATTTTGTGATGCATAGGGTTTATGATTGGGCTACATTCTTATGTAGGGTGATCATGTAGTTGCTTATGGGTCTCGCCAGATTAGGCCACATGATAAGAATGATCCTACCCATGACCTTGAACTTTTAACAGTGATCCACGTGCATAAGAGTTGGTGGAATTACCTTTAAATATAATGCATTACTGTGTATTCAGACCAAAAAATATTGAGTTATATCTTCTCTCAAAAAGATTAAAATCTCTACCAATGGTGTTTGGTAGACTACATGAAATATTTTGACATTGACATAGCCTATATCCCAAGGAATGGGAATGTTGTCAAATATGTTTTGAGTAGGAAAATTCTAACTAAGGCAGTGAAAGAATCTTCAATATAGTGTAATTTGATGGATATCTTTGGATATTTGTAAATTGGGGTTCAGGATAATGAGGATGAAGTTTATTTAGATTTCTTTCCTTTGAAATTCACTATTCTAAAGTTTATTATACAGGATCAAGATCATGATGATGTATTTTGTAGAATTCGATACTCTCTTTAAGCTAGGGAGATAGTTGCCCAATAGTCATTACCCAAATAGGGTGTTATATTTTACCAGAATAGCTTTATTGTAATGTTAGAGAAATGGAAGTTTGTGAAGGTGGATTTTCATAATTCATAGTGGGATGTGCACCCAGGAACCACTAAGATGTTCTATAACACGCACCATCATTTCTGGTGGATGGTCATAAGAGGAGGATTTTTTGAGTTTTTCTCACATTGTTATACATGTCAGTAGGTGGAGGCTGAGCATCAAAAACTGTAGGGTTTCCATTAGCCACTTCCAATCCCTACATTTATGTGGGATAAAATCTCTACAGACTTTTCATTGGGTTTACTCATACCCATAGAATGAAGAATGTGATATGTGTTGTGATCAATAGGCTGACAAAGTTCGCTTACATCATACCCATTCATGATACAAACAATTTTGAGGTGTTGGGAACTATATAAATAATAGAGATTTTCTATTTAACAAGTTCCATCTACTATATTCTATTATTGGGATCATCGTTTTACTTCTCGCCTTTAGAGAGGCCTCCAGGAACATTGGGATATCAGGTCCATCTGGGCATTGCCTCCCATTCGCAGTCAGATGGCCAAATAGAGAGATATATACATATTAGTGAGGATATGCTTCTCCATTGTGTTCTTGACTTTAGTGGGGCTTGGGATGATCATTTGGGGAAGGTTTATTTTTCCTATAAAAATAGTTACCAATACATAATCAGAATGGAACCAATTGAGGTCTTATAAGGTCGACCTTGAAAACCTACATTATGTTGGATTGAGATTGGGGAATGTTACTTTGTTGTACCATGTTTGGTGAAAAATACGTCAACAATGATTCAGTAAATACAACAGAGAATCATGAAAACATATATATGATTTATGTCTTGTGATGATTGACAATGTAGAACAATGGATTTTTTAATTGGGGACAATGTGTTCTTGAAAGCTTCACCCTAGATGGGTTATCGATGGGTGGGTGGGCAATAGAATCCAGATCTTTATTTTTTGGGACATTTAAATGTTTTCAAACTAGTGGGGAATGTTTCATATTGTTTAGAACTTCCAATATAGCTGACAATGACACATAACCAATTCTATATATCCTAGCTGAGAATGTTTTTATCTGACCCATTTCATGTTTTGATCTAGAGTGATTTTGAGATTGAACCTAATTTATCTTTTATCGTGCATCCAGTCAGGATAGTTGATTCGAAGACTATGGTACTTCATGTGAGAAAAATACCTTCATTCTATGTTCTATATACTCATGCTTCTAATAGTAATGATATGTGGGAATGTAAGGAACTGATGAGAGAGCAGCGACCTCATATTTTTTGCATGTAAGCTTCTTCATAGTCATTTTGGGGGTATAAATGTTTTATGGAGGGGAGTCTATAACATCTAGTTAATGATATAACAAGGGAACCTTTAAACAGGTCATAATTTTTCCTATTTCTTGACAAGGTAAGCTTCAGAATGAATTGTGAATATACATATTATGGTTATGTCATAGATTTTTTGGACTCTCATCTTATCCAACATTTTCTGCAGGATTCATGATGCTTACACACTATGTATTAAAGTTACATGATGTCTAAGGATGTCTGGATGTATGTTTTGAAAGGATTCATTTTGTTAAGGTTACACATCGGGATTGGACATTAAATATCGTATGGTTTTTAATGGATGGTTTTTAATTCAAGGAAACATGTTTTTTTTTACTTTTTAATATTATATATTTCATGATGTGAAATTGTATTGAACATCAAGAAATACCTTGACTACATTTTTTTAATAGGCAGTGTGGTTGGGATCTCTTTTCTATTAAACTTTTTTTTCTTCTCTCTGTATCTATGTTCATCCCTATGTGTTATTGAGTCCTTCAAACCCTTATAGATCCTTTCTTTTGATGGTCAATCATCATTGTGCTTGTGGTGTGATTCAAGGGTAAGCATTATCTATTGTTCTAGGTCATTATCTCTTCAAACACCTTTGGAATTACAATAGATCATCCTGAAGTTGATGGATCTATGATTTGTAGGGCTAGATATAATTTCTAGGTAGTGTTTCAAGGTATTCTACACTATTGTTCTCCTTGACTAGTGCATTTTATTGTGTTGGGTTTTAGGAATATATTTGTGGTTTTTTCCAGATTAGCCAAATTTGTTAACCTTGAGTTTCTAGATTTATTTCAATTTTTGATTTAAATTAAATTTCTCAAGAATTCATTCAATTGATTTATTAAAAACCCAATTCAATTGAATTGGGAGATTTTTAATGTTTTTGTCACGAAACATGGAAAACCCACCAAATTCCATTAGATTGGAGCTTGTTTATGGAAATTGGTAAATTTAAATTGGTGAAATATGTTTCAATAAAATTAATGAATCTAAATGTGGATATTAATTGTGAAACTGATAGGATTGGTTTTTAATGGATTTCAAAATTGTGAAAATGGATAAAAATGTAATGATAGAAACCCAATGGTTTTATCTTGTTAAAGAGGTTTTTTATAAAAGCCCATTTTTTGTTTTAAAGGGGAAATTAGAATTTTTTTAGATGGGATAATGGGATTTAGTCATATTTTATGTAGTCTTAAAATAAATTTCCCATAATTGGTTGTGTAAGAGAGCATGCAATCAGAAGTTGGTGAGTTATTGAGAAACATTCTACTCTATTACAACATTCCAAATAATATATGAAATGTTTCACATCTCCAATGGAATGGTGAACAATATCTTTGTTTTAGAAATATTGAATCACTTGTAAAGACTTTTTAAAATTATTTTTATATTAATTTGAATTTTTTATCAGTAATTGATTAAATATACTTTGAAATAACAAACCTATTTATATTATAATTGATATTATTCCTTCGGTTAATAATTTTTTGGCATGTGTTATGGAATCATTCGTGAGACACTCCTGGTATTGTTAGCTCACACCTTACTTTTTTCCTTCGAGTGTTTGTAGACGTTCCCCTTCCATGTTCAAGTAAGGTAAAACAATCTCTTGGAGTTCGTTCCATCATTTAAACATTCGACAATGTGAGTTGTGTCCTTATGGATGTTGGAAGTTATATATTTTTGTACTTGGGATGTAGTACATTGGGGGTTTATGCCTTGTTTTATTATGGAACATTACTCCCATCAGAGCATCATTTGTTATGCATACTATCTTGTTTCATTTTCCTCTACAATGTTTTGTGGAAAATTCAATCCCAGTTGCATGTTTTATGATGTCATGTTCTAGTTGTTGATCCAGGGAGATTTGGAATGCCCATCGAGCTATATCAGGGTTGGCTTAGTTACCGGGCTACTGGGGTTCTTGGCTAGTTCGTGACACCCACACACAAATCCAGGTTCTAAACCCAAACCGTTACCAAGTTGAGAAGATATAAATGAATATGAGGATCCTGTATCAATTAAAGATATATAAGTCATAGAAGCTATAATAATTGTACCTTTTACTATTGAAGACATAGTCTCACTGTCAACATGTGTAGACTAAAATGCAAGAAACTGACCTATCCCTATTTCCTATGTTCAATTATGATTCATATGTGTTGTATTTATATACTAATATGTGAAATATCACCATGAAGTACAACATTTTCCATCCCAATTAACAATACTAGTAGTGCTCCATCCTATTTGAAGTTAAGGTGTAGAAGACCCAAATCCAGTGCTCTATGATAGCCTAACTCCTCCATCAACATCCATATATCTATGGATTATTTAGTACCACTATAGGGGCCCTATATTTCTTCAATATCATATCTCTAATGGTGGTTCAGTATACTGGATATGAATGTTAAATGAACTATTACACTAATGGAAATCAAATGACCATTTCCCTGAGTAACTTATCCATTCCTTTATCTAATCAATCCTACAAAACTCTGGTGAACATTATCATAACAATTCATCCTACTCTAGGTATACATAACTCCTATTCATTATGCAGATACCAAATGTACTGCACTAGAATCCTCCTTTTGGTTCCCCTTAGAAATTATATCCCAGTTCACTACCCCAACAAACTTCTTAAATTGAATGATATTAACCTATGACATATTATTAACTTTATGTCCCTACTGGAAACTATCTTCCACATATGCCTCATCTCCAACCAGTGTTAGTACAAATTTCTTTAGGTCAGTGAAGTGTCCATCATAATCCATATAAAAAATTCTTCCCTGGGACAACTTCATAAACTCTCCTTCCATCCATTGTATTAGTATCTATTGGTAAAAGTGTTCCAGGAACATATCTTTGAAGTCCATAGAAGCCATTCCTTCAAATTTATCTTCCCAATACTCAATATCCAACTAGTTATTCTCATGTCCTTGTAACACATAGGCTACTAAATTACACTTTTAACCATTGGAGTCTATAAATGATCAAGGATTTCATGGATATAATGAATCAAGAACTCAAATACCTTAGGCCCACCCTCTTTGTTAATGTTAAGAGGGTGCAATATCTATAACTCTAGGAAATGTTAGGCATATTCTATTGAGAACATCTTGGGTCTCTTTCCATAAAGCGAGAATATTTTTCATGGAACTGCTTTCCAATAACTTCTCCCTTGAATATTGATTCCTCTTATACCATAGTTGGAGGCACATTTCCAGAATTGTAATTCTATCATCCTACATGAAAAAATAATCATGTAGGCATGTCTATAAAAAATAAATATCACATTTTTTCATGCATAACACATCATTAACACATTTTCACAAGATAGATTCACATAATTCCATAAATAATGATCCCAAAAATACGTCCTTGTGGTAATAACCATATAACTAACATTATACTCAACCAAACCTAACCTGTTCCATGGCTTAAACAAGGTATACAACTATCATATTTATATGTTTCACATTAGAGACCCAATTTATACCATTTAAAATTAATAAATATAAAATCCTTTAATAACTATAAATTCATTATTAGTCACCATTTATTTTAAATTACTCAATCAATTAAAAGAATTTTATTATTCAAAACTCAAATTTAAACATCATTTATATGAATGCCCAAAATTATACATGACATATAAATTCATGAGTTCCATTAATGAAGCATGTATACTCAACTGTCATGTTATTCTGGTCCATAGGGAAAATCGTAGAAAATAATAAAATCACACAACAAATGCATCACCCAAGGTAAAATAATATCCAACTATAAAAAAAACATTTAGAATGAAAATCCAACCTTGGGTAGTTGGGTTTTCCCCCACAGGTGTGTTAGCTACTCCAATGGGTGATCCCATGACAATGGATGGACTCATCACAGTCTTCTGTCAGTCTTCCCCAAATAGTAAAATAACCAAAAACAAAAAAACATATAATACCTCTTTGTAATGTCCCAAAATAGGTTCTGCATACCAATGTACATAGGTAGTTCATTACATTATTTAAATATCACCTCCGCAAATTCTAGAGGATTCCTACTAGCAATAATGATCTTATATGTTACAAAGGTATACTATATCCTATTTACCAAAGTAAGACCATAGATGATATTAAAATAAAAATATTCAAAATAAAAATTTAAATATCATAGAGACCAACCAGCACATGAGGAGTCCAATAATATGGAAAATGACCACAAACCAATGCAGTAGATATGGCATAAAATACAACTGTTAAGTGTCAAATGAAAACCCAAAATAGTTAAACACTAAAAAATCACTTGTAGGTCCTGATATCATGTGTAGTTCCCTCACCCATTCTCCATCTAGAATCCATAATTATACATCTAACCTAGGTATATTTCCCTCATCTTGAACTAAAAACATAATGTCTATTTTGGTACCAAATGTTGGGCCTAGTACTATGTGAGTAAAACTAAGTATGTTCACTGCCAATGATGTCAAAACAAATATCCATTCTATAATAGTCTATGTATATATATATGAAATTCAAGACAAAACAATAAAGTAAACAGTTTTAAAAATTATTATTATTTAATTAGACACATTAGACCTTTTGTTCACAGTGACAACCAATCTAATCATTCCTTCTTTGGTCCATATCATAATTTCTACCATAAAGCATTTGGATTTTAAAACATATCCATTCATGGAATTTTATTATTAAATTAATTCAAATTTCATTTTGACACTATGGTGAATCTTTCTAGATACCATTATCTTGGAAACATGGATCCTCAGTCAATCATCATTATCTAAGTAACTTGGATCATTAGTCTAGTACCAGTATTACAGGTACTTAGAGAATCGTTCTAAAAATAAAATCTCATGTACTTGGATCATTATACGGACACAAATTCACATGCAAGAATTGGGGTCCTATAGAATTAGTCTAGATGCCCAGAGTTGATAAGAATATATCTAACACCCACACCACATTGTTCAAATTTATGTATATATATAACATGTTAAAAAATAGTGACCTCTTTATCAAAAATTTACAACACAATGATGTATTTAATTTATCAAACAAAACCATGGTTATTTAATTTTAACACAAGAATAATATGTGAAATCCATCATTTATATATTTATCATCAATTATTGCAAAACTCATTTACCCTTCAATAATATGATAATAAACCATTTAAATACCATTATTAAACCATGAAACAATGTTTTAGTTCAATTAAAAAAACTTATTTATCTCATTACATTCTATAAATAATAATTTCATGTATATTGGCACAATACATGGGATTCTATCATGTTTTTTCATATAATATCCAATGGATCTAGTGGGATCTGTGAAGGGTATCACAGTCTGGATAGGGTTCAATTCACTTTTCATAAGCAAAACACAATTGTGGAGTAAGGCATAATAATAGAACATTTTCATACATGAGAATGGAATCAAGACTACGGAGTTCTCACTAAACCATAGCACTTAATTTGGTGTAAAACAACTTAAAATGATTAAAAAACTACAATTATCAAGTTCTAAGATTTGATATCATTTTCTTCAATAGATCCAACTGCAAAACATCCCAATTCGGATCAAGGAACACGGATATGTGCATAGAGTGTTAGAACTATGGTTTCTATATAGAGAAAGATAAGAGATCATGGGTGAACAACCAAGAATGGATATTTCTAGTGAATCTCGATATCCAACAAGCTTTAAATCACCAAAAAAATTCTCAGATCAAAGGGAATAACCTCCCAAGACTTGAGAGAGAAATGAGTACATAAATCACTTAGATTAGCATTAAACAAGGCCGTAAGATATTAATTCCGATTAGTCCCATAAATTTTGGGATTCCAACTATATCCCTTATGGTATGGTTGCACGGTTTTTTAGATTGTAGAAAAACCCTGCAATGCTATTGTATAAATTTGAATCTACTCATCGTTTGAACAATAGTTAGATAGACTATGTACCAACCATATAATTATCATCTGTTCATCACTTCACTATTTCCCCTAAGAACAAACATGGTTTGGGAAAACAATATGCCAACTGGCCACCTACCCAGTGATCAATGTCTTACCTTTCATGGTTTTCTGGAGGAGGGAACATGGGTTCGAAAAACTATGCACTATCAACCCCTCCCCCCCCCCTCGGACCTTGAAAACTCACCTGAATGAGCCCAGGACAAGCCCAAACCAAAAGGATATTAAAGCAAGGGTAAAAGTACCAGAAAAAAGAATGCAACATCTTATTAATGGTCGAGATCATTTAATGTATATGTGTATGCATGTTAGTGAGTATGTATGTATAGCATCCCGCCATTTTATAACATAAACATTCATTACATTACACAAAACTGAGGATCTTTAAGGTCTAGTGTCTTGGAAACCAGGAACATAATACTTGAAAACAACATCAAACATTCTTCTTAAACACTTGAAAGGCGTCTCCTTAAGTTCATTCTAGGTTCATTACTGCATCTCATAACCTGGGGACATACATCAAAAGAAAGGGTGAGCAGAAGGCCCAGTAAGGGAAACAAGAGGAACATTTTACATGTGAACTTGGTATACTTCAATAAGGACATGAAAAGAAATTTAAGGCATGAGAAAGAAAATCATGAGGCATTTCATAATAAAAATAACATTTTCCATAACTTGAATATGTGGCTACATCATTTAACATAGACAATCATGAACATATCACCAAGTTCCATCCCCAAGATGTCATTTGAAAATTACCAAGGTTATTCACCAAGGTATCATTGAAATTGTAATCTCTAGTGGTTACATCATTACTCAATGCATTGGAGCGCTATCAGGGCGCAACCTTAAATTTTCTTTTATTATCATGTGATCCACATATATAATCATCAAACATTTCATAAATAACCCACATAGTATAAAATAAATGGGTTTCATTTCATAATCATAACGTTTTAAAAACTGCTTTAAAGACATGATCTTTACGTCACTTTAAACCCATGGAAAGGGAAAGCGGGTCTCATGTATGTAAATCCCAGAATTTCAAATGGAACATTTTGATATATATGTGAATACCCTTGTAGAAATAAGAGCTTTGAGTATTCACTTTATAACATAAAATAATTTTTGAGAAAATAGAGAGGCATTTTGAGGGGAAAATTCTGCAGCATAACGGCTAAGTTTCGGGGTTTTAGAAAACATTGAAAAGAGAGGGGACATGGGTCACCCACTCATAAAAGATCCATAAAACAGAAAGGTGAAAGAATAATATGGAAATATGGACATGGTAATGAAATTTTAGGGACATAACATTTGAAATGAAAAACATGGAAGGAAAAAGATTAGATTTCTCTTATGAAAATTCGGCAGCCTTACGGCGTCACTTAACTTCAAAAGAAAATGATTTGACAAGATCAAATAGGGTCTCTCATCATATGATCATAAGAGATAAGTACGATATATATAGAGATCATACCCCAACATAATAAAAAGGAACTTGAAATACTTGACATGAAAATCGAACTTGAAAAATGAGAAGGGTGAAAGAATCCCTTAAAAATTCGGCAGCCTAATGGCGTCACTTAAACTTTCATAAAACGAAATGATGAGAGTAAGAGGGGATCTCTCATCATATAAACATGAAAGGTCAGTAATAGGAATATAAAAGAACATCCTCTCACATAAAAACATGGAGCAGAAAAGGAATGACATAAAAGAGATTACATGAAAAGAAAGAGAGGGGTCGGATCCCTTACCTTAAAACGTGACTCTTGAAACTCAAAGGATTGGACCTTGAGGGCTTGGGGGCACCTTAGGAGGACTCCTTGGAAGTTAAGAAGACCAGAAAATCGTTGGGGGAGAGTTGGGAGTGAAAAGTAATGGAGGAAAGGGTGGGTATTTATAGGGAAAGTGAGGGGACAAAGCATTAATGGCCAAGGGACACCTCACTAGTGGTTTTGGAAAAACCATGGGCTTTCCCATGGTATTTGCCCATGGTATTGGACACTTGGGACACCTCACACCTTATCATACTATTCATAATTCTACCATATTGAATATATACTTAATACATCATTTAATGATGTCATTAAACACCCGTAACTTAAAAACTATACTTTCACTATTCACCGAAAATTCAACTTTCTCAGAATAATCCCAAAATTTCACCTTAACCAAATATCAATTCTATGATTTCAAAAATGAACTCCATTTTATAAAAATAATTTTCTAAATATTTTTAATTTTATTTTTAAATAAATACACTATTCACCGAAAATTTATTTTTTAAGAAAAATCCCCAAAAATTTCCATAACATAATATCGATGCTCTGAGTTCAAAAATAAAGTCATTTTTATAAAAATTATTTTCTAATTATTTTTAATTAAATTTTTAATTAAAAAAAACTATTCATCCGAAAAAACTAATACTAGAATAATAATTTATGAAACCGTTATTTACCCATTTTATTGAATCACATTACTTAATCAAGGTGCCTAGATTATTTTAAAACTTTCCTTAAGTGAGATTACTAATCCATTTGGTCACATTACTAATCCTAAGCGTAAAATCACTATTCACTATTTACTATTCATCAAAAATTACGTTGATCTTATTAGACTCCAAATTCCTTAATGAACACTTTTGTAGAAGACCATTTTTTTAAAATCATTACATATCATTAGTTATTTAGGGTTTACATAAATATTTCAAAATATCCCTTTTTCAAAATTCATCAATAAAATACATTCTAAAATTATCTGGACATTTGAAATTTCACAAACATCACTAAAGGAAGAAATCTCAATTTATTCACCCGAAAGCACTACACAAGGAAGCTAGGGTCTCGTCACATAGCCCCTTATAACACCGGCATAAGACCTGAGTGTAAGGTGTGCTATGGTGAGAGAATCTGAGGGAGGCTCAGATAACATTGCCCTAGTAGTAATCTCTACTAACTTGAACTTCTCCCACAGTCGTTTCCGTTCAAGCTTGACACGCTGGAGTTCGGCTTGGGCTTGGTCCAAAGCGAAGCCCACAGATGCTACCTCCTTCCCAAGCTCTGATAAGTCGGCTTCATAAGGGTTGAGTCTACTGGATGAAGCCATCGACTCCTCTTTCTGCATTAACCATTAACATCTTATTAAATCAATAAGTGTAAGTTAATATACTACTCAAAAAAAAATTGGGTCGTTACATTCTTCCCCCCTTAAGAAATTTCATCCCCGAAATTTATACTTGAGGCCTAGTCGAAAAGGTGAGGGTACTTTTGCTTCATCGTTTCCTCAGGCCTCCCAAGTCGCTTCTTCATATTTATGATTCCTCCACAACACTTTCACAAGGTGGGTAGTCTTGTTTCGTAGGACCTTGTCTCTACGGTCCAAGATCTCCACTGCCTGCTCCTCATAAGAGAGGTCATGTTCCAGTTGTACCACCTCTGGGTTCAGTACATGCGAAGGGTCGGGTATGTACTTCCTCAAGAGAGATACATGGAAGTCATTGTGAACTTGAGCTAGGTTCGGTGGAAGTGCTAGACGATAGGCCACTGCTCCTATGCGATCAAGGATTTCATAGGGGCCAATGTACCTAGGGCTGAGATACCCTTTCTTCCCAAACCGCATGACTCTCTTCCATGGAGAAATTCGAAGGAAGACTTTGTCACCAACACCAAACTCCAAGTCCCTTCGACGATTGTCAGCATAGCTCTTCTGCCGACTCTGAGCAGCCTTTATGTGTTGTTGGATGGAATGAACTTGTTCTGTCATTTCTTGCACAAGATCAGGCCCAAGAAGCTTCCTCTCACCAGTTTCATCCCAACAAGTAGGAGTTCTACACCGCTTTCCATACAGAGCTTCATAGGGTGCCATCTGAATACTCGCATTGAAGTTGTTGTTATAGGAGAACTCCACTAATGGGAGGTGTTGATCCCATCCACCTTTAAATTCCATTGAGCATAATCTCAACATGTCTTCGAGTGTCTGAATAGTCCTTTCAGATTGGCCATCAGTTTGAGGATGATAGGCCGTACTAAAATTCAATTCAGTATTCAGAGCATGTTGAAGACTTCTCCAGAATTTTGATGTGAATCTTGGGTCACGATCAGATACGTTGGATAGTGGTACCCCATGCAGCCTTAACACTTCCTTCACGTATATCTTGCAAAGATGATCCAGAGAGAAATCTTCCCGAATAGAGATAAAATGAGTTGTCTTGGTGAGACGGTCCACAATAACCCATATCGCATTGTTTCCTTTGGATGTTTTTGGGAGACCAGTTACAAAGTCCATGGTGATATTATCCCACTTCCATACTGGTATGGGTAGCGGTTGTAATACCCCCTTAGGAAGTTGCCTTTCTGCCTTTACTTGCTGACACACCAGGCACCTTGTAGTGTAATCGGCAATCTCCCTCTTCATTTTATCCCACCAATAATGATCACGAAGGTCTCTATACATCTTAGTGCTTCCCGGATGTATAGAGAAAGTAGAGCTATGAGCTTCATCCATCAGTTCTTTCTTTATCTCCGGAATAGATGGAACACATAGTCTTGTACGAAATTTCAATACACCTTCTTGGTCAATATTGAAATCAGGGAACATCCCATCCTTTACAGCCTCGAACTTCTCCTGCAGCAAAGGATCTTCTTTTTGAGCCTTCTTGATCTTCTATAGTAATAAATGTTGAGAAATCATTTGGGATAGGGTTGATGATGTCCCTTTCCTTATAATTCACATGTCCTGTTTTACTAGATCTTTAATCAAGGGATCTCCCAGGATCCTCATTATTGCCAGAACAACAGGATCTTTCCTGCTTAACGCATCCGCGACTTTGTTTGCTCTTCCAGGGTGATAATGAATTGAACAATCATAGTCTATAATAAGATCCAACCATCTCCTTTGTCTCATGTTCAATTATTTCTGAGTGAAAATATACTTTAGACTTTGGTGGTCAGTGTATATATCACATTTCTCCCCATAAAGATAGTGCCTCCATATCTTTAGAGCAAAAACAACTGCCGCCAGCTCTAGATCATGCGTAGGATAATTTTGCTCATGAATCTTCAACTGTCGAGATGCATAAGCAATTACTTTGTCATTTTTCATGAGGACGCACCCAAGACCTTTCAGAGATGCATCGCTAAAAATAACGAATCCTTCTCCGATAGAGGGTAGTGTTAACACAGGTGCAGTAACCAATCTCTTCTTCAGCTCTTGGAAACTTTCCTCGCATTCCTTTGTCCAGATGAACTTAACCCCTTTTCGAGTCAACTTGGTTAGTGGATTAGAAAGCCATGAAAAGTTTTTCACAAACCTCCTATAATATCCCGCTAAACCAAGGAAACTATGAATCTCAGTTACTGTTGTGGGTTGAGGCCACTCCTCCACAACCATTGTCTTTGAAGGATCAACCGAGATTCCTTCATTGGTTACGATGTGCCCCAAGAAAGCCACTAGTTGTAACCAAAACTCACACTTGCTGAACTTCCCAAAGAGCCTCTCCTTCCGTAGAGTTTTCAAAATAACCCTCAGATGATCTTCATGCTCCTCGTGACTTTTTGAATATATCAAAATATCATCAATAAAAACTACCACAAAGTTATCAAGGTAGTCCTTAAAGACTCTATTCATCAAATCCATGAAAATAGCAGGAGCATTAGTCAAGCCGAAGGGCATAACAGTAAACTCATAATGCCCATATCTTGATCAGAAGGCAGTCTTTGGAATATCTTCCTTCTTCACCCTCAGTTGATGATAACCAGATCGAAGGTCAATCTTAGAGAAGAATTGAGCCCCACGAAGTTGGTCAAATAAATCATCAATTCTTGGAAGAGGGTATCTGTTCTTCACTGTGATCCCGTTCAGTTCTCTATAATCAATGCATAGCCGCATTGATCCATCCTTCTTCTTCACAAAGAGAACTGGTGCTCCCCAAGGAGACACACTCGGTTGGATAAACCCCTTCTCCAACAAGTCTTGGAGTTGTTTCTTTAGCTCCTCTAGCTCCACATTTGCCATTCTATACGGAGTCTTTGATATCGGTTGGGACCCAGGTACGAGTTCAATGGAGAACTCTACCTCTCTCTCTGGGGGAGGTCCAGGTAACTCCTCAGGAAATACATCCATGTATTCCTGAACAATCAGAACATCTTCTATTTGTATGCTCCCTTTTCTTTCTTCATCATCACTGATTAACTCCATAAAGAAAGCTATAGGAGGTGCTTCTAGATAGGGATCAGTTCAGGATATCTCTCCTTGGAAGATAACTGTAGGTCGTTCATTCAAGACTACTGAGATTTCCTTACTCTTGCATTTTATCTTAGCATTATACTTTGAGAGCCAGTCCATCCCTAGTATAATGTCGAATTCCATCATGGGAATGACTACTAGATTTGCGATAATATTGAGCTCACCAAAGTAAACACTAGAGTCTCTAAATACTTTTGAGGCAAGGATAATCCCACTTGGAGTCTTGACTGACAACTCTACCTCTAGCAGTTCGGGGATTGATTCTATATTCCTTGAAAACTTGGAGGAAATAAAGGAATGCGTAGAACCAGAATCAAATAAAGAACTTGCTAGTTTTGAGAGGACAACAAGAGTACCTGCTACCACATCGTTCGGGACTTCAACTTCAGCTGTTGTGATAGCGAAAGCATGACCTTGCTCCCTTGGCCTCTGCTGAGGTTGATGGTGATTCCCCCCCATCGCCCTCGGATTTGGACATTGATTAGCAACGTTCCCAAGTTGTCCACACTTGAAGCATGTGACTTCGGGTAGGGCCAGAACCATCTTTCCTCTGTCGTTAGTGTTGGGAAGTTGAGGCTTCACATCACCACGACAATTCCGAGAAATATGGCCTTCTTTTCCACACCTATAGCACTTGCCACTTCCGATCAAGCAGTTCCCCGAATGCTTCTTCCCACATTTATTGGATGTGGGATGTTGCATATGCTTTCCACCTCTTTCCTGATCAAAACATCTTCCCAGGTTCGGTTCTAGAGTTCTCTTCTTCTCATTAGATTTGTGAGACCATTGTGTCTCCCCAAACTCTAGTTCAACTTTCATGGCACTTCGAACTATTTCTTCATAGCTATCATAGTCCATGTTGGCTAGATTCTTCCGCAGATGAGGTCGTAGTCCACCAAAGAATCTATCAACCTTCCCATTAGGGTCCATGACGAAGCTTGAGGTATAACGGGAAAGCCTTGTGAAGTTCATCTCATAGCTTCCGACAGATTCGTTCTCCTTCTGCTTCAGCTCGAGAAACTCTTTCTCCATTTTCGTTCTCATGGAACGAGGGAAATACTTGTTAAAGAAAATCCCCCGAAATTCATCCCACTCCATAGCTTCCATCTCTCCTCGTGGCTTCGTGTTTTTGATCAGTGACCACCACTGATCAGCTTCTCCTTCAAGGCGGTAAACAGCAAGGGTGACTTTTTCTTGTTCCGAACAATGAAGTACAGAAAAGATCTTTTCAATGGAGTTTATCCATTGTTCCGCAACCAATGGGTCAGTAGATCCACTGAATGTTGGTGGTTGTTAACGCATGAAGGACTCAACAGAGTGTTGTTCCCTACGTGGTGAGGTCGGCCTCTTAGCTTGATTAATGTTATTACCCATAACTTGAGTCAGTTGGTTCATCATTCGAATGAATGTTTCCATTCCGGCTTTCATCGGAGGGCCGTCAACACATGGTGCATTGCGGTCACCATCGGCACGGTTCCTCCTATTTCCCTCCATCTTCTAAAAGAATAAAAACTTAGTGAGAAACTTATTTCATTTATGAATCTTTTAACTAAGACTTCATGCTTAAACAATTATACTTCTCTATAATTCCATCATAATGATTCATAAAAAGCTTGTGATTAACCAAACATATCCCCCGGGAGTGTCGTAACCAAGAGTGCAGCAAGGCCCGTTATCGTGCACCAGTTCTCGTTCGAGTCTAGCTCAAAGCGGTGTTTTCGGGTTTTACCCCTATGTACATCTGTGCCAGAGCCGCCTCTACCTGCTCGTATCCAGACAGGGATGTATTTGTTTGATAGACCACTTACTCAATACTTACCAAAATACCAGGAAGTTTTCCTATATTTAATCTTTTCTATAGGGTTCTTCCTAAAGTTTTTATATCCTAATTTTCACAAATAACTAAACCATCCTTTGATACCAACTATAGCATCCCGCCATTTTATAACATAAAATTTCATTACATTACACAAAACTGAGGATCTTTAAGGTCTAGTGTCTTGGAAACCAGGAACATAATTCATGAAAACAACATAAAACATTCTTCTTAAACACTTGAAAGGAGTCTCCTTAAGTTAATTATAGGTTCATTACTGCATCTCATAACCTGGGGACATACACCAAAAGAAAGGGTGAGCAGAAGGCCCAGTAAGGGAAACAAGAGGAACATTTTACATGTGAACTTGGTATACTTCAATAAGGACATGAAAAGAACTTTAAGGCATGAGAAAGAAAATCATGAGGAATTTCATAATAAAAATAACCTTTTCCATAACTTGAAGATGTGGCTACATAATTTAACATAGACAATCATGAACATATCACCAAGGTCCATCCCCAAGGTGTCATTTGAAAATTACCAAAGTTATTCACCAAGGTATCATGAAAATTGTAATCTCTAGTGGTTACATCATTACCCAATGTATTGGAGCGCTATCAGGGCGCACCCTCAAATTTTCCTTTATTATCATGTGATCCACATATATCATCATCAAACATTTCATAAATAACCCACATACCATAAAATAAATGGGTTTCATTTCATAATCATAACGTTTTAAAAACTGCTTTAAAGACATGATCTTAACGTCACTTTAAACCCACGGAAAGGGAAAGCGGGTCTCATGTATGTAAATCCCATAATTTAAAATGGAACATTTTGATATATATGTGAATAACGTTTTAGAAATAAGAGCTTTGAGTATTCACTTTATAACATAAAATAATTTTTGAGAAAATAGAGAGGCATTTTGAGGGGAAAATTCTGCAGCATAATGGCTAAGTTTCGGGGTTTTAGAAAACATTGAAAAGAGAGGGGACATGGGTCACCCACTCATAAATGATCCATAAAAGAGAAAGGTGAAAGAATAAGAAGGAAATATGGACATGGTAATGAATGTTTAGGGACATACCATTTGAAATGAAAAACATGGAAGGAAAAAGATTAGATTTCTCTTATGAAAATTCGGCAGCCTTACGGCGTCACATAACTTCAAAAGAAAATGATTTGACAAGATCAAATAGGGTATCTCATCATATGATCATAAGAGATCAGTATGATATATATAGAGATCATACCCCAACATAATAAAAAGGAACTTGAAAGACTTGACATGAAAATCAAACTTGAAAAATGAGAAGGGTGAAAGAATCCCTTAAAAATTCGGCAGCCTAACGGCATCACTTAAACATTCATAAAAAGAAATGATGAGAGTAAGAGGGGATCTCTCATCATATAAACATGAAAGGTCAGTAAGAGGAATATAAAAGAACATCCTCTCACATAAAAACATGGAGCAGAAAAGGAATGACATAAAAGAGATTACATGAAAAGAAAGAGAGGGGTCGGATCCCTTACCTTAAAACGTGACTCTTGAAACTCAATGGATTGGACCTTGAGGGCTTGTGGGCACCTTGGGAGGACTCCTTGGAAGGTAAGAAGACCAGAACTTCGTTGGGGGAGATTTGGGAGTGAAAACTAAAGGAGGAAAGGGTGGGTATTTATAGGGAAAGTGAGGGGACAAAGCATTAATGGCCAAGGGACACCTCACCAGTGGTTTTGGCAAAACCATGGGCTTTCCCATGGTATTTGCCCATGGTATTGGCCACTTGGGACACCTCACACCTTATCTTACTATTCATAATTCGACCATATTGAATATATACTTAATACATCATTTAATGATGTCATTAAACACCCGTAACTTAAAAACTATACTTTCACTATTCACCGAAAATTCAACTTTCTCAGAATAATCCCAAAATTTCACCTTAACCAAATATCAATGCTATGATTTCAAAAATGAACTCCATTTTATAAAAATAATTTTCTAAATATTATTAATTTTATTTTTAAATAAATACACTATTCACCTAAAATTTATTTTTTTAGAAAAATCCCCAAAAATTACCATAACATAATATCGATGCTCTGAGTTCAAAAATAAAGTCATTTTTATAAAAATAATTTTCTAATTATTTTTAATTAAATTTTTAATTAAAAAACACTATTCATCCGAAAAAACTAATACTTGAATAATAATTTATGAAACCGTTATTTACCCATTTTATTGAATCACATTACTTAATCAAGGTGCCTAGATTATTTTAAAACATTCTTTAAGTGAGATTACTAATCAATTTGGTCACATTACTAATCCTAAGCGTAAAATCACTATTCACTATTTACTATTCATCAAAAATTATGTTGATCTTATTAGACTCCAAATTCCTTAATGAACACTTCTGTAGAAGACCATTTTTTGAAAATCATTACACATCATTAGTTATTTAGGGTTTACATAAATATTTCAAAATATCCCTTTTTCAAAATTCATCAATAAAATACATTCTAAAATTATCTGGACATTTGAAATTTCACAAACATCACTAAAGGAAGATATCTCAATTTATTCACCCGAAAGGACTACACAAGGAAGCTAGGGTCTCGTCACATAGCCCCTTATAACACCGGCATAAGACCTGAGTGTATGGTGTGCTATGGTGAGAGAATCTGAGGGAGGCTCAGATAACATTGCCCTAGTAGTAATCTCTACTAACTTGAACATCTCCCACAGGCGTTTCCATTCAAGCTTGACACGCTGGAGTTTGGCTTGGGCTTGGTCCAAAGCGAAGCCCACATATGCTACCTCCTTCCCAAGCTCTGATAAGTGGGATTCATAAGGGTTGAGTCTACTGGATGAAGCCATCGACTCCTCTTTCTGCATTAACCATTAACATCTTATTAAATCAATAAGAGTAAGTTAATATACTACTCAAAAAAAAATTGGGTCGTTACAGTATGCATACATGAATTTATATATGCATGTTTGTATGCATGTTTGTAAGTATGAAAATATAAATTCATTTATCGATGCTTGTATTTATGTATGTATGTATGTATGTATGTATCTATGCATGTATGTATGTAAGCATGAATGCATATATGTATGGATGCATGTACACATGAAAGTTTGTATGTTTGTATATATGTATATATATATGTACATATAAATGTATTCATATATGTATGTATGAACATATGTATGTATGTACATATGTATGTATGTATGAATGTATGTTTGTATGTATGTATGCATGCATGCATGTATGTATGTAATGATGGATGGATGGATGGATGGATGGAAGTATGTATGTATGTATTCATGCATGCATCCATTATGTACGTATGAATGCATGCATGTATGAATGAATGCATGCATGTATGAACATATGTATGAATACATGTATGTATGTATGAATACATGTATGTATGTATGCATACATGTATTTATGTATGTATGCGTACATGTATTAATGTATGCATGAATGCATGTATGTATGTATGTATGTATGTATGTATGTTTGTATGTATGTATGTATGTATGTATGTAAGTATGTATGTATGTAAGTATATAAGTATGTATGTATGTATGTGTGTATTCATGTATGCATGTATGCTTGTATGCATGTATGTATGTATACATGCATGAATATAAATGTGTGTGTGTGTGTCTGTCTGTCTGTCTTTTTTATGATTTTTTGTTTTTATATATGTTTTTACATATATATGTCTAAATGTATATATGACTTTATGTGTGTTTGTATGTATATAGGTATGTATTTTTAAGAGCCTGATTTTTATATTAACTAATGTATTTTATTTGGTTCTATTTTTATAACTCTTTTCATGTGAAAATATTATATTTTTAATAAGATTCACCCTTACATATGTTTTATGGTGTTATGTAAAGGTAAACTGGGTTTTAAGAACATTGTTTAAGGGTAAACACTCTTTTCTAAACGCTCTGTAATGGTGGAACCATTTTTCTATGAATTCAGTAATGGTAAATGACTACTACCTAATGGTAGAATACTTTTTAATGACATTTGTATGGTAAAATGGACACTTCATATGGGTAGATCCCTTTTATATGGGTTGTGTATGAGTCATTCAAGTGCAATGTAAGGGTAAAAGGTAATACATAACAGTAGCTCATGATTCATTCAAGGGTCATTTCTATAATGAATAATTGTATGCCCATTTATCTAAGGTTTATATACAGGAAAGAAAGTCGTTGTGTGAGGGTAGTGTGCACTATGAAAGGATCACATGGCCCATACATTAGGGTAAATAACTTTATCTTTAAACTATGTAAGGGGAGACTTACCATTGTGTAACGGTAAGCTTTATTTTCTAATGAATTCATTTGTGTAAACTCTTGTTGTGTATGGGTAAATCCTTCTCCATGTAGTGGTGTCTGTTGAGGTTTAAAGGCTATTTAAGGGTAGTTTGAGACTATGAAAGGGTATAATGTGTCTAGAAATTGTGTATGTTTATAACAACTTACCCTTACATTACAAATATGATCTGGATAAGGGTATACCAATATTGACCTTACACAACACCATTTTTTTTTGTTTTTCTAAAAAAAATATTTTTGGTTTCTTCTCACTCCACCTTAACCTGAAATTCCCTTTTAAGGATTTTAAAAGATTGAAATCTTGAAATTCATTCAAATCTCCCATTTAATGAAAATAACCCCCTTTTTAATTGTTTTTAAAACCTTCAGACTCAATATTATAGTGAAATATAGATGTAAATTGTTTTTTTAATTCTAGGGTTTTATTACTGAAAATTCATTGACTTTTTATTTTTTAAAAATGTCTGAAAATCAGTTACCAAAATTTTTTGTTATCCTCCTAATAAGGATTCTATGAATTTAGCTACTACATAAGAATATCTAATTTGTTTGATATTTTATTTATATTATTTTGAGGTTCTTGAATTTAAAAGTCGGGTTTTCTATGGAGTTCCATAATTTTTTGATTCATTATTTCTAGAAAATTAATTGATTTGTATTTATTAATTTCTAACACATGGGCTTTTAATTTCTACCTTCAAATACCTATTATTTGATCCTCTTATCCATGAAATAAACATTTCATGGGAAATTTTTTATGATGTAGATTTTATTTTTTATGATATAGATTTCCACTCAATATTATATATATATATATATATGAAATCCATTTTTCTTCTGACTATATTCAAATAAATATTAAATCATAATTTCGTAAATGTGAGGTCTTAGTCTGAATTCTGTTTTCTAAATTTAAATTCCATGACTGAAATGAAATATGTTTTTTTATGAAATGATTTCAGCATGGTTATTGAGGATTTAATTGTTGAAATAAGTAGGTTACCTTCATGATTAATATCCTTATTTCTAAAATGGGAATCCTTGGGTGATTTTAAAGAATTATTTTTTCATGTTGAATAGGTATTAGACTAATAATATAAAATGACCTCATGAATTTGAAATTGTAAAAATTCCTTTGAATGCAATAGAGATATTTCTAAAATAAATTCATAGTTTCATTTTATTATTGGAGTTAAATAATGAATTTTCAATGTAAGAATGTATGATAACTCTTTAGATTGTTAATTTTTAAATAAAGGCTTCATCTAAAATTGATGATGGTTTGCGGCCCAGTTGGATCATTTCAACGATCCTATATTGGGATAATAACTTATTGTTACAGAAATGAAAATTGTGTTTCCCATTAATGGGTTTTAAAAAATGTTTTATTAACTTTTAGGGAGTTCAGGGTTTGGGTGATATGTGAATTAGAAATCATTGAAATGTTTTGGTAATGATCCCATGTTGATACTAATGCGGTTTCGTTTGAAATTATCATTACATGATTATCTTACTCTCCACTTTTTACTAAACATTGGATCATGGATAGTAAGATGATATGACCCTGATATTTTCTTCAGTAATGTACTCGCACAATGTCTAGTGGATCAGTTGATATTAAGATGAAATTCAACTAGGATATGTGACTAGGAAAGAGAGTGTACATGGACAAGTTTTTCTTGAGAACCCATTTAGACTCTATGTAATCCATAAATTAGTCATGATTTATTTATTATTTACTATATTTAAAATGGTGTACCCACTTTTACATACAGTTCCTACCATGAATTACTTATACTTGATACTCAATACATAACATCGTTCATTGACACAACTTGACACTTGAAATATCGTGTCACACCCTGACTTGAAATTAATCAAATGTTGAATTTATTTTTGTTATTTCTTTTCGTTCACAATTTTTTTGTTTTTCTTACCCTAGAAGATTGACTTTTTAGAGGCATGAGGGTGGAACAAGGTAAGTTTAAAATATGTTCAAGATCCCTAAAAAGAGTATACCCTAGGAATAATCAATGGATATCCCACATGGTTATGTTAATGGGTATACAACCTCTATCCTCTGGTGACATAGGCCACTGCATGGTGGGTGAATAGTCTTGCATACCATGCCACTAAACCATGTTTAATTCCATTTTTTAATATAGTGAATTACCATATCCTCCTGCTCAATTTTATCACCAAATTACCCATTTATCCTATTATTCAATCTTCATGACACTAGGTGATCCTCCCTTACTCTTCCCATAGACCGTCTCATCCTCTATGGTGGAATCCTGGACTTTATTCAACTATTAGGTGTATATAATTCAGGTAATCCCCCATTGGTTCTTCTTTTTCCACTAACATAAATTTTCTTCAGGTTTCCTCTTCTTCCCAGGTACCTATTACCAAGGTATTATATTATCATTTTATTATAAATTGTGGTTTTCAACTTTTTATTGTTCTTCTTCTAATATTTTACTTCCACGGACCTCTTTGAGGTGGTTTTTTAGGGCTGTTCTTATTTTATGGTTCTTTTACAGAACTCTTTGAGGTGTATTTGGGTTTCCTTTTTCCATGGAGACATTATTTCATGTAGGGTTCATAGGTCTAAGACTTTAATTTGAAATCTTGTATTTCATGATGTTTCCAATATTTTTCCCTTGTTATATGATTGGTATAATATATTAAAATTGGTTTAGTTGTTGGAAATTTCTTCTCCCCTGATTTCAATGTTTTCCCATAAGTATATATTATGGGTTTTGTTGGTTTATGTATGTTTTCAAGATTTTTATTATTTTGTATAATCCAAAATGTTTTATTGTTTTTCAAAATGGTTTCTATTATAAAATTTTGTAACTACTAAAGGAATTTGGGTCTGTTGAATAGTATTGAAAAAGGCCTAATGGTGTGGATTTGGTATTTATAAGAACCCTTGAAAAGATTACCAATCTCTTAAAATGTTCTACATGGATTATATATATAAAATAATATTTAGATATATATATATAAGTAGTCTCTTCTAATATATTCAGTTATGGTGAGTGGAGTATGTAAATTGGGATAAATGATGTCTATATATAAATATAGGTGAATATATATAAGTAGTATTTTTAACATATTAATTATTTGTCAGTGGAGTATGTGAATTATGATAAAGGGTGCTTATATAAAATTCTAGGTTTATATGTTATAAGACTGATATCGGGATTTGGAACTTATAATGCATTGGGAAAAAATATGTATTCCAAAAGAAGGTTATTTCTATTAAATAGATGGGGTCTAAATAGCACTTTTAAATGATTTATGGAAATGTAGAAACCCTATTAAGGCATTCCCCCCGAATTTGAAATTTTATGTATGAGTTAAATGTGTGATTTTGGATATGTTCCATTTGAAGAGGCTTGTGATTGGTTTATGTGACAAGGAATGGGGTTGCACTTAAGGTGAGAGATAGGAGGTGAGAAGGATAACGACGTTTTAATAAAATAATATGATGCATATATATATATATGATAGATTGATAAAACACACCTCTATTTGTTCATCATGGGAAAAATTAGGTAGTTCTATGGGATCCCTTGTTATACATGTTTCAGAAGTTGAGAAAAAGCACTAACTAGTGGCCCTAAGTAGAATACCTGACTACCCATTGGATTTTTCTTTTAGATAGACCAGATAGGTTGACAATAATTTTTTGTATAGTGTTTAATAATACCCTTTAGAAATATATATTTATTATGATATTATTTATAGCTTATTCAAAGGCCATCTTGAAAAATAATTAATATCACATGACACATGTTTTACATGTTCACTACTTTCCATTTTCCAAACTATCTTTTTAAGGTGACATTGAAACTATGATTTTCATACTTTTTCAACTATTTGAAAGTTGTTAATTTTATTAATATTTCAAATAATTACCTCATATTCAATTAATATTTTTTGAAATTGAAATGTGAAATAGTTTTTCTAAAAATAATGGATTATTTATTTTGTTTTTGAAATGAATGGAAACCCCTACTTTTATATTTATTATTTTCAGTCTTGTATGATTTGGATTTCAATTTAGTGGTAGGAAATATTTCCATGCTTATCCTCAGGAGTGCGAATGGATTATCTTAGTGTTTCCTCCAACATTATAATTTTTAGTTTCATGTTATCCCAATTCTGATTTTCTCATGGTTTTATCATGGTTATACATTTTGTCGAAACCCATGTGGTCATAAAGAGTAATGTGTAGTAGTTTTCATTTATTTCCAATTTCTAGTATATTATTTAATTTGTTTCATGTTATTTTTTATTTCATATTTGGTATAAATCATTCCTAATTGAATTATATTTCGTTCCCATCACTTTTTTTCAGCTAAGAGGACCATGCATTCCTCACGAGACTTATCATAGATTAGCATTGGTGTCTAATTTTGGGTATACTAAGGTTGGTTCATAGTATTCCCTGCTTTATTGATCATCTTTAATGATTTATTATATTATTTATATGATTCAGCTTAACTCTATCGTATTAACCATTTTACTACTTTTGGAATCTTTGGTATGTTTTTAGTTTCTCCTAATTTATTTGATCTTAGTTTCTGAAGTGGGATTAAAATCATTTTTGGAAAAGTATTCTTTTTTAAAATGATAATTTATAATATTTTCAACTTTGCTACCATAAATGGTTTTCAAATGTCTAAATTTATACATTAAACTATACCTTATTGTATGTTTTATTCTAAAGGATTTATTTTCCCATTTTAAAATCTAAATCCTCAATCTCTCTTATTTTACTCCATTTCAACATATTTGGATTTCCACAAGATTTCATTTCATATACAATTCAGTGAAATCCTATGGAACAATATAGTTCATACCACTATTATAAAGTTTGATGTTTTCATCACTTATGTTCCATTAAAAGTTTCTCATCTTCTATTAATCTTATTTTTTGGGAAAATGCTTTTTTATCAAAGGGAAAGGGACTTCAATGAATATAGGTGGTCATGGATAAACAAAAAAAATGAGTTTTTATAGTTTTTTTCTTCTTTAAATATTAATATCATCTCTTTGTAACATAATATGGGTAAACTAATTTAATATAGGTTTATTTGTCAATAGTGTACATTTATTATTGTAATGTTTTTTGGTGAATTCATTCCCAAAATTTGTTTCCAGATGCCCATTTTCTAATAACCGACCTGTGGGATCGGGAACACCCTTTGAGATAGTTAATAATTTTATTTAATATGAGTTTAAATGGTACTACGATAGGGTTTTTAAAAAATGGAATCAAAGGAGACCCATCAATAAAATAATGAACTTTAATTTATAAGACCATTGGTTATTGGGGGTGAGTTATGGTACAATGAATATTAGGAACATATCAATACTCAAGAGGTAGCTCATGAGCATGTGCTTCATCACCACCTCTTCATGTTGAGAGTTCAATTGCCAGGAAAAGTGGGGACTTGAGACCTTTTTTTTGGTTTCATGATGATAAATGATATTTAGATACCAGATGATATTATATATGATTTTGAGAATCACTTATGAGTTTTGTATTGGAATAGAAAGGTGGATAGAGCCAATATGTGCCCATATAATCTAATTAATAATTATTAATCAACGTGAATAATCTTGATGTACATCCATGAATTATAGTGTTGTTGTATGGTTTACAACCCCATACAACCAATCCATGAATATTTCTACAATAACCCAAAATTATTTCATGGTCCAATTGTCTCAAATATGAATTGACTAATGTGAGTTTTTTTTGCAGGTTTCTCATTTTGGATGGACATTTTAGTGTGGTATCATTTTTTTCATCTTTAAACTCATTGGTTATTATTTAAAATTTGTAGTGAAAAAAATATTGTCTTAAAAAAAATTAGTTTCTGAGAAGATTTTAAAATTTCCAAAAAATGGTGTGTCGTTATAGAATATTTGTTCTAGAAAACTAATTTTCAAAGAATATGTTAGGAAAAGGAATGTTTTATTAAGAATAATTGGATTTTTAATGGGTTTAAAATGGTAATAGATTTTGACTTCGAAAATGGGATTAATGTTTTGAAACCATAGAATATTTTTCGTGGGATGGTAATTGAATTTTTGAAAATATGATGGATTTATATCAAGATTTATTCATTTGAATAAAAGTGTAATTTTATATAAAACAAGAAATAATCATTTATTTTAAATGAATTAATATTTGATAAAGTTTTTTTGGCTTCCTTAAATCATTTGTCATGTTTTTATTTTGATTCTTGTTTAGTTTTAAATCATATTTGATGAGAATGTTCTTCATGATGTCCCAAAAGGACTACCGGAGATTCGTTCAAGAAAGATAAAAAAAATTTCATAGGATTGGTATTAAAATTATCCTTTTTAATTTTCAAAAAGAGGCATCCCTAATTTTTATCTCTTCACAGACTCTGAATTGGGCAGTAGAGTAAGAGAACTTCTATTATTTAAACCCACTCATGTCTTCTTGGATCATCATCCACCTTATTATGGAAGTTAGAATAGTTCCAAAAAATTAGTAAATTGTTTTTGATTAATTTTATGGGTTCTTCAATCCTATTAATACTTATAATGTTATGAATGTCAAGTATATTAACTCCTTATTAAAGGAATGCATCCAAGAGTGATGGGATGTCAATATTCTTTCCTATCGCATTATAAATGACTTGTTAATTATTTAATTTAGCTCTAATTTTGTGTATAAATAATGTGTATGTGAATAAGGAGAAACTTTTTGATCTCTTGTGATTCATTAATAATGATATATCGGTTGAGGTGTATTCTAGGAAATTCTCATGTTTGCAATGATTCCTAACTAAGATTATTTGTGATGAATCCCATAAAGGTTCCATTTTCAGAAAATGTCTTTTCCTAGAACGTTGAAATTTCAACATAGTATCCTATTAAACCTCGTTTACAATGGATGATGGAAGGTGGAGAATACCTCATTTACTTATATATTTGGAGAATATTTCACATCTAGTATATTATAGGATATTTTTGAGTATGGATAGTATTATTGAAGAAATAAGATTAATCTCATATGTTTTTATGTGGACTATCATCTCACTCTTAGAATTCATGTGTAGAATATACAAAAGTATTTAAAAGGCCTGAAATCATGGGTATCCTTAATAGGTTCTGTAAGATAGGCTATAAAAGGGTATTTTTTGGTCAGGGGTCATCATCTCCTCACTACAGGGTAACATAAGCTTCAAGATAATTGGCCTCCAGCTATAGTCCTTGGAATTAATCATTCCACATAGTGGAGGAGATATTTTTTGACGTTTTTTATGGTCTAGGTGGTTATTTTCTATGATAATTGAAAACTGTTTGTGTTTTTCTTTCTTAATTCACTTTTTTTGTGAAATTTTCTTAGATATCATTGTGGATTGTTTATGGATATTAATATGTGATCTCTTTGTATACTATGGTTGTTATCATAATATTTTTTATCATTAAGGTAATATTTATTTTTTTGTCATTTGGATCTGAACATTTTGGTTATCCTTGGTCTTGAGTGGATTTAGAACCCTTGATAATTGTGATGATCATAGGTATGGAGTGTAGTAATGTACTAAGAACCATTAGATGCTTTGAGATTTTTATCTTTAATAAACTCTCTTGTTGATTGTATATATGTCTACCTTCCACTAGATAGTGTTGGATATTGGTTAGTTTTGTTTTTATTCCTTTTTACCCACTTTTCTCACTTATTGGATAGAGATCAATATTTAAATTATGGATGATCTACTTTATGAGAGTCTAGTTCCCTATTTGTTCAGTGGCCTTATAGATTCAATATTTTTCCAATTTGACTTAGATAAACCTTTATAATAAACTCAGATAGCTAGGATAATATGGATTATTAGTGGACCAGACTCTCAATGGTGTCAGTGGATTATTCAATCAGCTCATAAAGGTATGTCGCTCAATATTGAAAATTTTATGTTACCGTCGAGTACTTTCTTAGGGTTTAAATATCTGTCAGTTGTGCACCTTAATTGTGGATGGATGGATCATTAATAATACTTGAGATAATTATATCCTTTAGGAATCATTGAGGTGTTTTAGATATAACGTTCATTGGGGATTCATATTCATATCTAAAATGTTTTATTGTCACATGTTATTGAATTTTTTTCTTTGAGAAGAATATATATCATTTGGTGTTTTTTCCCTCATGTTCCACCATTTTCAGGAGTCAATCAATTTTGTGGAATCTTAATCTTGGTATGTTGTGATTTATATTAGTTCTTCCTTTTCCACTCAGTGTTGTTGGGGTTTTTAGACATGTTTTGTTCTTAGAGTTATAACTAGTGGCAATTGTTTGGGTGAGTATACTTCTATTTCAATGATTTTCCACCTCACAAGTTTAGTGTGGGAGTTATTTTAGTCTGTTAACCTTCCACCATTTAGACTGGATTATTTCTAGATGTAGAAAACCTTTTGTTTTTTAGAAATGTTAAATCCTAATTTTTGTTTTAATTAAATATATTTTTTGGTTATACTTATATATATCAGTTCATGTGAAAATATATTATTTTTAATAAATTTCACCCTTAATTATATTTTACATTATTAAATAAAGGTAAATTAGGTTTAAATAACCTTATATAATGTTAAAGACTCTTTTCTGAATGTTCTATCGGGGAAAACCCATTTTTCAGTGACTTAGGACAGGGTCGATGACCACTATGTAAGGGTAGAACCAATATTCTATGACATTCATGAGACAAAATGGTGTCTATGTAAGGGTAAATCTCATTTATATGAATTTCATTAGGATTATTCCAGAACTACGTAAGGGTAAAAAGTGCTATGTATGGGTATCAAAACATCTATTTAAGGGTTATTCTAGTGATGTGTATGGGGAACCCCATTTTTCTACGGGTTACATAGTGGTGTGTAGGACACTATGTTAGGGTATTATGTGTTGTGTATGGGACACGTAAATGATAAATAAGGGTAAATACCATTTCTTATACAGTTCATTAGGGTAACATTATCATTTTGTAAAGTTATATTGGCTTTTCTAATGGTTCTGTAAGGGTAAACCCCAAACATGTAAGGGGAAATTCCTCTATGTGTAATGGTATATGTTGAGTAATAATGGTAACATAAGGGTAGTTGGAAGATATATAATGTTATGACTATTTCCTAATACTATGTTAGTGTAGGAATATTTTCCCTTAAATTACACAAATGATCTACATAATGGTGATAGCATGTTACCCTTAGTTGTCTCCCATTAATAGAGAAATTAATTTTAAACCTTTTTTCTTATTTCTCTAACTTGACCTGAAACATATTTTATTAATTTTAAAACATGGAAATAGTAGAGTTTTTTTTACCATTTAATGATTTTGACCTCTATTCTAAATGTATTTGAAACCCCCACACTCAATATTTGTTTGAAACTAAAAATTAAATGGTGCTCTATTTTTGTGGGTTTATTTCTGCAAACACTAAGTGTTTTCATTTAAGAAAAATACAAAAAATTTAACATCCCTTTTTTTATTATAACCTATTTAGGGGAATTACAAGGATTTAGCTACTGTAGAATAACCTTGATTTCCTTTTCAATTTTCATTCTGGTGTTTTGTGTTTCTTGAATTTCCATGTAGGTGTTTTTGTGACATTTCCCCATTTTTTAATTCAATGATTCTGTGAAATATGTACATATTTGTTTCTTATTTTCTAACACTTGTTTTTTGAATTTTAAAATTGAAACACCTCTTATTTGGCCCTCTTTTATAAAAAATTATTATATAATGAATACAATTCTCATACTATGGATATCCATTTTTATGATATAAATTTCCTCTCACTATTTTATATATACATATATGTGTTTTCCATGTGATTCTACCTCCTTTAAAATACCACCTAAATGGTGGTTTGGAAAAATTTATGGCTTATAATAGAATTTTATTACTTAAGATAAATTACTTAACTTAAATTAAATAGATTTATTTATGATTTTTTTTCCACATTATTTGGACTACTCAAATTGTTTTAAAGACCCAGAGCTCTTCTTAATTATTTTAATTGTTTGAAAAAACATGCCTCCTTAGGTTGTTTTTAATGAATGATATATTCATGTGGAAAGGCGTGTTTGACTATTATAGAAAATGAATTCATTCCTTTTTAGTTATGAAATTTACATTGAATCCTTTTGGGAAGTTCCGAATAAAATTATTTGTTTAATGTCTCATTTAGTATTTTTATAATGACATGTGAATGAAAGAAATTATGATTTCTATTTTTCATTTTGACATGGAAAGAAAATATTTATTTTAAATTTATGGTGTTTGGTGGAATAGTTGTAACTTGATAATGATCATCTCTTTTGATAATCCCATATTTTGACTAACTTTAAACTTGTGATTACCCTTGATGGGTGATGAAAAAGTGGTTATTCAGATTTTGGGAGTTCAAGGGTGGGGGTGTGATGTAAATGGAGAATGATAGAAATTTTGAGGGCACGAGACCATGTTAATACTAATGGGGGTTTACTTTTTAATCCCCATAAAATGATTATATCACATCCCTCTTTTTACTAGTCATGGTAACATGGGTATTTAAATGAGAAGTCTGAGATATAAGCTTTACTAGTCTACTAGCATGCTAACTAGTGGATCTGTAAATAATATTAATAAATTATGCTTTGAAAATGAGATCTTGAAGGCATGTGTGCATAGACATGGATTTTTTTAGAACCCGTTTAGGCTTGATTCAATATAGTAATTAGTTATTACTTATTAATTATTGAATATCTTCACTATGGTGGAATCACTATCACATCTAGGTCCAACCCATGGAATTCTTATACTTGATACTCATTACATGACAATTTTCATTCTCACTACCTCGAAATGGATATACGATTATTTATTGATTATTATTATTGATTTACCTTCCTATTAAAAAGATGCACCCTGACTCAATTGTATTAACTCATATACTACTATTGATATATGTTTCATGTTCTTCCTATTTATTAATTTATTTGACATTATCTTATGAAATATTTTTCAGGTATTTTCTAGAAAATATTTAGTTTCTGAAAATGTGAAATGGAATATTTCAAACATTGGTTTCATAAATGGTTTTCGAATGTTTAAAATTATATTTTAAACACAACCTTATTATAAATATGATTATGATGGATTTAGATTCCTGTTTTTAAATATAAATCCTTATTTACACATATTCTACTCCCTTTCAGTATATTTGGATTACATTAAGAATTAATTGTATGGAATATTTGGTGAAATCCTATTCGGATCTATATCTCACATGTTACATATTTGTTTTGTGTTTGTAGACTATATGTTCTTATAGTAGGTTCCCATGATATTGTCGAATTACTTTTTTTAGACATGATTGATTGTATATTGGAGGATAACATGGGTCATTATGGGTGGTTGTAGACTACTAGGAGATGGGTTATGGTAGTTTTGTTCTACTTTGAGTTATTTTACCATCTATTTATACACTAATATGGTTGTACTAAATAATTATCTATTTATGTATACATGGTTTACATTGATTATTGTTTTCATTTTTATTGATAAATCATTCCCAATGTTTATTTACTAATTCTATTGAGCAAGTTTCTAGACTATGGGGATCTGTAATTCTCTTTGGGTTAGTAGTGAATTGGTTCATATATTAGGTTATATAGAACTATTGCCTAGTTCCGTATATATTTTATTAAAATATGTATTACCTTAAAATAAAGTATATTTTCGTCAAATTTTTTAATTTATCTAGGGTGAGATATCATAATAATGAGATATTGAAAATGTAAGTACATTATAGGTGATCTGTGAGAAGGTTATTTTTTATAATATGTTCATGTTGTTACTTGAGTTATAATGGAATGTAGGACTTTGAAAATTGTTTTGAGTTATTTTTATCAGTATAATAAATTATATTTATATTCCTAGAGAGATTTGATGTAATTATTGTAATCTCTTATGAGATTTTTATTCGAACAAAAATATGGATAGAGCCACAGTATGCCTTCACAGTCTGGTAAACCATGAGGAATCAGTGTGACTGGTTCAGAATTCAATCCATGTATTATTTTATGATTCATACATTTTTTACAATCCCATGTGACCAGGACATTCATAATTGGACTCTAGCTTCATCCTAGTTCCCTGTCAATTTGTTTTCAAAATTACTTCACTCGTATGAGGTTTGTTTTGAGGGTTTTTTAATCGACATTTAATTAACAGAACCAAGATACAAACAAACTCAAAACCTAACCCCACCCAACATATGGCCAAATAGGAATTCATGACTTCCAAGGGATAGAAACCAGTGTCTAGGAATCCCATGAATCCCTTTGAAATGATTTCTTCCAAATCAAAGATCAATGATATCAGAGTAAATAAATAAAAGATCAAAAGTTAATAAGAATTCCAAACATTACATAATCAACCACACTGATCCAACTCATTTTCATAAAATACACATATTTCACATTAAAAATATACAAAAAGGACTATGAAGATACAACACTGACAAAAAAACATAGACCAACACTAGCGAAGAATGAATCATCCCCACGAAGCAATTGTTTTTCCACCACCATCTAAGTCACCCCATATATTCCATAAAGAGAAAATCTAATCCCAACTTGGAAAATGGAACATAAAATATATGTGCATGAGATAAAAATTCTAGTTGGTAACCACAACCCACTAAAACATTGAAATTTATTTCATAAGAAAATTTATCAATGTTATTTTTTAAAAAATATATATCGAAAGTTGGATTTTCAAAGATAAATTATGGAAAATGAAAAAAAATTGTAATATTCTTTCAAAATATTTCACTTGTTTTTTCCAAAATAAATAAATTATTTTAAAATATTTCCTCATTACCTTGCCATTTTGAAGCCACAGAGTTGTTAGATTTCTCAAAAAAAACAACATGTTTTATTTAAAATGAAAATGTTAAATTAATAAATGTCTAACTGAACAAATATTTCATTAAACCAAAAACAAACAATTTAGAATAAAATCTCAAACCCAATAATAGTTTATTTATAGTAAAAAACATTTTACAAAAATCTTTAAATACACATATTTCTAAAGAAAATGAACTAACACCCATGGGAAATCACATCGAAAAAAACATATATCACATGGTAGGAACAAATATAATAAATAAGTGTTTCCAAAATAATGAAATAAAAGAATATAATACAAAAAATAAAAACAAAAAACTCCCATCTATTAACTAATTCTCAAGGACTTGAATGTGTCTTGGGAACTACCCCAGATCCATAATGTGTTCCAACTTTTAAACCAAAAACATGTATATACTATATCCCAAATCACAAGTCATCCAACTAACCCACACAAGCCTCATTAGAATGAAATCCCTTCCTAGCCCTTATTCCTATCTTAAATGGTGGGATATAAGTGGCTTGAGAAAAAACTATAATAATATTATTAGATCTATCACTTAGTGACCTAGCTCCCATGACTAAATGGGAAGTGAGTAGAATGGACTGGAATACCATGTCAGACACACATTCCATGAGTAATGGGAAACCGTCACCCCCCCCCCCCTCGACAATCAGAATATTTATGAATATCCCCAATATCAGAAGAATCCAAATAATAATTATATAATTTACACAAAATAGGAGAAAAAAGAATCAAATATTGATAAAGAACCCTGAACCAGAGGAAAAAAACAAGGGGTAATCAAGGGGTTTCTTTTACATGAACCATTTTAAAACCAAAGTTCAAACAGATCCTTTAAAAAAATAACACTGGTCGTCATGACTATTCATATTTTATAAAAAATCACATTACATATTTCATGGAAAATATAGTAACCACACACATCATTTTAAATAATTTAAAATCCTCCCATAAAAATTGGTCTTCTTCTTTAAAATCCAAAACAATGCCAAAGGAAACCCATTTCCATCAAACAAATTTCAAAATATCAATTAAGAAATTTTCCACAAGGGGAAATAACACACTCATTGCAAATCTACAATTAAAATCTACTAATTAACTCCTATATAAATAATTTTTTCATCAATGCTGCCCTTTCAAAAAAGAAAATACTATAAAATATAGTATTCATTAATTTGAAACTAAAAATAGAATTTAAAATTAAAAAAATACATTAAAAACCATTTCAAGATCAACATAATATTGAAAAAAAATCATAGCACTTGAAAACATTCTATTTAAATGATGAAAAAATAAAATTTATAATTGAAACTATAATTTCACAATATGTTTTCCACATACCAGTTCCCCAAGAATAATTGTCACATAACCCTAGAATGCACCCCATACACCAGAGGATGATGACTAGTATTGAAGGTTGAATATGTCATGTTGGAAAAATATATCTTATTTATCAAATTATAACAATATAAAAAATATATATAAGTATATATCAAATAAAAATATTCAATGACCATCATAGATGCCAATTTTTACATGAAGAATCTCATAATAGGAAAAATGAGCAAAAACCAAAGCATTAGATATTTAATTCTATTTTGGTGTCATGTGACATGTGATATCCCAAAATATAGACACACTGAACCCTCCCAAATAGTTCTGACATCATGTATGGTTCCCTCATTCATGATCCATCCTAAATACCAACTCAATCGTCTAATATTAGATACTTATTCTTATCCTAACCATAAAACATGATGTCCATTCAACTTCTAAATTGTTCCTCGTATAGGGAATAAGATCAACATAGTATTCCACCACCCATGGCATCTAAAGCTATATTATTTCTATAATAGTGTATGAAAGTACATAATGAATACAAGAAAAATATCATAATGTAACCAAATTTTAAATTTAATATTATTTAAGTATCCCCATTTTCCATTGGGTTCATGGGGACACCCAATCCAATCATACCTTCTTCAGCCTACATAAGATTATGAACCATAAACCATTGGGATTTTAAACATTAATATTTCATGAGGTTTCATTATTCAATTTAATTAAAATTTTATTTTGGTACCTTGGAGCATCATTCCATTTACCATTATCATGTATTCTTAGAGAGTTAGTAAAATATAATTTTCCTGGGTGCTTAGAGAATCATTCTAGCAACAAAACCTTCGGTATAAAGAGCATCAGTCCAGTACCAATACTCATGCATGTATCGCATTCCTAGAGAATTAGTTTTTTCACCCATTGATGGGGAGCATCAATATAAGACCAAGACTACATTCATAAAATTTACACACAGACACACAGACACACACACACACACACACACATATATATATATATATCAGGTTTCAACATTAGTGACCTTATTATCAATAATTTATAACATGGTGTAACATTTAATTTATCAAACATAACCATTTTCATTACTTTTAACACATGTACACAGTGGTAAATCCCCTATTAATCCATTTATCCTCAATTATTAAACAACTCATTAACACTTCAATGTTAATCCAATCAACCGTTAAAATATAGTTATCAAAACTTGCAATAAGGGGTTATTTCAATTCCATAAACCCACTATTTTTTTATTTATAACATAAATTATCATTTCAATTATATTTTAATGCCCCATGCGTTTATATAAATCTATGGCATATAATATCTAATGTGTCTAATTGGACTGATAAACGGTATCAAAATTTTAATGGTTTTAATTCAAATTTCTTAATCAAAAACAATTACTCAATAACAAATCACAATACACAATAATATACAATATAAATACATAAATACTATAGGTAATATAATGTATACCACATACCTAATGGTTATTTATTAACACTTTCACAACCACAGACTATAATTCTGTGTATAATGGATAAAATTTTAGAATGGAAATATTATTCTCATGATCTGGTATTGGATATCTTTATTTTGATTGATCCAATAATAAAAAACACAATTACCACTGAATAACATGTATATAACCACAACTTACTTGATATAAGGTTATAATAACGAAAAGGAGAATAGATCTTGGACAAATGGCCAATAACCATGAGATACTAGTGAATCTGGATCTCCAATGGGATTATAATCACATAAAAATTTCTCTCAAATCAAATGGAATCTCCACTCCAGACATTGGGGAGAAATAAGTTTAGTAATATCTGTGATTTGGGGGAAATAATTAATTAATAGCATAATTTGGATTAGATCCAAAAATTTGTGACTGCCAACAATATGCCACACGTTTAGGTCATATGGTTAGACAACTATATGCCAACCATGGGATATAACTATCTCAAGGATATTCCATACATTGTTGGGATGCATGGTTAGACAAATTTTATTCCAATTGTGTTGTTCCCCTCTGTTATACATTGAACATTTTCCATGAGAAAAAGTGGGTTTTGGAAAAAAACTATGTCAACTATTCACCTTCCAAATTATTACTATCTTTCTTTTCATAGTTTTCAGGAGGATGACATGTAAATTGTGAAAACAAATTTTTGACCATTCACTATCCAAAAACCCCGTAAAAACATAAAAAATCACCCAAATGAAATCATCAAAATCCAAAACCAAAAGTAAATAAACAATCATAAAAACCAAAAAAAATTATGAGGCATCTCAATAAGTATTGGGAAAATAAAATCTCATAGACTTATAATAGACCATCCTCGTTCATCACTCCCAAGCATCAACAAGCTTCTGTGGTAAAAAGTTTGAGACACTAGGCATAAATATCTACTTCCCTATCACATGTTTCCTCTGGAACATTTCCATGCTTCTATATCACACAAACCAATGGTACAATTTTCCGCCACAAAAACTATCTCATTGTAATCCACAACAAGAATTATATTCTCCTTAATGGACTCATTATACTCAAACAAAAAATCATCAACATCGATCATGTGAGAATGGTCAAGGTGATATTTATGAAGTTTTGAATCAATAAAACACTGTGTATAAAACTATACTTATGTGGAATATCCAATTAATAATCCACTTGTCTGATATTATCCACTATTTCAAATGTTCTGACAAACATTGGTGCCTACATTCCCTTATTCGGAATGTAATGGTGACATAGTCTTTTTGACACCTAAAGGAATACAAAATCAACCACTAAAACTAATGATGGTGGTGACATTAATAAGAATAAGAGTTTTAACTACAATTTCCTATAGCCATGCATTTCTAAATAAACTGAACCTTTTCTAATGTATCATGTATACGACTTTGTCCCAACAATTCTGACTCACCTACATTCATCCAACATAAAGGTGATCTTCATGGAATACCATAAAGTGGTTCATATGATTCCATGTTAATAATAACCTGATAACTATTGTTATAGTTGAACTCGACTGATTATAAGTATATCTCCCAAGATCCATAAAAATAAATTTTTCTTTCCCTCATCATGTCCTCCAGAATCATAATAGTGTGCTCTAAGTGGTCATCTATCATTGGGTTTAAATGTGAAATCATAAACACATAAGTACCAAGTGCCTTCTACAATACTTTCTAATAGTCTGAAGTAAAAAAAATAACCCAAAACTATACTACTCGGTACCCTATGTAAACACACTATATCCCTAACATACTAATTAATTAACTAATCAATCATGAATGTCTCCCTAATTGGAATGAAATGGGTTAATTTTTTTCAATTGGTCCACAATCACACATATCAAGTAATTCTTATTAAGTATCATCTAGAGACCAACTAGAAAATACGTTGAACCATTATCCCATTTTATTCCAGAATGGATAATAGCATTAACAGATCAGTAGGCCATTCATGATCAACCTCCACCTGCTGAAAGTTGTAGAACTATGTCACAAAACCCATGATCTATTTAATCATTCATGGAAACAAATATTTATAAAAATGGTCATAATTAATTTTAGTCAATCTAGGATGAACTTCCCATATCAATGAATGGAACTCACACATAAAATCCTCTTATATACAAGTAGACACAACAACAATTCCATGTACATTGATGATCTCGTTATCATCGATAAACAAATCAGATGATGAATCCCCACCTTCTACGCTATCCCTAAAGGAAAAACACTATGGATCCTCATACTTCATTTCCTTGATCGGGATTAGATGTGTGTAATCCAACGATAAAGTTATGAGGTTCATTTAATCCAATCCCTCCTAATCATATAGTTACAACTCAGTGAACAAGACTATCATCTTTCTCTAATAAATACACTCATGACTTGTTTGAGTATGTTTATTCTTGATTGAAGCATCAATAAATTTGGTCCCCATCATATGTGTATAGGATAAAGAATCATCAAATGATTGCATATACTCAACCATCATCCACTATCACAAATTCAAATATCACTAGGAATAGATTTAATTTAATGTTTTTTAGTTGGCATACACAATAAACCTTTCTACCAATAGGTAACACCATTAACACAATAAGGATTAAACCGACACATCCAAATTGGGATTTTAAATAGGATAATTCTATTCATGTAGACTTAACAATCATGAACTATATGGAACAAACCAATCTCCCTACATATACACTACTACGTGTCTGATTTTGGACACATAAAAAAACTAGGTTTACTCACCACCTGTATTGGGTACGATTAATACCGATATAGTGGTCAAATGCATCTTTTACTCTTGGAAGGAAACTTCACATGATACAAACCAATAAAATTTGATACCTTTATTAGTCAATACTAATAGTGGTGCTTTAAAATGGGAACATTCTTTGAGGAATTAATAATAATAACCTACCAAACCAAGAATGTTTTGGATTTGAATTCTTTTGGGATGATCCCAAGAAATAGTATACTAATATTTCATTGGGTCCACCAAAACACCTCCTCATATATGATGTTCACCATGAAATGTACTACATTGAACACAATTTATACTTAGAGAGATTGAAATATATCCTATTATCTCTTAGTTTACTCTGGATGATATCAAGATGTTCATAATGGATATCATCAGTATTGGAGAAAACCAATATTTCATCCAAAAAATAACTTCAAACTGATCCAGGTATAGATGAATGAATCATTTAATTATGTATGTGAACTCTATTAGGTCATTCATTAGCTTTAATGACATAACAAAGAACATGTATAGTTTATACCAACACTTAAAAGTAATATGTGGTATATTAGAAGGTCTAACTATCAACTAATAATACCCTGACAACAATTAAATCTTTGAGAATGCACTGGATTATTTAAACAATTCAAAGAGATAATTGACACATGGATGAGGATATCAGTTCTTAACATTCATCAAGTTCAGCTTTTAGTAATTAAAACAAAAAACTCAACATCCATTAATCCATCATAGAAAACAAAATTGGAGAGTCCTAAGGTGACATACATAAATGGATAAATAATTTATCAACTAAATCTTCCGACTGAGTCTTACACTCTTGATTATCATTTGGTTTGATCCTATAAGGTGTAATGGAAACAATATTAGCTCCATGGATTATCTTATTTGTAAACTCAACATCTATCTCAATTGGAATCCTTAAAAAGTCCTCCGAAAACATGTCATGAATCTAATTTAATATGGATGTAAGGACACAATTTTTTATAGTCTTTTCATCCAACAAATGACTCACGACATGGTTTGTGGTATCATCCTGTTGTTTATAAACTATCCATAAATTTCCTAATGGATATTTGATTCTCCCTAATGAAAATATTTTTCACCCGCTGGGGATGTAATGATTACTCTCGTACAATAACAATATATTTTGGATCAATATGAAATTGGGTAGTCTATAACCAAAATAACCTAAAATCCTATTATCTCAAGTATATACAGATCCCAATAGTAATAGTACTCACCAACCACAAGGTAACAACCTTTATATAGAAATATTTTTTGACCTAAACCTAATGGGGTGTTGATTGTCATAACCCCACATATAAACTCCACTATGAGACGAAAACCGTTCAAAATATGATTTTATATATATATATAATAATAATTTGAGGATATTGTATAAAATAATGTTCTATAAAGTATATGATATACAATAATTGTACCTCTAACTATCAATGGCCCAACATTTCTATCAATAAGTGGAAATTGAATTTCATGAAGTTGGCCACTACCTCTACCCTATATCACTCCATTGGTGGTTGGGGACACTAGCTATGAATTCAACCCAGCCTATAACACATATGGAAAAACACTTGACTATTTCTATAGGTACCTAATCCTTTCCCCTGTCTACACTTTCTTTCACCACTCTAGTGAATTATCTCTGAATGATGCATCATAATCACGAAAGACATACCTATTGGTTGTCCATATAATTCCACATGTCCTACACAAGAAGCCTACTATAGGATCCTCATAGAAATCATATCCTTGTTCTGTACCTTAAAAAACATATTCAATCAGAAGACATTAACTTATGACTTAAATACCCTTTAAGTCTAACCTAGAAATATATTACTATAGCTTCCCCATCTCCCACCAGCATTGGACAAAACAATGTAATTTGGTGATGTGGCCATAAAAATACATCAGTGACATTCCTCCCTTGGTCAACTACATGAAATCATCTTCCCTCTCATATCTAAGTTTCTCTTTGTAAAAGATCACTAGGAACTTATAATGACCCACGCTTTAAATACATGGTTATTAATTCAGAATTGAAATATACTTATTACAACATATAACAAAACCATGATATGACCGTATAGGTATAGTGTCTTTAAAAACTGGGAAACATAAACAACTGGATCATAAATCATCTACATTGTCTCCCGTTTATTTCATCATATCTGGAGTCCCTATTGTCATATACTACTTAATACTCTTCTTCCTAACCTGGGGAAAATAAAACATACAAAACGGTGAGCTCAAATGATCAGTAAGGTTAATCAAAAGAAATATCAATCATATCATATTCATAAGAACATAACATTTTGAAAATCTTAACTTGCAAAAGAGATCATAATATCATAACATGGGATAAATCATAGTAGTGAGATGTAATCCCAATAATGATAACTTAAAACATGAATCATTTTGGCATACACACATAATCATAGAAAATCATTTCATATTAGTCAAGTCTTTTTTCCAATACCATCATAGTGGACAAAGTCCATTACTGAACCGACTTCACAACTCATTCCAGTCCTGTATCACTGAACCGGATTAAATTGTCATTCCATCCATGTCTATTTCATGAGATATAAATCTTTACCCAATGCATTGGAGGGAGATATAGGTCACAACCATCTAATAATGAAACCATTCTTATGTGTGCCACAAAATCATAAATCATACCATAACCCATGTAATAAAAATGGGATTCTTAATCATCATGCCATCATAACAAAATCCAGATAAGATAAAAGAACGTCATAAAATTAATTTCATCATAACATAATCATTCAATGTAAAAGTAGGGATATAAACATAACCCTATATTATCTTAGATTGAAAATAATATTGATAAAACACTTGAACTCCATTATTGAGGAAAAAATCTTTTCTACTTGAATAACATTTTACCTTTCTTAACATGTCATAAAATTTTAAACTAAAATAAGTTGATTAAAAATAAACATGAAAACATATCAAGGAAGCTTCATGGAAATAATGTTTTCTAAAACCATAAAAATCTATTCATGCCGTATAAGTTAAGAAAATATTCTTCTCATACTTTGGCCAGAAAAGTCAAAAAGTACCTCGTACTAAAAACGAGAAAAAATTTATTTCTTATCTATTACTCACCAAAGGGTAAAATTGGATTTAAAAAATTGTAGGAAGATATAAATAATATTACCTATTGAGGAAACATAGATGTGGATGATAAATATTCCCCAGTAAATTCTGAAGTATAAACAATCTCGGATAAAAATGAGATTGCGAGATTTTCCCTTACCTTAGGTCTGATTTTCTACGTATGTATCTGAAAATTCTGTATAATAATTTAAATAATGTCATTTACTTATTACAGAATCATATTCATTTTTATGATATCATATATGGTCATATTCATATATTCTATTTAGAAATATTTCATTGCTACTTGTTATTCGGGTGTTCATTGTTTTATGTTCTTATGCATGTTTTTTCAAATACATTCTTATTCTTCTTTTTAGGTTATAGATAACTCATTTAAAAAAATTTATTAGTTTAATATATATCATATTTATTCATTCAATTCATTTATATAATCATTATTCAATGAAGATCATGTAGAACGAGTCGCATCACATCGTGGAGACGATATGCCATATGTAAGCACGAGTGATGATATTGTTCCCATGATCATGGAATTGTATTTAAGTGTATGTATACTATTTATTAATCAATAGCACCTTAAAATAATCATATATAGTTATTATTTACACCATTATACCAATCCAAGTAAGGTGGCAGTGGGAAACAAATTACACCACGGTGTGGAGATGGTATTCCGTACGTACGCACGCGCGGTGATTTCATTTTCTGTAGGATGGATAGAAGGTGAAATAGGGTTGTTAATATTTATAATTAAATAATAGAATATGAGGGATACTTATGTTATTACTTAATAATGAAACAAGTAAAGAAGAGGAAGTAGAAGAAGAAATAAATTTGAAAGAATCAGTAATGGATATTACAACTTCTTCGACACGCCTCTTTGAAACCTCCTCTTAGGGCACTAATGTTTTCCTTTTAAGAAGACCAGGACCTCTAGAATATTAGTAGGGGAGTTGAGTAGAGTAATGGGTAGGGTTTGGATGATCTTTAAGGCTCAAAGTTTTGTAAAGAAGAGAGGGAGGAGGTGCCCTTTTATAACAGAGGAGAGGGGCACCTTTCGAAATCTAAAAAAAATATTAATTTATAAGAAATTAAAACCCCACTCAAAAACATCCAAATTACTCAAATTAAATTCTTATATTAGATGGTTTTTTAATATCATCAAACAATAAAATTTATACATTTTGGTAATTTATTTCAAACATTATCAACTTGATTTATCCTTGTTTAATCTATTTAATTTTATTTGTGGTAAAAATATTCTAAATTTTAAATTACTTATGTGATGTGAATTATCCATAATTAGATACATTATGAAATTTTAGACCATATAAATTTAAATTTATAATTAATAAACATTTTTGTGATTTTTAAACATTTTTATAATATGTTATTTTTATAAAATAACAATAATGCCAATTTTGAAACAATTCATTTATTTGAATTTAAATAAAATCTACATAGCGGATATATTCGAAATAAAAGCCTTAATAGATTCATAACAAGTCATATTTGTCTAGAAAAGTTGTGGAGCACATTAAATAGTTCATATAATATTTATTTAAATATTTCTAAAACAATTTATTTTATATTTCAATCAATAAAATAATGTCAACACCACTATTGTGTCAACTTTAATGATAATTATTTAATCCCTAAAAATTATAAATAAATTTACAAGATGTAGATAATTTTAATATATTTCTAGAGACTATTCGATTCTGATGTTTCATGAATTTTATCACAAAATTAAAATTGTTATACTTATATGATTTAAGAGAGTGACATGTTGTCACTTTCATTGGTTTTAATAACAATTAAATACTTTTAATGGTCAAAAGTAAATAAAATGAATTTATTCAGACCCTTAGTTGATAAGGGTTGACTTTTATTCATCCAATAGAATTTTGGGAGGTGTTAGGATAATTTTATTATCTTATTTTTACCCTTAATTACCCGATTTACCATAAACTACTGTAAATACAAGTTACTGTAGTTACTATTCATAATATAAAAAAAATAAAATTAACTTATTAAAATAATTTTTTCCCACTGAATTCATATATAGAATCTATTTTTCAAAATTAAAATAATAGAATTTGCAGTAATTAATTTAAAATCAGTCCCATTTTTAAGAAAACAGGGTTTAAAAGTTAAAACATTGCGAAAGATTGAAATGTTTTTACCAATGAATTAAATTTAAAATTAATGGTAAAGACATAAATTAAATTAAATGGTAAAAATATATTCTATTTATACTTTAAAACCATTAAGTACTATAATTTAACCATATAAATCTTTGCGATGAAATAAGTTTTTTTAATTAAAATATATCATGTTTTTATTATTCATTAAAATATGAAAGTTATCAGAATAATATGAAAATTATATCCAAAGTTAATTTTTATATCCTGATTCCAAAGAAGAATTTTATTTTTTCAAATTTAACTTATAAAATTCTCAAAAATTATCTTTAAAATGGGTGCGCCATCAAAAGGTGGAAATATGCATTTTTTTTAAAAAAACCTTTTATACGAAAAATTGATTTTTTTCTCATATCATATGTAAACTGAATTCTAATGTCATATAAAATTCTATATGTTTTTAATACTATTTATAACAGCTACATTATATAATATTTTAATAACATATCGTTGTTTAGTTAACTCGATATTGCGTACAACACACGCTATCTAGGAAGGTTGCTCTTGCGTATAACGCAAGCCAAACTAATGTTGTGTGTAGTGAAATATTCCTTTGATGTTGCATATAACATTAGACATAAAAAATATACTTCTCATAAAATATCATGGTGTTACATTCTACCCCCCTTAATATGAATTTCACCCTTGAAATTCGTCACTTCATAACAAATAGATGAGGATACATCTCCCTCATCATATCCTCAAGCTCCCATGTAGCCTCTTCTAATTGGTGGATCCTCCATAAAACATTCACCAAGCGAGTGGTCTTATTCCATAGAAATTTTTCGCTATGATCCAAAATCTTTATCAGTTGTTATTCATTAGAAAGATCTTGCTCCAGCGGTAAAACTTCTGAGCATAGTACATGTGAAGGATCAGGTAAGTACTTTCTAAGGAGAGATACATGGAACACATTGTGAACTTGAGAGAGATTTGGTGGAAACTCAAATTGGTAAGCTACCTTGACAACATGATCCAGTATTTAGAAAGAACTGATATACCTAGGTCTCTTCTTTCCCTTTATGCCAAATCTTATTACTCTCTTCTAAGGAGATATTCTTAAGAACACTTTATCACCCACTTCAAACTCTAGGTCTTTTCTTCAGTTGTTCGCATAACTTTTTTGTCGACTCGGAGATTCTCTTATGTGTTGTTGAATAGATCTGATATTTTCTACCATCTCATCAACAAGATCAGGTCCAAATAACTTTCATTCCCCAACATCATCCCAATAAGTTGGAGTCCTACATTTCATTACATAGAGAGCTTCATAAGGAGCCATCTGAATACTAGAGTGAAAGCTATTATTATAAGAAAATTCCACCAAAGGTAGGTGTTGATCCCAACCACCATTTAAATCCATAGAGAAAGATCTTAGCATATCTTCTAGAGTTTTAATTGATCTCTCAGACTGACCGTCTGTCTGAGGATGATAAACAGTGCTGAAACTCAACTTTGTATCCAAATTATGATGAAGACTTCTCCAGAACACCATGGTAAACCTCAAATCCTGATCAAATATAATGGAAAGAGGTACTCCATGAAATCTTTCCACTTCGTTCACATATATCCTGGAAAGCTGGTCCAGATAGAAATCTTCTATAATAGCAATTAAGTGTTCCGACTTTGTAAGACGATCAATTATAACCTAGATAGCATTGTTGCCTTTGGATGTTTTAGGAAGTCCAGTGACAAAGTCCATAGTGATGTTTTTTCATTTCCATTATGGTATGGGTAATGGTTGTAAAATCCCCTTAGACTTCTTTCTCTCAGCTTTAACTTACTGACAAACCAAGCATCGATAGACATATTCAGCAACATCTCTTTTCATGCAATCCCACCAGAAGTACTCTTTCAGGTCCCTATACATCTTCATGCTTCTCGGATGAATAGGGAATGAATAACTATTAGCCTCATCCAGCATCTCATTCTTTAATTCAGTGATGGGAGGAACAAAAACACGATTATTGAACCTTATTATTTCATCACAATCAATGTGAAATTCAAGAACATTTTTCACCTTCTTTTGTAACTCTACATCTTCTTTCTTTGACTCTTTAATCTTCATATGTTTAAATGGTTGAAAATTCATCTGAGAAAGATAAGATTTTCCCCTTCCATTATAATTCCAAGATCCATCCTTTATAAATCCATTAATATTGGATATTTTTTGATCCTCATCACGTATAAGCAAGTATGGTCTTGTCAACTTAATGCGTCAGCCACCTTGTTTTCTTTTCCAGGGTGGTAATGAGTTGACCAGTCGTAATCCTTAATCAACTCCAACTATCTTCTTCGGTTCATATTCATCACTTTTTATGAGAAAATATAATTTAAACTTTTATGATCAGTATAAATATCACACCATTCACCATAAAGGTAATGCCTCAAATCTTTAATGAAAAGATTACCGCAGCTAATTCCAAATCATGAGTTGGGTAATTTTGCTCATGGATTTTCAACTGTCGTGAGGCATAAGCTATCACCATATAACTTCTCATGAGAACACACCCCGATCCATTCTTGGATGAATCACTGTAGATCACAATCCTTTCTCCATTACAAGGTAGTGTTAGCACAGGTGCACTAGATATCCTTCGTTTTAACTCCTTGAAATTTTCTTCCCACTCCTTCATCCAAATGAAATTAACTCCTTTTCGAGTCAACCTGGTGATTGGATTAGATAATCATGAAAAATCATTCACAAAATGTCGATAATATCCAGCCAAACCAAGAAAACATTAGATCTCAGGTACTATTGTTGGTCTCGACCATCTTTCGATAACCTCTATTTTTTCTGGATCCATAGATATCCACACTTTTGAGATTATGTGACCCAAAAATGAAACTTTTTTTAAGCCAAAATTCACACTTGGTAAATTTGGAATAAATCTTCTCCTTTATTAAGGTCTTTAATACAATTCTAAAGTGATGTTGATCTTCTTCCTTGTTCATTGAATAGACAAGAATATCATCTATAGAGACTACCACAAACTAATCAAGATAGTATCTAAAGACTCTATTCATTAGATTCATGAAGATAGGAGGGGAATTAGTAAGACCAAATGGCATCACTATAAATTCATAGTGTTCATACCTTCTACGGAAAGTTGTCTTTGGTATATCCTCCATTTTGACCCTTAATTGATGATACCCTGAATGAATATCAATCCTAGAAAAGTATTTATCTCCTTGTAGTTGGTCAAATAAATCATCAATGCGTGGGAGAGGGTATTTGTTCTTGATAGTGATCTTGTTAAGTTCTTGATAAGCAATGCAGAGTCTCATTGATCCATATTTCTTCGTAACAAATAGAACATTTTCTCCCAAAGGTGACACATTAGGGCATATGAATCCTTTATCAAGATTCTCTTGGAGTTGCTTCTTCAATTCCTACAACTCAATTGGGTACATTCTATAAGGTGTCTTTGAAATAGGCATAGCACCCGGTATGAGTTCTATTGAAAACTCTACTTCACTATTTGGTGGAAGTCCTGGAAATTCCTCTGGAAAGACATCATCAAACACCCGTACAATGGTAATATTCTTAATCGTGAGTTTCTATCCAACCATTTGAGATAATAACCTTCATTTATTGGAATCAAGACCCATAAGATGGAAGAAATTTCCACTGGAACATTATTTTCATCCTTACATCGATAGATGTTCATAGATTGATCGGGAATATTAAATGTGATTTCCCTTCTTTGGAAGTTGATATGAGCTCCGTATAATGAAAGCCAATCCATTCCAGGAATCACATCAACTTCCACTATAGGAAGGATCACATTATTTTCATGAAGCACTTTCCCACAAATGTCCATTAGAGAAGAATTATAATCATTTGATGCGACCGTTGTTCCATTAGGAGTTGTCACAGCTAACTCAACATCTAATTATTTAGGAAACACAGTGATACCCTTATAAAATTCTTCAGAAATAAAAGAGTGGGTGGATCCAAGAATCAAATAAAACATTTTCTACTTTAGAGTGGATGGTATGTGTACCTTTCACCACTTCGTTATCATACTCCACATCACCGATTGTAATTGCATTTGAATTTCCATTGCCTTTGGCCTTAAGGGTTCATTGACATTGATCATCATCAACAACCCTTGGATTTGGGCATTGATTGGAATAATGCCCCATCTCCTTGCACTTGAAAAATTTAAGAGTAGGAGGTGCATTCTGTGAATCCCTTTCTTTGTTCACAACATTAGACAACTTCATCCAATTATTTCGACATTCAATTTCCTGATGACCTTCTTTTCCACACATAAAACATTTTATTGTCCATTTAAGACAATTCATTCCATGTTTCTTTCCATAATTTGATCATAAAAGAAAACTCATCTTTTTTTTAATGTGGTCTTTATATTTTCTTTAGAATTCCATTTTCCTCTTCTTATCAAACCCATATGATTGATGGGTAACTCCAATCTCCATCTCAACCTTGAGAGCGTATTGAACAATTTACTTGTAGGTATTGAAGTCCCTTATGGATAACTCCCTTTGAAGACTAGGTTCTAAGCCACTAAAGAATCGATCGATCTTACTCTCGGGTTGGATAATAATTCTGGAAGCGTACCTTGAAAGTCTTGTAAAATTTGCTTCGTAGGTACCAACCGATTCATCATCCTTTTGCTTCAGTTCATGAAACTTCTTCTCCATCATTGTTCGAAGAATACGAGGGAAGTACTTATTGAAAAATATGTTCCTGAACTCATCCCATTCCATGGACACAATTTCATCCTTTTTCCTCGTATTCATAATAAGATTCCACCATTGATCAGCTTCACCTTCCAAATGATAAACTATTAAGATGAATTTTTCATGTTCAGAACATTGTAGAACTGAAAATATCTTTTCAGTGGTACTGATCCATTGTTCACCCACTAATGGATCAGAAGACCTATTGAATGAAGGTGGATGATGCCTCATGAAGGATTCAACAGAATGTTTCTCCTTTTTTTCTTGTTTGGATGTCTTGTATGATTCATAGCTTGAAGAATTTGTGTGCGCATGGGTACAATATTTTTCATTCCATCTCCCATAACGTTTGGTTGCTCAGGGGTACAATCATTGCATTTTCCGTCGCATTCAGCATTAACACGGTTCCTTTGGGTTCCAGCCATGGACTAAAACTAAAAATCATAGTGTGAGAAACACTAATCATAATAGAAAAACCACATAATCAAGAATTAAATTTCACACTTTAGGTATTATCATAGGTTGTTCATGGCCATTTCTAGAACACTAATATTGTGATCTATGTTTAGACATATCCATAGAGTTCTTACTAAGGATCTCACATCCTAGTTTCCAAAGGTTGACTATACCTTTTCTATGATACCAAATATAATGACCCGTACATTACAGACATGGTTATTATATTATAATTGAAGCATACTTATTGTAAAATATAACAAAACCATGATAGGACCGTATAGGTATAGTGTCTTTAGAAACTGGGAAACATAAACAACTGGTTCACAAACCATCTACATTGTCTCCCATTTATTTCATCATATCTAGAGTCCCTTTTGGAATATCCTACTTAATAACCTTCTTCCTAACCTGGGGAAAATAAAACATACAAAAGGGTGAGCTCAAATTCTCAGTATGGGTAAACAAAAGAAATATCAATCATATAATATTCATAAGAACATAACATTTTGAAAATCATAACTTGCAAAAGAGATCATAATATCATAACATGGGATAAATCATTGTAGTGCGATGTAATCCCAATAATCATAAATTAAAATATGAAACTTTGTGGCATACACACATAATCATAGAAACTCATTTCATATTAGTCAAGGCTCATTGCCAAGACCATCATAGCGGACAAAGTCCATTACTGAACCGAGTTCACTCCTTCTTCCAGTCCTGTATCAATAAACTGGATTAACTTGTCGTTCCATCCATCCTTATCTCATGAGATATAAATCATTAACCAATTATTTAGAGGGAGATATAAGTCCCAGCCATCTCATAATGAAACCATTCTTATGTGTGCCACAAAATCACAAATAATATCACAACCCATGTAATAAAAATGAGATTCTTAAACATAATGTCATCATAACATAATACATATAAGATAAAAGGAAATCATAAAATTAATTCCATCATAACATAATCTAATCAATGTAAAAATAGGTATAGAAACAAGACCCAAAATTTTCTGAGATGGAAAATAATTTTGATAAAACACTTGAACTCCATTCTTGAGGAAAATATCATTTCTACTTAGAAAACATTTTACCTTTATTAACATGTTAAACAATATTAAACTAAAAAAAGTTGATTAAAAATAAACATGAATACTTTTAAAGGATTCTTAATGGGAATAATGTTCTATGAAATCATAAAAATACATTAATTCCGTATAAGTTAAAAAAAATATTCTTCTCATACTTTGGCCGGAAAAGTCAAAAAGTACCTTGTACTAAAAACAAAAAAATATTCATTTCATATATTTTACTCACCAAAGGGTAAAATTGGATTTAAAAAATTCTATGAGGATATAAATAATATTACATATTGAGGAAACATGGATGTGGATGATAAATATTCCCCAGTAAATTCTGAAGTATAAACAATCTAAGATAAAAATGAGATTGTGAGATTTTCCCTTACCGTAGGTCTAATTTGCTTCGTACATATCTGAATCTCCTGCATAATGATTTAAATAATCTCATTTACTTATTAAAGAATCATATTAATTGTTATGATATCATATATTTTCATATTCTTATATTCTTATTAGTAATATTTCATTGCAACTTATTATTCAGGTGTTCAATGCTTTATGTTCTTATGCATGTTTTGTCAAATAAATTATTATTCATCTTTTTAGGTTACAGATAACTAATTTCCAGAATGGTATTAGTGTAATATATATCATATTTATTCATTAAATTCATTTTTATAATCATTATTCAATGAATATCATGTAGAACGAGTCGCATCACATCATGGAGACGGTAGGCCGTACGTACGCACGAGCGATGATATCATTCCCATGATCATGGAATTTTATTGAAGTGTATGTATAATATTTCAGAATCAATATAAATTTACAATAATAATATATAGTTATTATTTACACCATTATACCCATCCAAGTAAGGTGGTGGTGGAAAACAGATTACATCATGGCGTGGAGATGTTATTCCGTATGTACGCACGCGCGGTGATTTCGTTTTCTGTAGGATGGATAGAAGGTGAAATAGGGTTGCTTCATATTTATAATGAAATAAAATTATATTAATGATACTTATGTTGTTACTTCATAATTAAACAACTAAAGAAGAGGAAGTGGAAGAAGAAATAATTTTGAAAGAATTGGTAACAGATATTACCTCTTCTTCGACACGCCTCGTTGAAACCTCCTCTTAGGGAACTAATGTTGGTCTTTGAAGAAGACCAGGACCTCAAGAATATTACTATGGGAGTTGATAAGATTAATGGGAAGGGTTTGACCGAGCTTGAAGGCTCAAAGTTGTGTAAAGAGGAGAGGGGGGAGGTTCCCTTTTATAAGGGAGGAGAGGGGACCTTTTGAAATCTAAAAAATATATTAATTTATAACAAATTAAAACCCCACATAAAAACATACAAAATTACTCAAATTATAATATTAGATGAGATAAGGTTGTAATATAATCATCCCATAAAATTTATGCATGTTGGGAATTTATTTTAAACATTATCAACTTGATTTATCTTTATTTAATCTATTTAAATTTATTTATTGTAATAATATTCTAAATATTAAATTACTTATGTGCTGTGAATTATACATAATTATATACTTAATGACATTGTAGACCATATAAATTTATATTTATAATTTATAAATATTTTTTTGATTTTTAAACAATTTTATAATATGTTATTTTTATAAAATAAAAATAGTGTCAATTTTGACACTATTCATTTATTTGAATTTAAATAAAATCTACATAGAGGATATTTTCGAAATAAAAGAATTAATAAATTCATAACAAGTCATATTTATCTAAAAAAGTAGTGGAGAACATTAAATAGTTCATATAATATTTATTTTAATATTTTTAAAACCATTAATTTTATATTTCAATCAATAAAATAACTTCAATATCACAATTGTGTCACCTTTAATGATAATTATTTAACCCCTAAAAATTCTAAATAAATTCACATGATGTATATAAATTTATTATATTTCTGGAGATTATTCAGGATCGATGTTTTATGAAGTTTATCACTAATGTAAAATTATTATACTTGTAAGATTTAAGAGAGTGACAGGTTGTCACTTTCTTTGGTATTAATAACAATTAAATTATTTTATGGGAAAAAAGTCTATAAAATGAATTTATTCATACCATTAGGTGATAAGTGTCTACTTTTAGTCATCCAATAGAATTTTTTCAGGTGTTAGGGTAATTTTATAATCTTATTTTTACCCTTAATTACCTGATTTTCCTTTAACTATAATAAATATAAATTATCTTAGTTACTATTCATAATATCAAAAAAAAGTAACCTATTAACATAATATGGACCCAATTAATTAAAATATGGAATCAATTTTTCAAAATTCAAGACACAGAAGTTTCATCAATTAATTTAAAATTAATATCATTGTTAAGAAAAAGGGTTTTAAAAGTTAAAACAGTACCAGAGATTGAAATGTTTTTACCTATAAACTCAATGTAAAATTAATGGTAATGACATACATTATATGAAATTGTAAAAATATATTCTATTTATACATTAAAACCATTCAATATTATAATTTAACCATATAAATTATTACGATGAAAACAGTTGTTTTAATTAAAATATAGCATGTTTTTACTATTTATTAAAATATGAAAGTTATCAGAATAATATGAAAAAATCATAAAAATTGAATTTTTAAATCTTGATTCAAAAGAAGAATTTTATTTTGTAAAATTGACCTTATAAACTTGTCAAAAATTAGCATTAAAATGGGTGAGCCATCAAAAGGCGGAAAAGTGAACTTTTGAAAAAAATAATTCTTTTATCCGAAAAATTGATTTATTTCTAGTATCATATGTAAAATGAATTATAATGTTATATAAAATGAAAATTTTTGTTAATACTATTTATAATGGCTACATTATATAATATTTTAATAAAATATCTTTGTTTAGTGAAACTCGATATTGCGTACAACACACACTATCGAGGAAGGTTGCTCTTGCGTATAACGCAAGCCAAGTTTGTGTTGTTTGTAGTGAATGATTTATTTGATGTTGCGTATTACATAAGACATAAAAATATATACTTCTCATAAAATATCAGGGTGTTATAGAACTTCTCATGGATGACCGTCCATGTCATGCCTTCCAAATGCTCAACCCCCTAATCATCGAAAATGATCTAAAATTTACCTCAAAACATATAGGCCACTAATGTGAATACTTTATCAGTAAGAGTCCTTGAATGATCCTACATTTTCTCAAAAGTATAAATCTAGAACTCATATTCCTCAAACCAAACCTCTATATTGAACGTTAGATAGTGATTATACTGAAAATCCAAGGGAAGATCATACATAATGAAAACATCCCACCTTAGGTCTCTTTAAATGAAAAAATAATGAAATAAGTGATCTCATATAACTTATCTATCACTTCCACATGTCTCGTTGCTAGAGGCACATTTGTGGTGCTCTCCTCCTTTCGTCGTACCAAGAAACATTATCATGGAGGCATGTATCTATAGTTCCAAACACACATCATAGGATTCATAACACATTATTAAGACATTTTCACAAGTTATATTCACATAAATACATAGAAAAAATATCTCATACACTAACCTTTGGTCAAAAATGTGGAACAAGTACTACGCTCCACCATCACTAACCTAGGACACATATAACACATGGTAAATAACTTTCATATTTTTATGATTCTCATTAGAAACCTATTTTTTAAAATTTTCAATTTATACATTTAAAATTTTAGAAACATTATAAATTCATTATTTAGAACCATTTATGTTAAAATAATCAAGTAAATAATCACATTTCTTATCCAAAACTATCCTATAACCTTATTTTTCATGTGTGTGTAAAATTATACAAGCCATAGAAATTTCTGAGTACCTAGAATGAGGCATTCATACTTGTTGGAACCATGGTCGTTCTACCCATGAACTTGAGTGTCATATGTTTTTCAAGATCATATCATCAAAATCTGGAAAAGAAAGTAGGGGTACCTATGTTTTGGGTTTGTGCATGCATTTGACTAGCGCGACAGAGACGAGGGCAGGTGGACTTGCGTGCTGAGAGGAAACATGCGCGTCGTCGCGCAGGGTGTCTAGAATGACTATAAATATAGGACCACACCTCCTCTTTTTCAATGAAGTTTATACTTAGAGAAAATCAGAGCTCCCATCGTGTAGGTGTTTGGGTCACGCAAGTGGTGGTGGGTCGCGCAAGTAGAAGTTGTGTGACAGTTGTTTGCTGCCCGTCCAAGGTTGTTTGGGTGAGAAAGGGTGTGAGTCTCCCATGTTTTGAGTTGGTAAAAGAGGATTCTCGTAGGTGGTTTAGTGACACTTGTGCACTAGTATTAGAAGAAGCGCGACAGTTAACACTTTCGTGCCAAAATCAGTTTGGGCGTAAAAGGATGTGAGTCGCGCAAGTTTGAAGTTGAAGACGAGATTGTCGCACAAATGGGAGAGGTGAACTCATGTGCCGACATGAAACTTGTGCACCGGCTTGGAGAAGCGCGCCAAGTGTGGTTAAAGAATGCTTGTCCTTTTGGGGCTGCATGAAAGCTGGACGTTTTCCTGACACCTTTAGTGCAATGTGAGATTTGTCTATGGTTGGAAGTTGGACTTCAACAGAGCATCTACATACAATAGAGGATTTATTCATTAGAGATGATGAAGAGACCTTCATGTCTATAAACTGAGTGGGACTTCACCAAAGGTAGTGAGCTAGGTGGAGTCAACGGGAGTGGCCCGAGGGATGCAGTATGCTATCCTTGAACAGTTTTAAAGTCAGTGATTCTGGGACAGAGTGACTTTTCCCAAACCTTTATAATCCACAATGAGTGATGAATTGTGGAATTTGGTACAACCAACAGCCTATCGGTGTATGCTCCTTGGACGTATCCCTTAGTGGTGAACCAAGTAAAAGTTCTTGTGTCATTTCTTTGCATGTGAATGTTTTATTTATTCTCATATCCATCACACAGGTTAAACTAGTTTCTACCAACATGTGAACAAGATCCGTCAGTTTCAAAGAAAAATTTGGCATCAAGATTCACCCATACCCTATTAGGGTGTCTTGGTGTCCTTCAAGTGCTATCAGAGGGAGGTTACTGGTGTTTTATCTATTTTATACTACCATGGAAAATTGAGCCAGTGTTAGGGGAGTTCCCCTCTTTGATGGAAGTAATTTTTAGATTTGGAAGAACTGAATGAGATCTCATCTAATATCCCTTGGAATGGATTTTCTATTTTCCACAATTAAATGTATACATGTTACTGATCCAACAAGGTTGTCTATGACAGATGTATATAGGAAAATTTTTTATGCAGATGTTAAAGCATAGAATTCCCTCACCACAGTACATTCTAATTAGATCTATCTAAAAGTGATGTGTTACACCTTAGCAAAGTCCATGTGGGATAAACTTCCAAATATTTATGAAGGAGAGAACAATGTGAAGGAGGATAAACTAAAAGTCATGCACAATAGGTTCGATGAACTGAAGATGCATCCTGATGAGAATGCAGATTCCTTCTTCAATTGAATTACTGAAGTGGTTGGAGAAATTTAGGGTCTAGGTGAAGAAATAAAAGACATATACATTGTGAAAAAAATATTAAGAAGACTTCCACCCCATTACAATGAAAAGGTTTCTGCCCTTGAGGAAAGAGATCTTTCTAAAAATTCTCTGGATGATCTACTAAGCTGCCTGGTGGCATATATAATGGGGGTCAAACCCAAAGATGTTACGACTCAAGTGAGCGAGAAAATGGCATTCAAAGCCATTGAGAATCTGAAAATATAAAAAGATATTAGAGCTGAATATGATGAGGAAAAAATAAAATCTTTCTCTCATTGCAAATAATTTCTAGAAGGTAAAAGGGAAATTCAAAGGGAATTTACCTGTAGCTTACTTTTGTTGTGGCAAAGTTGGTCACATTTCTTCTCAGTGTTCAAGAAAGATTGATGATGAGAATAGAGATTCTGAAAACATTGAGAAGCCTTAGAAAAGTTTTTTCAAATGGGGGGACTTCATATAAAGATATAAAGTACCAAAGAATAGTTTTTTCTGTGAAGAGAAAGAAGATGATAATGAATTCTGTGATGAAGAAGAACCAGAATTTAGAATAGGAAACCATGCTTCAATGATGCCCACTGTTGAAAAATTATAAGATAATGGTGGAGAAAATCACTTGAAAAATAGTGCAGATCCTATGTTGAAACTTAAGGATTCTATTATTAATCTTAAAATAAAACGTAAGAGTTGGAATAAGTGGAAATGAATTGTAGAAGAATCGACTGAATATGTTGATCAAAATGAAGCTGAAATTAAATGATTAGAAGTGTTGGTGAAAGTATAGTCTAAAATACATGAAATAAATGATGATGTAGTGGATCTAAAGCTGAGAATTGAAGAGAAGGAATAGGACATCAATGACCTCAGCTACAGACTAGAGGAAATGTCCAATACTGTTGAGCGTCTTGAGAAAGAAGTTTTTACTATTAGGAGTAAACATGAAAAAGATTAAGTTCCAAAATAATCAAGGAATAAAATACAGTTTAGAAGGTTCTCAGATGCTGAGATGTTGGAGAGATAAAAACATGGCTTTAATGGAGTTGAAAATATTTTAAATGATCAAAGACTTGCCTGCATGGGAAATAGTGTAATTAGTTGTGAGGGGGAGCCATCATATGCTTCAAATAAAGGTAGCCAACACAAAGGTAAGCTGAAAGTAGGTGATGTGGAAAAGTCATCTGAAGTGTTGAAACAAAAACCCCTAATTCAATCTGAAAGAAGAAAAGAAGATTATCCTCTAGTACCCTTGAAAAAGGTGCCCTCAAACTATTACCCCACCAAAGAATGAATGAGGATAAATAGAAGTGATAAGACATTTCCTCTCATGAAGTGTTAGTTATGTCGATTTTTAGTTCATACCATGTCTTATTGTGAAGAGGCAAGAATCTATCTGAATGGTGAAGAGATGGGAGTTCAATGAAGGATAACAGATTCATATCCAAATTATTTTAAAAGAAAAAATTTCTATGGATATTTTTTTCGTTGTTCTAACATTGGTCATAAAGCTGTTAATTTCAGGCAGATAAGGGACATGGACAGCTCATATCGGAGTTAGAGATAAGTCAAATCACATCAACAATATAGAGTTTCTCTATCAAACAGGGTTCTTCCTCTTGAAGAATACATCGACAATGAATAACCAATGGAAAAACATGAGACAATTGAATGGTCATCAGTTCTCAATACTCAATCCAATCTCTTATGGAAAGAGATGAATAAAATTGAGAAATCCATCCTTTTAGAGGTGGCCCTCAATGATACAAAAAGAAACAGTACCTAGATTCTTGATAGTGGTTGTTCATTTCATATGACAGGTAATGTTGGCCTATTAATGGATATCAAAAGGAAGGTTGATGGTACAGTGTGATTTTGTAATGATGGAGCTCTAAAAATCAAAGGCACTGGAAGTACAGAATTAGCTAATGGAGAGATAAAGAAGAAAGAAGTCCTTTATGTAGATGGCCTATGTCATAATCTACCCAACATGAGTCAACTCTATGAATCAGGACTTATAGTTACTTTTAATAAAAATGGATGCACTATCATGGGAAAGATAAGAAATTCACTTATGAAGGGATGCAGAAAAGAAGGAAACTTGTATCAGGTTGATAGTAAAGAAAATGTTTGTTACATGACTGTTGAAGAAGAAAGAAATTTGTGGAATCAGAGACTGGGACACATCAATCCACAGGACATGGAGAAACTATCAAAATTAAGGATTGTCATGGGCATTCCAAACTTGAAGCGTGAGCGTGAAAATTCTTTTGATGCTTGCATTCGTGGGGATCCATTCCATAGTTCCTATCGGCCAAAGAAGAAAAGGGCATCTCATCTTCATGATATAATTCATACAGACGTATATGGGTAGATAAATGTTGTAGGAACACATTAAGAAAGCTACTTTTTCCTTTTCATAGATGATTACATTAGAATGGCATGTGTAATTGTCAGTCACAGGAAATTACAAGTGCTTGACAGCATGAAAACATATCGGCAAATCAGGGAGAATGATTCTGGACGAACAATCAAATTGTTGTGATCTGAGAATGAAGGGGACTACACGTCCACTGAATTTGAAAATTACCTGGACAAGAATGGGATACAACATGAGGTAGGTTCTGTAAGAACTCCACACAAAAATGGATTTGTTGAACATAGGAATCAACAAGTGAACAATATGGCACAAACTATGCTGATTGAGAGTCGTATTCCATGAAATTACTGTAAAGAGGATTTTTAAGCTGCAGTATATATTCAAAATCGAATAGGACTTTATATGGCTGAGACAAAGACACCATATGAATTGTGGCATGGAAGGAAACCCTCTTTGAAATACTTTCGTGTTTTTGGAAGTAAATGCTTCATCAGGAAAAAAGAAGTAAATTAAGGGAAGTATGGTGACAATGCAGATAATGGAATATTCCTTGGATACTCAATGAACAACAAAGCCTACAAGTGTTTCAACAAGAAATTAGGAAGGATTGTTGAAAGAAGTGATGTTAATATAATTGAAGAGAAAACCAAAAATTCTTCAAGAATGTCATATGCTGATGTGATAGAAAGATAAGAAGAAGGTGAAGGAGGAGAAAATACAAATAATGAAATAGAAGAAGCTGTAAAAAACACTCAGCAGTCACATCATGATGTTGAATCAGAAGAATAATCAGAAGAAGAAACTATTAATGGAGATAATGCAACTGAACCGCACAGGATAAATCGTAGAGCTGAGATTGATCCATATAACATAATTGGGGACAAGAGTTCACCCACTCAAACAAGGAGGATTAGGAATAAATTGCAATCTATTTTTCTGTCAGTTGTGGAGCCATCCTCATTTTAATAAGCTGCAAAGGATGAATCATGGGTGAAATCCATGAATGAAGAGTTATATCAAATTGACAATAATATGACATGGGATCTTATCCAGAGACCCGATGGTCACAATGAGATTGGTACAAAATGGATCTTCAAGAACAAGTTTGACGAGAATGGAATAGTTATTAGAAACAAGGAACGACTGGTATGTAAAGGATACTCCCATATTGAAGGCGTTGTTGTTGAAGAAACCTTTACTCCCTTGGATAGACTGGATTCAATCAGGCTTTTCCATTCCATGGAACTACAAAGTGGATATAACGTATATCAAATGGATGTCAAGACAACATTCTTGAGTGGAGTACTCGAAGAAGAAGTCTACATTGAACCAAAAGTGGTTCTTGTTGTTGGTACTGATGAAACAAAGGTCTGCAAACTAAAGAAAGCTCTATATCGTTTGAAGCAGGCACCATGAGCATGGTATTCCCGGCAGGACTCGTATCTCAAGAAACTAGAATTCAAAAGAGGAGGAGTAGAACAAAATCTATATGTGAATAATTCTCCAAAATATTATTTCATGGTTCTAGTCTACGTTGATGACATTATATTTGGTGGAAGCAGGCAGAAATCAGTGGATGAATTTTCCAATCTCATGAAATCATAATTTTAAATGTCTATAATTGGGGAGATAACATATTTCCTGGGGCTGCAGGTGATTTAAAGGCAGTATTACACTTTCATTTAACAAGAAAAGTATGCAAGATAGCTTCTGAAGAAGTTTAATATGCAAGACTCCAAACCAATATCAACCCCGATTGCAGTTGGAACCATACATGGAAAGCATGAGGATGGGGTATCTGTAGACCCCAATATGTACAGGAGGATAATTGGGAGCCTACTATACCTGACAACGACATGGATAGATATTGTATTTGCAACCTGTCTAGTAGCCCGCTTTCATAGTAATCCAAAGGAGGAACATATGAGAGTAGTAAAAAGAATCACGAGGTATATTCATGGTACTGAAAATTGTGGTGTATACTTTACTACAGGAAGAGATAGTGAATTATCAGCATTTTTTGATGTTGAGTGGGCTAGCGATGTAGTGGATAGAAAGTCCACCAGTGGTGGAGAATTCTATATTGGGAATAAATGTGTTGGCTGGTTGATCAAGAAACAAGAAAGGACTTCTCTTAGCACTGCTGAAGCTGATTATATATCTTTCACAAAGTCATGCACACAACTGCTATGGATGAAGCAACAACTAACAGATATTGGTGATGAGGTGAAGCAACCAATGTTAATTTATTGTAATAACAATAGCACAATTTATCTTACGAAGAATCATGTTCATCATTGTCGTAAAGAAAATATTGAAATCAGGTATCACTTCTTCAATGAAATAGTTGAGCAAGGTGTGATTAGAATGGATCGTGTGGGAACTCATGAGCAAGTGGTTGATATCCTGACCAAACCACTTCCAGCAGCAGTGTTTGAGAAGCATCGGTTGAACCTTGGTGTTCAAACACCTCCCATTGCCTAAGGAGGTTATGCAATACCCCTCTCCCCAGTTATGTTACTTGATTTTAATCTGTTTATGGATTCGATGCAGGTTTGTGGGGGAGATACTATCTAGGGGGACTGTGGTTTTAGATGAATAATGAACAATTACCAGTATTTGGTATTACTTTCAATGGGGGAGAAAGGAATAAATTCAAGCATGTAATGATTTTGTGACAGGTTGAGAATACAGTGTTAGTGATCGGATGAGAAGGAATACATTGGACATGTAATTCTTTTGTGACACTGTAAGAGAATTTCATGGGAGTCATTGAGAATTACGAAACACCGGAACCAAATTCAAGCTTCCTCTCTTGTTTTCTACACCGATCATTTCTCACATAGACTTAGAGAATTGTCTCAGGTGATTATTGCATTTGTGTCTTGACTATGGAAGCTGCTTTATTGAATTTATTTACTGATTTCCAAGAACCCCAAAGGGGGGGATTTTTGGAACCATGGTCATTCTATGCATGAACTGGAGTATGTTTTGTGTTTGTTTTCAATCCTTAGTGGAAGTTTAGAACGTGTACTAGTAAAGGGATCATACAGAACAAGCAGATAAGAGTATTAAAGGTTTCATCTTTTTTCAGTGTTTTCCAAATTTCTGGACCTCAAAATTGAAAAATGTTGAATAGACATTTTGATAAAGGGACTTGAGTGCTGATGACTTAGAGGGTGAAAACTTGCGCTCCATATGTTTTTAAATATAAGCTCATCAAAATATGGCCAAGTAAGTAGGGGCGCCCATGTTTTGGGTTCGGTTGCACAAGTGACTAACGTGGAAGAGACTAGGGTGACTATACTTGCGTGCCAAGCGGAAACTTGTGCCCCATTGCACATGGTACTTAGAATGCCTATAAATAGATAACTGCCCCTCCACTTTTTTTAGTGAAGTTCAGACTAAGAGAAAATCATATCTCTTGTCGCGTAGGTGCTTGGGTCATGGAAGTGGTGGTGGGTCGTGCAAGTTGAAGTTGCGTGACAATTTTTTGCAGTGCATCGAAGGCGGTTTGGGCGAGAAAGGGTGTGAGTCGCCCAAGATTTTAGTTGGTAATGGATGTTTAGCACAAGTGGATTGGTGACACTTGCGTGCTAGGATTTGAAGAGGTGTGACAGTTGATTTTTGTGCGCCAGAATCAATTAGGGCATAAAAGGGAGTGAGTCACGCATGATTGAAGTTTGATGAATTGAGTGTCACGCAAGTGGCAGAGGTGAACTTGCGTGCCATCTAGAAACTTGCATGCCGGATTGGAGAAGCGTTCCCGTTGTTGTTAAAGCATGCCGGTCTTTTTGGGGATTCATGAAAGCTGGATGTTTGACCGATACCTTTTGTGAAAAGTGAGATTTGTCTACGGGTGGATGTTGGACTTCAATAGAGCATCTACATACAATGGAGGATGTATTCATTAGCGATGATGAAGAGACATTCACGTCAATAAACTGAGTGGGACTTCACCAAAGGAAGTGAGCCAGGGGAGTCAACGGGAGTGCCCAAGGGACATAGTAGGAAATCCCTAAATAGTTGTAAAGGCAGTGAGCCTGGGAAAGAGATACTGTTCCCAAACCTTTGTAATCCATAACGAGTGAAGAATAGTGTAATTTGGTACGACCAACAACCTGTCCGTGTATTCTCTTTGGATGTATCCCTTAGCGATGAACCATGTAAAAAGTGTTGTGTCATTTCATTGCAAGTTAATTTTTTATTTATTCTCATATCCATCATATAGGTTAAACTAGTTTTTACCAACGTGGGAACAAGACCTGTCTGTTTAAAAGAAAAAGTTGACACACTTTTTCACCCCCCCCCCCTTTCAGGGTGTCCCGAGGTCCTTCAATACTGAACTCTCATAACATTATGGTCAATGTGTAAAATAAAATAAAATAATTACATCACACAACAAGTTCATCATCCTAGTTGAAATAAAATTCAACTATAATAACAAATAATAAGAACAAACATCCCACCCAAGGTACTTGGATTTTCCCCAGCACATGTGTTAGCTACTCCCGAACATGATCTCATTAACATTTCTTAACACCTCATAATCAATGATACACTATTCAAAAATAATAAAATTACCAAACTAAATATATGATCTTACGCCACATTGTAACATCATTACACAAATTCCACATTTCGAGGGCCAGACCTAGTTTGTTACAGGAAATCAAGAATGTCTCTCCAAACTCCCTAGGATGTTAACTAATAGTGAGGGTCTAATATATCATGTGAGAAGATAATAACCTATTTATAAATTAAATAAAACCAAATAAATAAATATAAAAAGTAGAAAAAATAAAAATATATAATAACCTTTATATAAACCACGAATCACATAGAGAATCCCAAAAAATGAAAACATTCTTCAACTAATGTAGTAGACATGTCATTCCATATAAAGGTCATGTTTCAAATGAAAACCCAAAATAAATACACACTCACAACTCCCAAGTGGGTCCTGAAATCATGTTTGGTTCCCTCATCTATGCTCCATCCCAAATTGCAACTCTGTCATCTAATATAGGTAACTTTCTGTTATCCTGTCTAGAAAACATGACGCCCATTTAGTCACTAAACTGCGGCTTGAGTAGGGTGTCATTATAACTCATTAGGCCACCACCAATTTTATCTACTGAAATATAGAGTCTCCAAACGTGTATGTAGATGTAAAAATATTACAATACATAATAATAATGTAAAGAGGTTTAACATTTATTATTCTTTAATTAGACACATTGGCCCTTAGTTCCATGATGACACCAAATCCAATCATACTTGATTTGGCATGTGCCTATGTCTGAACCATACACCATTGGTATTTTACACATCAATCATTCATGATATTCCATTATTTAATCGAATTAGAATTTTATTTTAGTACCTTTACGCATCAATCCGGATAATATTAACACATATTTTTGGAGCGTCATTACAACATCATTATCACGATGTCTTAGAGTATCATTCTAGAACCAAACTCTTGTATACATTGTGAATAAGTCGAACAATAATATACATGCATTAATTAGTTTCCAAGAGAATCCTTCTAGTCACCCATAGATGATTATCATAATTCCAAAACCCAAACAACATTTTTCTCCTTTACATACATATATATATATATATATCATTGTTCAACATTGATGACCATCTTATTAATCAATCACAACATGGTGCGTCATTTCCTTTATCAAACACAACCATGGTTCATTACTTTTGATACAATAAATACATAAGAAATCCCATATTAATCCATTTATCAATAATTAATATACATCTCATTAACTTTTCAATGTCAATCCAATGAACCCTTTAAATCCCTTTATAATACCATGAAACAAGGATTTATTTCAATTTTATAAACCCATTATTTCCCCCAATAGATTCCATAAATTATCAGTTCTGGTGTATTGGAACATCTCATAGGATACCATAAATCCTGGTCAGGTAATTTCTAATGGATCCAATGTCATCCATGAAGGGTATCACAATTTTGATAGGGATCAATTCACATTTATTAATCCAAACATATTTGTTAAATAAGTATGTGAAACGTCACAATTTTATGCATATAAAATGCATCGAAACTATGGAAAATACCATGTAGTCTACCTAACCAAGGGTTTTTTAGGAACATTTTCCTAACCTTATCCCATAATTCAGTGTAGAAAGTCCAAAAACAATGAACAGTACAAAAGGTATGATGAAATAGTCTTGGATATCATTTCCATAAACATATACATCTATAAAACATCATAATTACCATCAAGGAACATGGATAAATCAACATATGATTGTATATATGGTTTTTGAAAATGAAAGAGTATATATCTAGTATGAATAACCACAAGTGAAGACTTACTTGAGGATATAGATCTCCAATGGTCTATAAATTACCCAAAACATGTTCTCTGATCAAATGAAATATCCTCTAAATCCTTTGGTAGAAAAAGTAATTCAGAAATATATAATATTAGGGGGAAAATTGGGCCTTAATATCTTAATCCAGAATAGATCCACATATTTTGGGCTGAAACCTATATCCTACATGGTTACTCTAGAATGTTTTGAAATCTATGCACCAACCATGTGTTGTTACTCTATAAAGAAAAAATCATGTATGCTTGTATTTCATAGTTAAACAAACTACAAACCAACTATTTTGTTCACCGCTATCCATCATGGAATAGTTTTACCTAATCTCCAACCCCGTTTACAAAAATATTGTGTCAAAAGTTCTCTCTCCCAGTGCTCATTGGCTTACCTTGCACAGTTTCTCGGATGAGGCTACATGATTTTGGTAATCTATATCGCAACTATGAACTATAAAAAAAAACCAAAACTACCAAAACTCACCCAAATTCAACCAAGACAATCCCATACAAAAATTAGATCAAAAGGAGTTTATAAATTATTTGAAAACAGGTATGGGACATCTCATGAATTTTTAGGATCTTACAAATATAGTGTATTCATACTAAAAAACACAATTAAATAGTTTTAAATCCCACAATGATATCAAATTTATTCATACATTCCACAATAAATAATTTATAAGGAATAAACAAAATTTGAATACCAAAATGAAATAATGGAATGAAAATTTTTAATGGGAATAAGGGGAATCCAAGATTAAATATATTAGCTTCAATAGAGATGAAAAACTATGGGGATAAAGATAATGTATACAAACCCTAAACTCAAAAAACCCCATAATAAGATTCAACAAGAACCCTAAATTCACCCATAAGGGCTCTATGGTTCCTGGGAGAATCCATTCCTAGAGGGAAAGAGAGAGGGAAGGAATACAGAAATAAATAGATAAATAAATTCTTTAAATCCTCATGGAAATTTCCAAAAATAATAAAATAATCAAGGGATAGTTAGCCAGGAGATCCTCCTTGGGAATCAAAGGGTTGATTGGCATAAATGAGTGAGAAAGTGGTTAGACTCCTCTTAATTGATGAATTTTGTTTTGAGAAATTCCAAATGAAATTAACAGTTGTGAAATAAAAATGGTTTGGTTTCCCGATTTCCAATCCACGAACCAAAATTCCACTAGAGACTACGTAATAAATTATCACACACATAGTATCATTGAAAATACTTCCAAACTACATGAAAACTATTTCCAACCACTACCTTTTCAAAAAAGCTCACACGGTTTCGTAGAAACTCTATACAGATGGATATAATATATAAAAACCATGAAAAATGGATCCCTCATCATACATGGCCCATACAAACCATTAATACTAACCATTAGGGATAATAGTCCTTCTCAAAAAAAATCCTCTAAAAACATGAAATTATAACATAAAAATATTATAACACAAAATGACTCAAAATAAGCTGAACTACTACCAAATCAATAAAAATAGTTTTTCTGGGTGTGTCACATCACCATGCCATATTATAATCCACCCTAAGAAAGTCTAGTCCAAAAAAACATGAGATAAAAGAAAAGATATGATGGGGAACTAACCTAAAGCACCCCAAAATTATTCAACATCAAATCGAACAACCTATATCCTCAAAATGATCAAACCAATCATCAAAATGGTTTCTATATTCCACTATGAACTACTAAAAAAGTGGCTCAATCATGATATCCTATGCATCATGGGAGAGCTCCCATGCTCTCACCACCATTTATAACCCTCCAACATGGTGGTAGTAAAGAAAAACTACTAAGAGGTTTCCCCTATAACAACCACAAAATTGTGATAGAAATCCAATCCCAAAATAGAATCACTTCCAAACCCCATAGTGGAAGACAAGTATAAGAATCCACTAATTAATGACATAAGCTATCACCTCAGCTTGCAAGACATATAAAAAACCAAGGGTAAAAACCTGGATCACCCCCCCCCCCAACAGTTAATCCGAAGTGGACATCGACAAACAACAACTAGTATTCCAAAGTAAACTGCAAGAAAACAATCCAATTTACAAAATCATACATGCAGCACCTTTCTCATGTCCAAACAATGATCAATTAAAATGGACAATATAGAAACAAGTTAAACCAAAACTCTCATGTAAGGTTCTCCTAAACTACAAGGCTCATCAAAACAGTACTCACAGCCGACAAAAAAAGAACGAGTCAAACTAAAACAATATCCTCAAAAACTTACATTAAGGGATATTTCATAAAAGGAACAAGGAATTCTATGAATGTCATTTAAAACCCTCCAGAACAGACATATAAAAATGTAACCATCCACAATTTTCCAATAATAATATCTAATTATCTAAAATTAATATTATAATGATCAATGTAAATGAGCTAAAATTGATAACTCATCCACAAAAAGATCAAACATGAGACCTATTATAATATACCAACTTCAGAGACATCTAATGATGACAGAAATGGCCACCAAAAATGAAGACTCTGTGAGGCATGAGATATGAAGGATTATAATTCCCTAGTTACCAACCATAGAAACACATGATAGATCATTTCTTCCCATTAAAAGACACTTTGGACCATTCTTTGGCTCATCCTACTTCTTCTTCTTACACATTGGGTTATCATTATTCCTAGCTAATAGAACTAAGGCATCACCAACCATATTTTACCTTGAATGGTCATATTACACTTGAATAGACTCATTGACCACCCCATCAAAATATGATAGTCCATACACAATTATATATATACCAAAATATCATGGAATTCGACATCTAATGAAATGATATTTTTTTGAATCCCTGACAACCATCTTTGCATAAAAAATAACCAACTATGAAATGGGATAGGAATACTCCCTCATTGAGCGGTCACCCTAATGAAGGATAATATGATCAATAGATTTATCCTCTATCACATACTCATATAAGAACCACTAAATTTATGTAATCAGAAAGAAATCCCAAGAAAAACCTTAATTACATTTAGATTTTATCATTATCTCCCACTAAATGTGGATAAAACCGATTGGAAAGCTCTAAACATCTCTCACTCATAAATATTTGGGTATATTAATGGTATTGAGGGTCACCTTAATCCCTTACAACAACTATCGTCCTTCTGTTTACCACTAATCTCCATTGAATGAAGTTATATGTTGATTCAAGAAGTCCAATATAGAGTCTTAGCATAATGAAGGTTCAATGTCCACCACTCCACTCAAAGTCTTGGTAGGATTTGGAATTGGAAAATCATTTTCTACTATTCTTGGATAATGGTATGATTGAAAAATACTGCATGATCTACATCAATTAATTCCCCAAAAAATCAAATGATTTCTCCATGAGTTAATAATATATTCAAACAATAACTCACTAAGAAAGGAACACATCATCCACAGGAAATGAAGAAACCTTTATTTTGAAAAACCCATATTTCACAAATGATTTTGAAATCATCATCAAAAAGGTGTATGATTAGAATCCATGTTAACACAATATTTAAAAACAAAACAACCTCAGTGGAATACACACATCTCAAACAAGGAACTCTATAAAAAATCCTTTTAAATATTCACATTATTTTGAGAATAAATAATCTAAATATTGGTCATAAAAACTCACATTCCTTTTGAAAACACATTCCAAAATATATTAATATAAAACATACTTATCAAAATTATTTATAAAACCATTCTTGAAAATATTTATTTTCCAAAATCACTTTATTTTCCTTTAAAATCTTTAAAAAAAAGGGATATCTAATCCCTACACAAGAATGCAATCATGGTTCACAAGAACTATATCCACAAAATACAACATAACATTCCCAAATACAACTCAAAATGTGAGAATCACTTCATGATAAGTTCAAAATCATGCGGAATCATGACAGGCCAACATGGGAAGAAATATTGATGCTCATTCTTTGGCCACATGAGTTGGAAAATAGTGCAACTACAGTAAAACACACACTACAATAGAGGAAAACTAAATTTCACGGGAACCGCACAAGAACAAAATAGTTTCAAAATCCATGAAATTTGACCATTCATCTCACAAATCTACCATTTTCAGTCTCAAATAATTTAAAGAACCAAAAATATAACTAACTTTTTCAAAGGTTATGGAAAAAACATCAATTTATATCATGATTCATCATCAAAAATTAAAATCCCAAATTCACAATTCTAAACCCAAATTGTCATAACATATTGATTCTCAGGATGATTGAGTGCTAGAGAGACCCCCCCCTCCCATTCCACTCAAACTATATCATCTTTTGTTTCCTTTATACAATTGCATTCCAAAATAATAAGGTCTATGAAAAATGTTTTTAGCTTAACAAATAAAACATAAAACCTATGAAACTATTTTGTAATGAACCTTCCCAAGAAGCCAAGGAACCCGACACCTAACACGGCATCTCACAATACCTGAAGGGAATTCCAAAATCCCCGTGGTGTGGAAATTAGTTCCATAGAATCATAGGAATCCCTTGGGGAATAATTTCTCCTAATTTGGAGAAAACACATAGTGGAACAAATAAATGTAAGTGCCAAAATGAATAAACACACTACACAGGTCATTACCAACCACCCTGATACAACCAATTTTCATTCACATAATAGTACCCCATAAATAATAGATAAAATAAAGAATAATCCAATAAAAAATTAATCAAAATAAAACAACTTCCAAAAAATTTGAGTTGTGCATAAACTGTAACTATACAACCTTTAGTATCTCACTGTCTCCAAAATCACCCCACATAGGCCATGAGGATCAATTTTGAACCCAAGTGGGGACCTAGATCATGAAATATAAAGTCAAGAGCTAAAAAGTATTGTAGTTCAACACAACCCACCTAAACTATGAAATTAATTTCATAAAGAAATTCATCAATAATAGTTTGAAAATAATGTTAGAAATTAAGACTTTCAAAACGAAATTATGGAAAAAATAATAATTCCATAATCATATTTCAAAATATTCCTATTATTTTTATGAAACAGAAAAAAAATATTTGATAACATTTCATTCAGCAAAAGTAATTTTCAAACCACACACCTATCAACATTTCTAAAAACTACCATATTTTTTATATAAAATGAAAAAATACACCATATAAACATTTTACCAGATGAAGAATTCATTAAACCAAAAATACCCATTTTGAAATATATATAGAAAAAACTCACATGAGTCATTAAAATTGACAATAGTTTTTCTACAAATCCATGAAAACTCAATGTTTTCCAAGGAAATGATCCGAAAAAATGATTCGACTACAATTAATCATACACCATATATCACAAGGTATGAACCAATATAATCAATAAATGGTGTTATTGTAATGAATGATGATAAAACGAAAAAAAATGATAATTAGATAAAAATCATTCATATCAATAACTACTCAAGTAATATTTTTTTTCATGGGATAGACATTAGGTCCCTACCAAGTTATGAATCTAACTATACCTAATTTTTTCACTTCATGAACTAGTTATCAGTATATGCTGAAATCTAAACAACAATTCATCCAACTATTTCACATAAACTTCATTACAATGAAACCCCAACCTAGAACTTCTTCATTGAATGATTGGAGGGAAACTAGTGGCCTAAGTTCCAACTATATGAATAGAATTAGATGCCCAACATTGTACAAAGGCTCGCACAATAAAATTGCAACAGAGGTGAAATGAATATCAGGCCAACTATAACACGCATGGAAAAAGAAATGGAAAAAAGCTCACCCCCTAACACCGAAGAAATTAATATCCCTATATCACATGCATCAATAGAAAAAATTAATTATTCCCATAAAACTAATTAACAAGAAACACATACTGATAAATAACCCTCACAAGGGGTAAAAAAATCAAGGGGAAATGAAGGGTTGTCATTCAAATCAACTACTTTAAAACCAAAGGTTCAACTAGGACTTTAATATGAAAACATTCCTTAAGAAGACATGACGTTTTAAATTTCATATGACACCACATTAGGTATTTCACTGAAAATATTGGTAACCACAAACACCATTTAAAAATATTTGAAAAACACTCATAATATTGATCCTTTTTCATTGAAATCCTAAAAAGGTCAAAAGGATAACCATTTCCATCAAATACAATTCTAAACAGACATTAATCTAATTTCCATGTGGTCTAAACCACACAATCATTTCAAATCCCCATTTAATATCCAATAATTAACCCCTGTAAAACAAATTTGTTTTTAAAAATCTCTCTTTGAATCAAAAATAATACATTAAAACTTTGTTTTCACTCACTGAAAAATAAAACTATATATGCGATCCAAAAACTACATTTAAAACCATTTCAAAAATGATGTGGCATTTCACAAAAATCATATCACATGAATACATTCTATATCAAAGATGAAAATATAGAATTTATAAGAGAACACTTTATACTAAGACCAAAATAAAACAAAATGGTTTTGAATCACTTAAATTATATAAAATTTATCCCAACATGGGATAAAAAGAAACTTATAAAGCATAATCACATATAGAATTCACAAATGAAAAATATTATAGAAACACCTACGTGGTAGAAGTATAAACCTAGCTGAAATGTTTCGATTTCGATGACGAGCACACCCACAGAGATAGAATTGGTGTATACAAACCCATGAGAGTAAAAATCCAATAATTATTTCCAATAAAATTTATATGATTGGCCATAAGGGATCTAGGGTTCATTGGAGAATCCAAACCCAACATGAGAGAGAGAAGAAAATGAGAAATAATTAGAGAACTAAATACCTCAATTTCACATAGAAATCACCAAATATAATCAAATAATCAATAGATGATGATTTTGTAGCTCATCCTTAGGATCCCAAGAGTTATTCGATGTAAATTGAGGAGAATCGGGGGAAACCGATCTAAATTATATTTTTTTTATTTTGGAAATTCAAAAAATAATAACCCTAGGGAAAGTCATAGTATTTTTTCACATGGCTTAACAAACTTTAAACCAACATTTAACAGAACACTAGCTAAGCCAATATCACTCACATAGTTTAGCTACATGGTCTACCAAAATATGTTAAAACTATGTTCTATATTCTTTCTAGTAAAAATAGACTACAATGTTTCATGGGAGCTCCACATGGTTAACAAAACATGCGGAATCAATGAAAAAATAGATGAATCCATGAAAAAACTTCTCTCTCACCAGATAGTTCCATCCACACAAGAACAATAGGATTACAACAAGTGGGGTGTGATTAATGTTATTCTCCCTAAAATCATCAAAATACATGAAATAGTATCCTAGAAACTATGAAAACTCAACACAACTCAAGATAACATAATATAATTCAAAATCAATAATATAGTGACATGGGGGGTTCCATAAGAAATTTTGGGTGTGGTATTATTTTATTATTGTATCTTTCATACATACGATTATAATGTTAAGTCCTTTATAAAAATAAAAATAAAGGCTTTAAAAAGATTTTATTTTTTTCTTTTAATAGTGTTGAAAATTTCAAAAATATTATTTTTTGTGGAAATATTTGGTCAAAAAACTAATTTGTAAAGACTATTGTGTGATAAAGGAATGTTTGAAGAAGAAAAATTGTTTTTTAATTGGTTTAAAATGGTTAGGGTTTTAGATATTGAAAATGAGATTAATATTTTGAATCTATATAATGATTTATATAAGAAGTCAAATGACTTTTTTAAATTATAATGGATTTACACAATGATTTAAAATTTAGAATAAAATTGTATTACTTTATTTAAAGACCCCTACCCAAGTAGAATAGAGCCAGTGGTTAATTTATTACATTTTTACTGAATAGTGGTGATCATATCCCAATGTACTGAATATTTTTTTGTACTCTTTATAAATTAGATACATACTTAAATCCGACATTACCTTTGAAAAAATAAAATATAGCAAAGTATTATTTTATAACAACAATCATATCATATTTCCTAGAACCCATTGGAATGTACACATAATATAGGAGTGATCTTATATTATTAGTATGGTTATGAATACAAAGGAAGATAACATGGAATATATAAGACACAGATAATATGAAAATATTAAATGATGATATAAAAATTCTATATATCTAATCATGTGATCATAAAATGTATCCATGGATTCCATAACTATTGAAATTATCACCATGAAATTAAAAAAGACATTTTAAAATTATTGAATTTATAATTTTGGACATCATAAATTTATATTGAATTACTCATTCCAGAACATATTACATAAATGGGTAAGGGCTCTATCAAATACACAAACTAGTGTGTCTCATTAAGACAACTCATGCATTTAGGAACTATAACATTTCCGGATTTTCATTCCCCATACTAGTTGACACTATAAATAGTAATAATAATAGTTGGAAACTAGGCCGCAAGCACTCATACCCATACACCAGAGGCTTAATACTAGTAATGAAGCACTAGGGTCAATTTTTGTGGAGATTACTCCCTTAAATATGAGTAACAAACTAATAGAAATAAACAAACATCATTCATACCTATACATAATAGTAGTGTTGATGAAAATTAATTTAATATGTTTTTAATATAAAATTAAATATAGTAATGGCCCAAGTGGCTTTTTATACATACAACACTGATCACCAAATGGTTTAATCCCATACAGGATATATAAAAGAAACTGAAATAGAATTATGTGGATCTAATACTAACTCCATGCCATAGAACAAACCTAATATCCCTAAAATTGTCGATCTTCTCTAGCCTAAACATAATAATCTGAATGAGGAGATACACTAAATCATACTACCCTAGTCCTTACCCTTCTCCATCATGCATTAATTCTCAACCTAAAAACATAAATAGGGTCTTCTTGCACACTGAGGTTCATGTTTAGAGGATGAAAAATAAATCTTACTACACCGCCCCCAATTGTAAACCAACAATATATTATCATAATTCATTCTCATGAAATTTTTTCACCCTAGATGAGAAACAACTAAATAAATAATGAAAATACATAGTCAAACCATGCTCCCATTATACCGATCTACTAGAACAATTTTGAACAATTAATTGATCTAGATTTCATACAACTCAATCTATGTAGGTAAAAGTTGATCCTTGGATCCATAATCCAAATTGACTATACTAGCTTTGTCCAATTAAATAGTGACTCTTGTTACTTTCTATTATTTAACAAAAACTATGACCTGATGTACGTAAATAAGGAATCCATCAATAATGGTAACCAACTATAAAAATTATAATTCTTTCATCCTATGATCCCTTACAAGGAATTCCATATCAGGAAACAAAGTATCACTCAAGGTAAAATATAATCTCATTCTCCAAATGAGCTCGTACAAATAAATATATATAAGTAATCTTTGTATCAGTCAAGGGAAAATATAACCACATTATAATCATAGAACACCACATCCATTGTGGACATCCATGTCTACTAATCTCAGTAATATTAATAAAATTTCATGTCCCCTATAGAATTCTTTTTCCACTATGCATTTTCATGTCAACTAACATTTAGTTGGTAAGGATCAAAAGTTAGATCATAATAAGTACATCTATACATACTGATATGTTAATATCCAAACATGTATTCTCCATAGCTATATCCTAGGACGTACATCTGGTAATCCAAAATAACATTACAGTCTATAAAAAAAGTCTTAGAGTATGGATCCCATGAAGTACCTATGAAAATCACGATAATATATTAGTTCACATCAGGCTAATCATTTAATTACTAGGAAGTACCTATTGCTATTACAGTTATATCAAGTCTGACCATATAAATACATAAATAAACTAGTGAGGATTGATGAGTGCAAAAACCCACCAATAAATAGACTAGTGAGGATTGATGAATACAAAAACCCACAAATAGATCCATAACCACTCATGATATTATATTTGTAATGGGTTCTATGTTAAAGTCACTACCATATCTACAATAACCTATAATTCACTAGTTTAGGGTCATCCAAATATCAAGGTACCAATTGGGTCCATTAGTATAAAATACTGGAGTGGCATCCCACTTCAGATCCTCTAATTTATCACGTAATTAAAGGAATCCTTTATGGAATCATAAAAAATAGTAAACTAGTGGCGGAATCTTACTTGGGATCCTAAGATAGAATAAATAAGATGGGGAAACCAACATTGGATTCTCTATGTCGCACAATGGTCTATATCAGATCACAGCCTCATAGACCTATATAGGAAGACCTCCATATAGAGATGTCTGTGAGGGACTTACTAAAAAACACAAGTCTAAGGAGATAATCAAGACCCCACTTAGACCAGTTTATAAATCTAGGTTGGTTTGAACACCCAACCAAACATATCTCATCATGTCATATCCCAGTCCTGCTAACCGTAGACTATCTCGAGATACATGAAATAAGGATCTTAGGTAATCTAGGAAAATTACACTATTCATTTCACATGGCCCTTAGGTGGATCTAATCATTTGAATCGCTCTTAGAGATAACATAATCCTTAAGTATAGTAATAACCTCTCCATTATAACTTGATTTCCCAAAAATTCCTCTTAGTAGTCCTCAAATCAAACAAATGGTTATACCATTATAATCTATATGGAGAGACACTCAAAATGGGCTCATATTAATTCAAATTTTGAATCGTGGGTTCAAAATCATTGAAAACCTTAAATGGGTAGTAAATTAGAAGTACACAGTGTGTATTCCCTATTATACTTCATTTACTCTCAAATACCCATAGGGTAATTTAATTTAGCTACACATGGCTTGTAAAACCCGTGTACATGGTTTGTAAAACATTTACATGGTGTATAACCTACATGGGGTAGCATCTGTAGTGCCTCACAGGGAATATTTATTTGTTTGTGCCTATTAATGTATTTATAAATTAATTTTAACCCACATGGGGTCTAGTCGTGTACCCTACATGGTCGTGTTCCCTTACCCATGCTATCTAGAAATGTGATTCGCTATATGTCCAAGTATGACTATGTGTCGTATAACCAAGGTTAATGGTATGTATTTCTGAAAAATCATATCTCCTGAATAGGAAGAGTAAAAAAACATGTTTTCATTGAACCACATTGTTGGTGATCAGGATTGTGCAAATGAAAACCCCTTCAATCATACAGAAACACTACATTTCTCCCAATTATGAATAAATAGACCCACTGGGGGTACATGGAAGCCATTATAGGTCATTAAAACTAGAAATAAGATACTATATGGGTATTTATGGAAAATAATAAAAATTATTTACCTTTGAGTGGAATACATTTAATATATTTCCCATATACATAATCCATGGTTACCACATGATGATTCGTCTCTTCACATGCTCTTCTATTACACCTAACATCCTCTCCCACTCCCTATATTTCCCTCTATCCATTTTTATACATTTTATATGGGGTATCCAACTTCATTGTATGCATGAACAAATGGTGAATATGAAAAATGAAAAGGGAAAAATAAAGGGGTAAAATGAAAGGAAAAGAAAAGGTGGATTAGGCCCAACCTCAGTACTCGACTAAATTTTATGAAATGACTATGAAAAACCACATTCTAGAACAATGCTAGATATTAAATCTCAATTTGAAACTCCGTTAAAATAACATAGTGAATTAACTGAGTGAAAATAAATTATTTTTTAAAAAAATAACCATTAATTAATAATTTTCCATTATAACTCAAATGGATCAGAATTCACCCAAATTCCTATCTGAGGGAAAGAACCCTATTAAAGAAACAAATGAATTGAGAAAAACATTATTTGAACTCATATTCTTTGGGAAATACTATTTTACACATTATGATAATCTAAAAGGAAAAATTAAAATTTCTACACAAATTCAATGTCTATAAAAATATGGCCCATTAAAACCTCCATACTAAAACTCTTATCATCTCCATGAAGCCTTGGTGTTCAACCAACATCTATTCTCCCATTCTGAGATTCTCTAAAACTACAATATATTAACTATCCAACAAATAGAATCATGACAACATCTATCCACATAAGGATGAAATTTCACCTTGAATTATTTGTTACTCCTCAATATATGAACTTCTTTATCATCCCCCTGCAAAAAAAACTCAGTGTTCCATATTTCATGTTTCATTTAACACTGATTGAAACTAATTTCATTAACCAAACTCATCCACCCAACTGTTAGCCTAAATCCTTAAAACATCATCCATTCCCACTGCTTGGGAACAATTATCATAGTAAAAACCAAATTTCAACACATAATAATGGTCACCAACCTCAAACAGGCAATGTTTCACTCCCCAGCATTTGGATTTACCATGTACCTATCCTTCAGATAATCCTAAACATGTTTCTCTATCATTCCATGAAATATATTTATATAAAACCACATACAGTCAATGTTATCACAATGTAATTAGGGTAATTTAAATATATTTTCATCATTTTATCTAAACTATGAGTACACTAATATTCCATTGATCATTATGTATCACTCTCCATGGTCTACATATTCATAAATCTAGGCTATGCTTACCTTTATTTAACCCATAAGAGAACATCTCTGGACAATGTGCATCCAGTTATAACTACATGTTAACCACCGCATAGCAAATGATTTATTCATGATGTATTATCTACCAAGAAAGGAAAAAAATTATCATAAATCCCAATAAAAAAATGATAGCATCATTTTGTTAAAACCATAGATCCTCACCTTGCACATGTTTTCTCACCTATTTACAATTTAAACAGTGCCACATGTTGCAAATGGGAGCCATTATCACCTGACACACACTCCCACAAGTAGTCCACTACTGGGATAAGATGAATGTTCAATATAGAACATCAGTGTCATTTATTTAGAAGCTCCAATGCAACTCCACAAAAAAATAGACCCCTCATGGGTTCCATGATTTATTCCATTACTTCCAATCACACTAAATCCTTTTCTAATATTAAATAATCAACCAGACAAACATTTTTCAACATGTTCAGGCACCCAAATAGTAATTCCCATGGAATCTGGAATCAAAATATAAGAACCCAAGGTTCTTCCTCAGAAACCAAATGTATCAAACTACCAATAAATTAAAACCCTAATCACTTCCCATGAATCAGTCTCTATATGATTATATCATAAGACCACTGCCTAAAAATTAATCAATAAGAACCCAATCTGACAACTCTCATGGTATTCCCTAAATTAATGTAAACATTGGCCTGTAAAGTTCTGAGTTAATGAAAATGGCCACTAGGTATCCCACCTAGCCCTAATGATCAAGTCTCATAACATTCTCACCGTGTTTAACCACATATCCCATAAGTCAAACCAATGTAAGGAAGGTAATGATAACATCAACTTACAATGTTCAAAACCAGTCAATATGGATTCAATTATACTAGTTATATATTCCATGATAATAGAGTAAAACAACCAATAATATGTAGTTGGAAACCCATTTATATGAAACCCATTAGTAAAAACTAATTTAATGAAATAACTCTAATTAAATAACCTTCCAAGAATTGGCCTACTTGGTCCTAATCCTTTTAAGGCATCCTCAAAAGGATTTTCTCCCTAATGATTTATTATTTAAACATGAATAATATAAAAAACATACACTAACCAGGGACACTCTTATAGTAATACCCCATCGAGGCCCTCATTCACTAAAAAAATTCAAGTACATATTGGCTTCTCATTATAGGATCTTACTAGATAACCAAAAAATGTCATTTGAGTAAAATATCATAGAAATATAGATTGGAAAACTCTATCAAGGTTTATTAAAAGCTTTATTTTACCCCACGTGAAAAAGGATACACCCTAAAAATGTATATTCAAGAAAATTAATAAACATCAATGTTGACCAACTGGGGTAAACGATACATGGACAAAAACCTCTTAATTTTCAATGTCTCACCACACAAAAGGTTCAATTAAGTAGAATAATACTCAATTCTATGTGAGAAGCATTTTATTTTTCGTTATTAACACTTTAAATAATATATCCTAAGTAAAAAACACCTAATAGGGTTCCTTCACTCAAGAACCATGTAACCTATAAAATTACTTGGGTCATTATACCTCTTGTGTACGAAAAATGAATCATCATCCTCAAGGTTAAAAAATTCACCGTATATCGTCATGGACTTCCATCATAAGGAAATATGTATATATGTTAGTACAATTAATAATAATTCCACCAAGACCTATATAGTGAAACTCCATTTAGGTTTTTTTGATACTTTAAATATTTCAGCTCGTCATCATATAGAAAAATCACATAGTAGAATACTTATAAAATGTCGACCCCACATGCCCAATATAATAAATGGGACACCTCTTAACATTGTCATCCAAGTGTAAAAATAAATCACTTTATTCTATCCAACTATATTTGACCCATAAATTCATAATAAACAATAACTACACACCACATTTTTTCACTAAATGAAAAAAAATCACATAAAATTGTAATGTCACATATTAAGAATTACAATCCAATATTCATAGTAACCTATATATCTTAATAGAATATATTTTATTAACATAGAAGTCCAATATCCATCATATGATCTATCACATTCCTAATACTCATGTCTACCATATCTAAAATAGTAATACAGTATGTAAAGAATAACTCTGATTTCAAATTTTGTAACACACAATGTTATTATGAATTTTTTTTGGAATTAATTAAATTTTAATTTATGTCTTGTAGTGAACTAAGTAAAGAATTTCTTTAACATGGAATCATGTTTTATGTTACATGAAACATTTACTTTTTATATGTTATATAGAACACCAACTTTCCTTACATTACATGAAACACCAATGTTTTTACAAAACATCATTTTATTGTCATAATTTTTTAAACAAGATAAATACAACCTATCTATTAAACATAGTATTAATAATAATAATAACTACATTAAAATATTTTTTATAATGTTTTTATATAAATAATATATATCTATAATGAAATACTTACTTTATTGTAAAGTCCATTTATGTTTTAAAATACTATTTTATGAAATGAATAGCTTTTAATGTCCTCCCATGAAAAAAATAAAACTAATTTTAGATAAATTTAGAAAATTAATTTGATAAAAAAAATTCATTTTTTAAATTATAATTTCAAAAATATAATTTGTTAAACATTTTTGATTCTTATGAGAAACATCATTTTACGATTAATAATGTATTTTAATTTAAAACTTCTTTTTCTTCTGAATTATTTATATGGATAAATTAAATTTTAAATTTATTTTAATGTTGAGTTAGTTATAATTTTTATCATTTAATCCAATTTTGGTCATTTTAATCAATTTAAAATTGAAATTGGGTATAAAAACATCACAGTCTTTTGGATGTTTCTACTTTAAAGATTCTCAGTGTCGTCCTATCAGTGGGATTGTTTTTAAATTAATTTATGCCACTTATGTAATTATAATTTAGAAAAATTAATTCTATATTTATAATAATCATAATTTATAACATATAATAATGTCAAATTAGGTTTTTTTTAAAAAAATTGGTGAATGTGATTAAAATTAATTACCATAGTTAAGCGAAATATTATGTTAACAAAGTACTAAACCAAAATTTTAAGACCCCAAATGACCAAAAAACTTGTTAAAGCTCCACTTTCATGTTATTATGCATCCATAAGCCTTCCATTCTTGAGTTATTTTATTTTTTTATGATTTTGATTAAATAAAATGTTGGTACACCTAACGTGTTTTCAAAAATGCCATGTGTGTCCTTTCCCTTTAATATAAAAGGCCACCGCCTCTACCTCTTCCTCATACCTATATAACCTCTTAGGATCATAAAATATATTCCCAATAAAATTAAAAAAATCCTTACCTTACATTTATAAGCCTCTACTTGGGAATAATTCAATCCAAGGAATCCCTTTGGCATAAATCTAAAGGAGTTACCTAATTAAGAGGTAACGTGTTCTATCAAACACCTTTTTCTTCTCTTTTTCAACCCCCTCCACTCTATTTATTCAATTATTTTATTAAAAACGCAATTATATTCAAATTTATAGGATAATTTTATTATTATACGTCAACCTATACTTACACTCACCTACATCTAATTGGTAACGGACATATTTTTTATGTGTATGATAAACTACCGCCACACTAAACTATGATTGTTTATTTTTTTATTTTACCCTCTCTCATGGTGGATATTATGATAAACACACTATTATTATATAATATATATTATATTTATTATTCTCTTAATCTATATCAATCCTTTTAAAACACATATCATTATAATTCCCACTTGGTGTAAATACTATAAATTTGTTTGAGGAAGTGTGGACCGTCTCCCCCTCAAATCGATGTGATTTGTTCACACAATATGTGGAATGTATTAAGAACGGTTTTAGTTAAATTATATGATATATATGATATTATAATTTTATTGTAATGATTATATATTTATATATATATACACTTATTTCATTTACATTCTTTCGTTCAATATGATAATAAAAACGGAAATAGTATTCATTTTTATGAACAACTGAACATCTCCATGATTGGTGTATCCAATTTCATAAATATATATTATATATATTATTATAATACATCTATATTTAGTATAAATGAAATTTAAATCATGATTTATATTTTACTAATCATTGTACATGTATTAGGACCAAAGATATAACAAATTAAGACATGTTTGAAGAACAAAGCAAATATTACTAGAAGAGAAACCTTAAAAGGATTGTTAACAAGAATATTATATATGTTAATAATAATAAAATATGGTATTAGATATAATAATATAGATCTATAAAGTAAGTATAAAAAACGTTATATTTTTATATGGGTGGTTTGAACATGTATGATGAGAGTCAAGACACAAGGTAAGGGGATTTCATCTTACATTTTATTTTCATGAGATACATGCTCTATTCACCACCCAATCCATTTTTGTGTTGTGAATAATTCCAATAGAAGTATTAAATTATTTTAATAATTAAATTTATGGTTATTTTCATATCCATTCTATGATCCTTATTTCATGGGGTAAGTGTTTCTAAATCTACCAAACAGTTATGATAGTTTTGTCTCATTTTTTTTGTTGAGGCACATGTTTGGTTATGCACATACAACATATATTGGGGTTTATTTAATTGAATTAGAAATTTTATATCTATTATATACATAATTTCATGATATTTTAATCTTCATTTAATTTTATTTTCTTACATGAATATTATGACCCCATGTTACCATGTGGTAAGATTTTATTGAAACTATCTCATTGTATATTGAGAATGTTTATGAATATGCTTCCTTTATTGAAATTGTATGATTATTCTATCCATAAGACTCATTATTTTCATTATAATTTTTTTATTCACGGTATCTCATTGTATTAGTACCATTTTTCATTATTATTTAATTAAGTTAATTAAAAAAAATAAGAAAATTTTGACTATATTTCACTCTTAGGTCAGAAATCTGTTTTACTCAAATCCCATGTTTTCAAAAAAAATTCAAAAAATGTTCAAAAAAGATCCATGAAGATATTTTTCAAGTAAAAAATATATTTATTTTCTTTCAGAGATTCCTTTAATATTTCACATATCCATTTTCAAAGGAAATTTTTTTAAATTTTTTATTATTTTTTTCAAATTGTTTCTTTAATAAAGAAAAGATATTTTCCTCAAGAAATGTATTTAAAAGATCTTTAAAATGTATTTCCCATATAAGATAATATCCTTTGTTTTTACACATGCATTTTTTTGGTAATCATTTAATGTTCGATTCATTTTATTTCTTTAAATGGATTATTTTTTTGTGGAATGATTTTTATGAAAACTATTTCTATTTCTTAAGATATATGCTTATAAAACCCAATTATATTCATGGGTTATATTTATGATGAAATGATTATGAAAACTATTTTATTAATAAGTAATGAGATGATTACATATTTATAATTCCTATTTCATTTCAAGGTTTATGATATGATTATTTTTTATCTTGTGGCACATGTATGTATAATTTCATTACCGGTTGTGTGGGACCTATATCTCCCTCCAAGGAATTAGGTATAGATTTATTTTTCATAAGATCAAATAAAATGGTCCTATGAATGAACCTAGAATACTAAGATAGCCATGAGAGTGAACTATGACTACCAATATGGTATGAGGAGGGAACTCATGCTAGTAATATGGCCATGGGATTGAACCATGACTACAAATATGATATGGGGAGTCGAACCATGCTACTAATATGGTCTTAGAATCAATACCTTCGCTTATATAGAAACCCATATTATATGATTATGTGTCTTCCATAATTCCACATTTTATTCTTATGTTATTCTTTCATGGATTTTGTTATTAATTTCCTTATGATTCATGTCTTTCATAACTGAAAATCTGAATACCTTGATTCATGTTTATGATTTTGGATGTGAAGGGTATCATCTTACATTTTTATGATCATGATATCATACCCTTATTATCATTATTATGCTTACATTTCTCCCATGTTTTCCCTTACATAGAATCTTAACTCACACCTTTTATGTTTCATTCCCCGTGTTTATGAATATATGTTTTATGATTGATGTTTATAAGAAGCTTTCTAGTAATGAAGAACCATGTGGGGGATGATGTAGATAATTTATATAACTGTTTATATGTTTCAATGTTTCCAAAGTCAGTACACTAGTATGGTTTTTAGGTATCTATTTGTATAATGTTTTATGTATTCTGAAAATTTGGTTGTAAGGATATTGTACAAAAAGTGAGGGTCACTATATATAGTATCAGAGAAAATATTTAGATTAATATTTAAAGCTAGGATGAGAAAATATTATTGAAACCCCTTAGAGAATATCTAGGGATAAATATAAGGATAAGGAAAAAAGAATAATAAAATGTCCTATAATTTTTGTAAAGGATAGAGTGAGTGGTTTCCAAGACATAGAATCTTATCCAGATACAACAAGAGGATGTGGATTTGTAATAGATGTACCTAGGGGTAGAAACTTCATCAATATATTCCAGGCCTAACTTGGGGTAATATGGTACACAACAATGAGACTTACTGCACAGATAGTTTGACAATCCCAGTAGAAATTCTTTGGGAATTCACAAACAATTCACCAACAATCGGGGTGTATTTAAATAGAAGTTATCTATGAATAACCTAGGATAAACATAGGGTGTCAAATATTAAGGAAGGGTTCATAATTTATAATTAATATATGTGATTATTCATGATTATGTGGTTCCTCAATATGATTATTGTTTCTTAATATATTATTTTTGTTTTAGTTAGTGGATGGAACCTAAAGGAAACACATTAATGGTGATTATGATGGACAATGCAATGATTTTCCTCCTAAGATACTGAATTATATGGGAGTCAGAATGATAAACCTTGTACCTATGCTCACACATATTTCTAAAGTGATGAATCATTGTGGACATTCAAATGAGAAAAAAATCAAACAATGTTCTTTTTAGCCTTTCATGAGGAAATTTACACTTCATTAAGAGGGTCTTATAATCCAATTATTATTGAAAAATTTATTATTACTAATGAAATGATATTCTCTATTCACCAATGTTCAGAGTCGAAGAAATTCATTCTAGCTATTTATCATTTAAACGCTTAAGCAGACCAGTGTCAGACTCTAATATATTATATGAGGCAATAAGATGGGATTGAATCTATGTATTTGGATGAGCTGAAGATCATAATTTTCAATACATAATTTTATATGATTCCCTGTACCAAAAAGGATAAATATTTCCTTTAGTTTAAGAAAATTTATGATGAATCAGTTGGTACATATGAGGCTAATTTCACAAGACATGTGTGTTATGATTCAAGAATTGTCATCCAACCCAAATGTAATGTTTTTATTTAGTGTAATGGGGCCATGTCTCAAAAGGGAACATTATATAAGAGACATAGGTACTTACAAATAGATCTTGAGTTGTGAAATAAAGGTTGAAATGGAGGTTGGAGTCACGTATCAATCCCATGGTTTTGAAAAGAAAACGATGATGAGATTTAAAGGAAAATATAAAAACCAAGAAGAGAACAGGATGAGAAATTTTATTCTCTATGTGTTGGAAGAAGCCTTGAGGAAATATACTTAAGGCCTAAAATAAATATTTTAAGTGTAGAAGGGAATTTCATGGGAAATTTTATTACCGAACTACTATAAGGATATAAGATAATGTTGTGGATGGATAAGAAGCATCATAGAATGAACCTCCCACAATTTAGTCATGCATGTTTAAGGAGAATGGGTATTATGTACTCCAGTGCCCAATCCTAAGTTCTAGTGATTATAATCAACATCAGTAGCCTCTTAATTTGAGGGATAAGGAGAAATTTCAAGAAATCAATATTTTAGAAAATGGGTGTGATAATGTTGTGATTAATCGCACACTTACGATACACTCTAGAACTGATTATGTCATATTTGAGTCTGGATCTACCTACTCATTCATATCTAAATAATTTTCTAAGGGTGTTAAGATTAATCGAACATAATTTGAGGTGGAATTTGCAGTACAAATCCCTAATGGTGTGATGAATTTTTCCCAGGTCTATGATTTCACACAGGTTGAATTTTGTGGGAATGTGCGTCATGAAAATCATGTCATTATTCATTTGGTTAAATTTGATGTTATATTGGTCATGGATTTTCTTTCTCAACATAAAACCCAGATCAATTTTCTAGGAATGGACGTTATGTTTGATATTTCAAACTCTCATATGACCATCCATCCATGTGACGATTAGTATGAACTTCTTGTGGAGATTGCATTAATTTTATGTGTCTTAATTCTCATTCATAATGGTTGTTTATCTCAAATGGTTGGTGATAAAATTGAAATCTAAGATATGCATATTGTTTGGGATTTTATGGATGTCTTTCCCGAAGACTATCCAATCCTTCAACCAAAATGTGAAGTTGAGATCCCAATATAAATCATACTTACTTCCACACCAATTTCAATGACTTCTTATAGAATGGCTCCAATTGAGTTTCAAAAATTAAAAAAGATACCAAAGAAAATCTTGACAAGGGATTCCTTGGGCTTAGTGTGTCTCCTTGGGGTCCACCCGTTCATTTTTTAAAAGTAAATACAGATCAATGTGACTCTGCATTGATTATCAGAAGTTTATAGATATCACAAACAAGAATAGGTATCCTCTTCTATGTATTGATGACTTATTTGGCCAACTATGCAGATCCCAATACCTTTCCAATATTTAAATTAATTTTGGATATCATCAATTGAGGGTCAAGAAGGTGGATATACACAAGACTAAATTTTGTACATGGTATGGACACTATGAATATATAGGTATGACTTTGGGTCTTACTAGTTCTATGTTATCTTTATGTATTTAATTAATAGTTTCTTTAGATATTACCTCGTTTAGTCTGTGGTAGTCTTCTTACATGATATTACTATCTATTCAAAGAGAAAGGGATAGTGTGGAGATTAGTTGAGATTTATACTAAATACCAAAACGAAGGAGAAACTATAAGAAAAAATTAGAAATTCTAAATTTTTTATACCAAAGGTTTCATGTTTTGGTCACATAATCTCAAGACACATTATAAAATTAGAACCATCAATGACTGAGGCTATTGAATTTTGTACTAAAAATACATGGTGGATGAGATCCATATCTAAAATTGTTTAATTGAATATTGTCTATGGTTTTTGGAGAATTTTTAATGACTATAAAATCCTCTTACCATGTTAACTCCGAAGGTTGTCAAGTTCCTGTGGACAGATAAATGTGCGTAATATTTTAAGGAACGGAAGAGAAGGATTTCAAGTGCACCTGTTCTTAGATTACCCTATAGAGGAGAAGGGTTTTTAATATCTATTGATGATTAAAATAAGGGTTTAGGATGTCTTCTTTGGCATAATAACACGATTATCACTTATACCACACAGAAGGTGAATATTCATGACCAAAATTACCCAAATCATGATTTGGAGTTACTAATAGTAATTTCTGCATTATAGATATGGAGGAATTATAGTTAGAGTGAAAATAGTGATATATATATATATATATCAATCGTAATAGTCTGAAATATATATATTCTTGTATAAGAAGATGAACATGTTCCATTGAAGATGGTTAGAGTTGATAAATGATTATGACTTCTCAATACATTACCACCCTAGGATAGTAAACAAGGAGGCTAATGCTTTGAGTTAGAAGGATCTTACAAGCTTATCCATGATGGGGATCACAACAGATCAAATATTTATAGATTTGTAAAATTGATCTAGAAATTCTAAAATAAGGAGAAAATATTATATTTCTAAAATCAATGTTAAACCCTATATCCATGAGAATATTAAGTAGGTCCAGAAATAATATTTACATTTGAAAAAGAATTTTATAAATATTCCTTATTTTAACCTTGACTGGGATGAAATGATATGGTTTAGGAATAGTGTATGTGTTCCTTCCATACAAAATTTGAAAGAGTTGTTATAGTAAGCCCAGTTTTCTTCATTCATAATTCATCCAGGATGTATGAATATGTATAGCGACTTGAAATAATAATTCTATTGGGATGGAATGAAGGGAGATATTGAAAATTTTTCTTCTCAGTGCTCGGTATTCCCACATGTTAAGCCGGAATGGAAAACGTCACATGGGATGTTTCATCCATTACCAATACTAGAATGGAAATAGTAGAACATGACTATGGATTTTTTATTGGAATAACTAAAAAATCTAAATATTTTAATTCTATATGGGTGGTATTCAATCTTTTTACTAAATTCGCATTCTTCATTACTACAAAAGAAGATTTCTATCTAGATAATATTTTCATGATGTACATTATGTAAGTGGTAAGGCTACATGGAGTACGATGTTATAAATTATGTCACCAGGATCTTAGGTTTACCACAATATTCAAGTGAAGTATTCTGTAATCACTAGTTAAAAAATTTTGTTTCACCATGGCTTATCATCCATAAGTGGATGGTCAATCTAAAACAATAATTAAAATAGTAGAGGATATGTTTTGATCTTATTCAATGGGTTTCCAATGGTGTTGGGACCAACACCTTCCTATATTTGGGTTTCTTTACAACAATATCTTTCACTTTAACATTCTAATGGAACCTTATGTAGCCATATATGGTAAGAAATGTAGGGATCAAATGTTTTGGTATGAGGTTAGAGAAAAAAATATTGGTACCTGTGATTTCTAAAGAAATGGCTGAGAATGTTAGAACCATTCAAAAACATATCAAGGCATCTAAATGTTGGCAGAAATATTATTCTAATAAATGATAGTGTGATCTAGAATTTTATATTAGCAAAAATATGTTTCTATGAATCTAACCCCGAAATAAATTTATGATGTTTGAAAATAAAGGGAAACTATTCCCTGGGTATATTGGTGCCATTGAGATTCTTGATCATATCAAGATGGTAGCCCATCGCATGGAACTTCCTCTAAATAACTCTCAAGTCCATGATTTCTTACATGTATCAATATTAAGGAAGTACATACCTAACCCATAATATATAGTGAACTCAATGTTGATTCCGCCATAGAAGGGGATTTCTTATGAGGAACAACCATTTGATATATAGGATCGTACCAAGAATGTTCTACCAAAACAAGACCACTCACGTGTTTAATGTTTTTTGAAGAAATTACCAGTTAGAGGGTAATACTTTGGAACTTAAGGATTTGATAAATAATGAATTTCAACATTATTTTACATGAGTGATGCTTTTTTTTGGGAGAAATTAATTTTATTTGGTGTAGAATATTACACCCGGAGATTATATAGATCGGTTTTCCAAATAAATTAAATTTCCATTTATTTCATACAAGTAACTAATTCAAAAATTCCTTTCACATGGAATTCACTTGGTGTACGTTACATGGAAAATACAATTGGTGTATGTTACACACAACACCAACTTGGTGTATATTACATGCAACACTGATGTTTCAATGAAACATCATTTTATTATTATAATTATATAAACAAAATAATTAGATATTAACCATTAAACATAGAAATATAAATTGTAATAAAAACGTTTCAAATATGTTTTATATTGGTTTTATAAAAATAAAACATATTGATAAATAAAGATAATTTTATTGATAGAGTTCTTAAATGATTAAAAATATTATTTTCTCAAATAAACTATTTTTTATATCCTTCTATAAAAATTTTAAATTAATTTTAGACACATTTAAATTTTTATTTTTATAAAAGAAGCTTGTTTTTAAAATTTATAAATTCAAAATTATCTTTGCATGAGTTTTTCATATTTTTCTGAGAAACATCATTTTTGGTTGAATAGTGAAAAAATGATTTTTAATTCAAAAATACATTTTTATATAATTTATTTTAAATGATAAATTATATTTCAAATGTATTTAAATTTTTAATATGATCATATCTTTATTAATTAATCCAATTTTCGTCATTTGGATCAATTTTAATTTATAATTTTGTATAAAAACATAGCAAATGTTTGGAAGAATATACTTCAAAAACACACATTGTCATCCCGTCAGATGGATTATTTTTAAATTAATTTCATCCACATATTTTATTAGAATTTGATTAAAATTATTCCATATTTTTAATTAGAATATTTTATAATTTAAAATAATATGAACCTAGTTTATTAATATAAAAATTAGTGAAATTGATTAAAATTAATTTTAATTATTAAGACAAAAATTCTATTAAAAAAGTAGTAAACAATAAATTAACCACCCAAAATGACCTTGAATGTAACACCCCAAGCTTCTAGGGTACGTTTCCCTTTGAATAGATTGTGTTGTATGCAACTTCGAGTTCAAACACACCACAACCAATCAAACACACCGTTTTGAATAGTAATACCAACCTTTTGAAATTTTATAAATTTTATCTTTAAAAATGGAATAAATTTTTGGTTTTGGAATATTGAAATTATACTATGGTGAATTTTTTTTATTTTTTTGAAAACTTTCGATTTTTGATGAATAGTGAAAAAAATTGCGTTATTTGTTAAAACCAAATTTTTATTTCAATAATTAGTTATATTATTTTAATTTATTCTAATTAAAAATAGATATATAATACCTATATATGTTCAACATAATTCATTAGAGTCATTTTATAAAAAATTTAGAAATATAAAATTTTATCAAAACTTTTTACCATTTTTACCCACCTCCTATGAGCATATGCAAATTTGTACAAAACATTATTTTAGTGCTTTTGTGAGTTGAATTTCAAAAAATCTAGAGACACATTTAATATCTATAAGTAAAATGTTGTTCAATAAGATTAAAATAATATTTGGTGAATTGTAACTTTTGACTTTTATTTACCACGGTTAAAAGAAATTATGGTAATTAATGGAAAAAATGAAATTATAATTCCCCTAACACATGTACTAATCCTATTAGATAAGTGTAATTCGACAAAAAACAACCTTATGAATAATATATGATCCTCTTTGGTCCACATGGATTATATTAGGACATTAATTATTATTTTATATTAAGAATAGTAAAAAAGAGTTAAATTCAAAGTTTAATAACTAAATCATTTTTTATATAGGGTTATACAAAATATAAATTCAACTATAAATATTCATTATAAAGATAAAAATATTTCCTACATAATGATATTTTATTTATAAATTTTAGAAGTTAAATAATTTAATTTACTTATGACACAATGATGATGCAGAAATTACCTTATTAATGAAATATTAAAATAATTGATATTATAAATATTAAAATAAATGTAAATTGAGATTCATTATTCTAACCATCATATGAATGGCAAAGTCACCAAACGTGCGTACGTATGGCTTACAGTCTCCACATCGTGGTGTAGTTTGTTATTTAAACACTTCATTATTTGGATGGGAATAATAATGAGTATAACTTATGTAAATAATAAATATAACATTTTAATGATTATATATATATGATATTCCATCCAATTAAATATGATTTCACCATCAATATAATTATATTGTCACTCATGCGTACGTATGGAATACTGTCTCCATGAACACGATGAGATTCATTCCCCATCATAATCACTCAAGAATAATTTTCAATTTATGATTCGAAATAATTTTTATGAACATAATATCATTCTATATATGAATAAAATAATCTTATTCATAACAAAGATGGATTACGTAACCGAGTATATAAAGGAAAACATATCAGTTAACACCCAAAACGATGATATTACTAAAATATTATTATAAATAAATATTAGAGGATCATATATGATATCATATTTATGTATATAGTTTTTTTATAATTTAATAACAATGATTCAATTGTTATATAAGATGTTATACTACCGTCGACCAAGGTAAAGTACATGGTAAGGGTTAATTTCACAATCCCTTTATTATCAGAGGTTGTTTTTACGTAAGTATCTACTGGGACCACTTTATCATCTACATCCGTGTTTTTTTAAAAGTATATTTTATAACATTTTTACAATTTACTATACAATGGGTTAAATTCATTTATACCCTTATTTTACCTTATATGTTTTATCATTCTATCATTTTCCAAACAAGGCACCTTATGAACTTTTCGACAAAAATTAAGGTAAGAATTGTTTTAACTTATATGGCGGCTGCAGCTATTTTCCACCGTTATAACTTTGTTGAAGCATCCCTTACAAGATTATAATAATATTTTCAAAATAAATGTTTTCTTTTATCATTATATGACTTTTAAATGATTTCAAAATAAAAAGAGATATTTCTATAAAAATGGTTTGATTTCATCTATGTCAACATCCTTTGATGGATTTTAAGCTAGTTTAAAGTTGATTTATTATGATACAAAAAATCGATATTTTATTGAAAGTTTTGTGATATGTTTGACTATAGATGTTTCATTTTTACACCATTATTGGTTTGAGGATAAAGTATTGACATTTCATATGATAGTATTAATAAAAATGTTTATGTTATGTTTAAACCTTTTCAAATGAGGAATGCATTGGACTTAGTAAGAGACGGGTGGAGACTACTATATCTCCTCAATGCATAGGTAGGTCTCATGAGAAAAACTAGTGTCTTGGCACAAGGAATTGACAAAATATTATTTATATTATAGGCATAAGGCATTTACTATGTGGTTATGAAGTCAGACATTATTCATTCCATCATTTTGAAATTGGATGTTGATATTGCATGTGATTATTCGACTTGTAAAATATCCATGTGAATATGTAAATGTAATTATTTATCTTTGCCATATTATGATGAATATTTTGTTTAAAATTCTTTTATATTAGTCTAATACATTTCCTTAAATGATTATGCATATTTATGAAGGTTTCCACAATATTGTTATCCTTACGGAGCATCTGATCGTAGCCCTTTCTATGATTTATTTTTTCCTGGATATGAAGAGGTATTTTATGGTTGACATATAGGGATAGGATAAGGATATAAGTGTGTTCAAAAGTATAAGAATGTTTTTGATGTTTTTATTTCATGATATAATGTAAAACTTATGAATGTATCTAGTACTTCCAATGCTACAAAACTGGTCGGTCTTTCGGGACATGTTTCCTTATATCATTCCAATCTTATTTTATAATGCACTGACTCTAGGTAAATGGTGTTTTAAAGTTATAGTTGGTATTCGAGGAAGATTAATACAATCATTGGAAGCTATATTTAGAAATACTCTCATTAAGTAACATTACCCTATGATAGACATTGAGGATTAGTATAAAAGACCTTCCTAGAATTTTTCTACTATAGAGATTTTGTGATTTTTTGAAGAAATACATCCCTATCTAGATACAAGCAGTTGGATGTTTCTCTGGAAAAGATGTAACTTGGGGTAAAACACAAAAATAACGCTTTGAGAAAGACACAAATCGGAATTGGTGCACGACAATGAGACTTGATGCACTCTTGGTTATGCCACTCTCGATGGATATTCTTAATATAATTCTAATTTTCTTTACAAAACATTATGAAGGGTTTATGAGTATATACTTCTTCAAAGAAAACATTTTTAAGATAATGTATTATATCCATAAACTATTCAATTTATGTTAAGTGTTTTATAATTTTGTAACTATTTATTGTGATTCATAAAAAATTCTAGTGTATTCCATTGTTTATAAATGGCACCTAGTGGAACGAATGGAAAACATATCAACACACATAATCCCTGTAGAAATTTCTGTCCTAATCAAGATAATTATAGTTAACCTAGTGATTCAACTCGTGTTGATCCTCTTATCACTATGCGAGGAAAACTCACTCAGTATATGAATAACAACCTTACCCGTATGGAGCACCCTGATCCACAATGTGGAGGATCATTGTTAGAACTCTTCATGAGGAAAAAACCACCAATATTCAATGGGATTACCAATCCATTAGTAGATGATAAATGAAGAAATTACATAGAGAAAATATTTCACGCATTGGGGAGTGGTGAATGGGAAAAAATTTCCATGGCAGTTTATCGCCTCATGGGAGATGCACATCGATGGTGGTCATTGATTCAAAAAAAAATGGAAGATGATTAAATATAAAATATGGAAAGGAGGGAATATAAAGACCTTTTATTAGTAAAATACTTTCCTCGTGATCATCTAGTAGATATGGAAAGAAAATTTCTGAGTATGAGGAAAAAAGAGGATGAGAATGTTGCAAAATATGAGGGTAACATTACATGGTTAGGATGGAATGTTAAAGATTATATACGTAACCCAATGAGTAAGGTTGATCGATTCTTGGATGAGTTAAAACCACTTCTCCAGTGAGCATTGGTCTCATAATCCTTCTCATCATATGATGATATTGTCTCAGGTGATATCAAGACAGAAAATAGAATTCTCCAAGTATTAAAACATTAAATAATAGCAGGAGAAGAAGAGATCTGATGAACACTATAGAATTTGAAATAATGGTGAGAAGGGAAAAGTTGAATATCAGTCCTATGATAAATGTGTTAAGAAACATCCCGGTACTTGTTTAAAGGGAATGGGATTCTGTTACAAGTGTGGTGAAAAAGGCCACCAATCTCGTGTGTTAGGTCCACAAGGCTGAATACCCTGAGAGGTGGGGTGAATCAGGGTATGACTAATTTAAAATTAAAGATCGTTCTGATCTTGTTTCACTATTAAGAAAAACACACTTCTCTCTCTTTCCTATAGCACAGTATAAAAATAAATTAAAGCAAGCACAAGACACAACAATTTTTACTTTGTTCATTTCTAAGGTCTATGTCCAAGGAGCATACTCCAACAGGTTGTTGGTCATACCAAATTCCACTAAACTTCACTAGCTGTCGATTACAAGGTTCGGGCATAGTCACTATGTCCCAGGCTCGCTGCCTTACAATTTTTAGGGTCAGCTCAATCCATTCCCAATGGTCACTCCCTATTTCCCCCTCTCTGGCTCACTGCCGGTGGAGAGGATCACCTTCTTCCTCTTCCTTTGCTCACTGCTTCATAAAGGATCCACTCAAAGTTTATAGACTTGAAGGTATCTTCATTTTCATGAAAGAATTCATCTTCCTATGTATGTAGATGCTCTGTTGAAGTCCAACTTTCACCCGTAGATGAATATCTCTTTGCACTAAAGGTATCGGGAAAACATCCAACTTCCACGCAGCCCGAAAACACTACCGGGGAATCAACCTTACTCGGCGTGCAAGTCAAACCCGGTGCGCAAGTCTTAGCACGCAAGTCACAACTGGCAGCCAAGTCCACCTCATACACTTGCATGAAGAAATCTTCTTCAACTCCAAACATGCACGACGCACTTCCCTTTACACCCAAACCAATATTGGCGCGCAACTGACAAAAACCGTGCTTATTCAAATATGGCACGCAAGTCCCACTTGCGCGACACACCACCACTTGTGCGGCCACCACACCTACGCAAAGGCAGCTATTATTTTTGAAAGTGTTTAAATCCGTTGAGAAATATGGGTGGTCCAGTATTTATAGGCATTTTGAACACCCTGCGTGATGGCGCACAAGTTTCGGCGCACATGTCTCTTCTCGTGCAAGTAACTTGCGTGACCCACTTCCAAACATGCGAGAACCTCTTTCCATTTCCATATTTTTAAGTTCTAATCTTGAAAAATATATGGCATGCATTTTTCCAATACTTCTATGTGTTGGCACGCAAGTCAATTCACGGCACGCAAGTCACATGTGCGACCACACCAATACCTACGTGACCCACTTTACTTTTCCATATTTTTAACTCCTAATCCTGATAAATATTAGGTGCACAAGTTTCCTCTTCTGCAAGTAAATGGTGCGCAAGTCTCTTTGCAAAACCACTTTTCTCCTTTTATCGATTTTCAGGCCCAAAGATTTGGCAAACACTAGAAAATGGCGACACCTTGTACATGTTCTTTTTGTACCATCTCTAGATCATCCATTCCATTTGTCTACATTCTTGAAACAAACATGTATCATTGACCACATCTCTTGAACTCGATATGCCACCCTAAAATCCCCTTTTTCATCAAATTTTTATGTCATGGTTTTCTTTGTCAATAATCACAACACATTTGTCCACTTTTTCAACAAACACAATCACCTCAAAAAAGCATCAATGATACCTTGATGGATGTTTTCCCAAAATCGTGATTAGAAGGGGAAAAAAGAGGATGTTTAATGTTAAAATTTTAGAGAAAATGTCTATTATGCAAATGAATGTCCTAAGCGCCAAGGGAAATTACCTTAGCAAAGTCCAAGGGGGAATGGATAAGCTTAGGTAATCACTACTACTGAGGTTGAATCTCCAGAAGACATGGTGGTTGGAAATTTAATGGTTTCTTCAAGTTTAGCCAATTCTATTTTTGACTATGGATCATCTCATTATTTCATATCATCACAGTTTTCTAAAAAAACTAGATATTTTCAATTTGTCCTAACAAGGGATTTGTTAGTAAAAACACCTAAGGGAAGTGACATCGCAAAAAGGTTTTATGAATCAGTTCCCATTAGGGCATATAAATGTTCTTTATCTGCTGATCTCATTATCATACCCATGATTGAATTTGATATAATCATCGTATTGGATTCTCTTTTTGACAATGATGTGAAAATTTATTTTAAAAAGGTTATAATTTTCAATGATGATAAGGAGTACCTTATTTGTAGAGAAAAATTGTCACCATCTAATTTTTATCTAGATCCACCCCATGTACCTCTACTGAATTCAATTATTGGGGAGGATGAGAACGAAATAATTATGGGTGAGAAAAACAATGTTCTAATAGAAAACACACATATTGTGCAAGAAAATGTTGATGTGTTTCTAGAGGATTTACCTAGACATCCTCTAGAACATGAAATTGAGTTTTCCATTGATTTAATTCATAGTTCGAGGCCCATATCAAAGACCCCTTATAGAATAGACACTATGGAATTAGTGGAACTAAAGATACAACAAGATGAATTGAGTAATAAGGGATTTATTCTCCCTAGTATTTATCCATGGGGATCCCCTATCTTGTTTGTTATGAATAAAGAAAGATCTATGAGGTTTTGCATTGACTATAGGGAGATCAATGCTATAAAAATAAAGAACAAGTATCACCTACCTCATTATGATGATTTATTCGATCAAATTCATATAGCTCAGTATTTTTCAATGATTGACCTTTCATCTGGATATCATCAGTTGTGTGTGAATAAGGAATACATTCTGAAAATAGCATTTTGGACAAGGTATGGGAATTATGAGTTTAAAATAATTCCTTTTGTTCTAACTAATCCACCCTTTTTTTCATGGATCTAATGAACATAGTTTTCAAGGAATATCTGGATGAATTTTTAGTGGTATTTATTTATGATATCATAGTATACTCAAAAATCTATGAAGATCACAAAAATAACTTGTGCATTATCCTAAATAATCTTAAAAGAAATCAATTATATGGGAAGTTTAGCAAGTGTGAATTATAGATTCAGGAGATTTTGTTTCTTGGCCATATTGTCTCTAAGGATGGAATCTCTATTGATCCTTCTAAGACAAATCCAATCCAAGGATGCCCAGCACGAATGAGTATAATTGAGGTACACAGTTTTATTGGTTTAATAGGTTATTATTATCATTTTGTCCAGAATTTTTCCTGATTGGATAACCCGTTAACCAAGCTCACACGTAAAGGGGTTAAATTTGTTTGGATAAAAGAGTGTAAAGAATTTTTTGAATAACTGAATAGATTAGTATTTAATGCTTCTATCTTGACTCTACTATCAGGGAACGATGAGTTTGTTATTTATAGTGATGCTTCAATGAAAGGACCTGGTTGTGTCCTTATGCATAATAATAGAGTTATTGCCTATTTATCATGAAAGCTAAATATTCATGAGAAAAACTATCCCACTCATGATCTTGAGTTAGCAGTTGTAATCTCTTGTTTGAAGATATGGAGACACTATCTTTATGGTGAAAAATCTGAGATTTATACTGATCACAAGAGTTTGAAAAATATTTTCTCACAAAAAAAACTCAACATGTGGAAAAGGAGATGGCTTGAACTACTATAGGATTATGATTTCACAATACACTACCACCCGAGGATGGAGAATAAGGTGGAAAATTCTTTGAGTAGAAAGGGTCATGGATTATTGAACAAGATGAGAGGTGAAAAGGGATCCTATTTTCATGAATTTATTTAAAAAGGATGCGAGAATAATAATGGAAGGTGAAACATCAATACTTTTTCAAATTTATTCCAAACCATCTTTACTAGAAATGATAAAAAGGTCTCAGACTGATGATGTGGAATTTCAAAAGAAAATTAAAGCTGTGAATGATGGGAGATTGATCGACTTCGTATATGAAGATGTAATTTTGATATTTGGGAAGAGACATTGTGTTCCCAATATACCTGATCTAAAAAGGGAATTGTTGGATGATTCTCATAGCTCCAATTTCTCTATACACTCTAGTAGCACTAATATGTATACAGATTTGAAGGAACATTTTTGGTGGGACAACATAAAGGGGTATATTGATGAAATTGTGTCAAGATGTATGGTTTGTGAACAAGTAAAATATGGAAGGAAATATCCTAGACGAGTCAGGGAAACTCTTCCCATACTATAGTGGTAATGGAATGATATTACAATGGACTTTTTCATGGGACTACAAAAGACTTCTGTAAGGAATGATGCAATATGGGCCATTGATGATAATCTAACAATGTCACAACATTTTCGTGCTATAAGACTAGATTTACCACTTTAACATATGGAAAGACTATATATTAATGATGTTTTAATAATTCATGGAGTACCCCTATCAATTTTTTCTGATCGTGGTCCCTATTATACAACACGATTCTATAAAAGTCTTCAGAAGGACCAGGATAATGAACAAAGTTCTAGCACTTCCTACCACCCTCAAATTTATGGACAATTAGAAAGGACTACTCAAACCTTATAAGACTTGTTGTGATCTTACTCACATGACTTTCAAGGTATGTGGGATCAATATTTACCTCTGGTAGAATTTCCTATAATAATAGCTTCCATTCAAGTATTCAGATGGAACGATATGAGGTGTTATATGGAAAGAGATGTCACACACGAACTTGTTAGGATGATGTTGGTGAAACAAAACTCATAGGCCTAGAACATGTTGAAGAAATGATGGAAAAGGAGAAGGTTATCAAAATCCATATCAAAGCAGCTCAAAGTAGGCAGAAGAGCTATGTCGATAACTGAAGGAATAATTTAGAATTTCAGGTAGGAGGCCATGTTTTCATAAAGGTGTCTCCAGAGAAGGGTGTTTTAGATTTCGTTAAGAAGGGTAAATTGAGTCCCAGGTACATCAAACATTTCAAAATTCTAGAAAGAATTGGAGTTTTAGCTTATCATTTCAAAATGCCTTCATGTCTCTCCAAAGTCCATGATGTGTTTTATGTATCACTATTGAGAAAATACATGTCTGACCCAACGCATGTACTCACCTATAAGTAAATTGACCTGGAACCTCATCTTTGTTGTTGTGAAGATCCATTCTAGATTCTTGATACAATAGAATAAGTTCTGAGAAACTGGATGACTCGTCTGGTAAATGTTTTATGGAGAAACCATATGATGGAAGAGGCAATGTGGGAACCTGAAGAACTTATGATGAATAACAACACAAGGCTTTCTATGTAGTAATATTCATGAAATTTCTAGGATGAAATTATTTTACGGTGGGTAGAATGTAACACCCGAAGATTTCAGGGTACGTTTCCCTTTAAATAATAAAATAGCTTGTGTTGTACGCAACTTTGAGTTCAAACTCACCACAACTAATCAAACTAGTCGTTGTGAATAGTAATACCCACTTTTTGAAATTTTATAAATAGTATCATTCAAAATATACTTCATTTTTGGATTCAGAATATCGAAATTATCTTTGGGTGAAGTTTTGGTATTTTTCTGAAAACCTTCAATTTTTGATTAATAGTGAAAAAACACTATGTTATTGGTTAAAACCAACTTTTTATTTAAAAAATTAGTTATGTTATTTTAATTTATTTTATGTCAAAATATAATCATAATACCTCTATATTCTCAATGTAATTCATTGGAGTCATTTTATTATAAGTTTAGATATATCAAATTTTATCAAACTTTTTACCGTCTTTTACCCACATCCTATGTGCATTTTCCAATTTGAATAAAACTTAATTTTACCGTTTCTGTGAGTTGAATTTATAAAATTTGAGAGACATGGTTAATATCAATAAGTAAAATGTGGTTTAATAAGATGAAAATATTTTTTGGTGAGTCGTAAATTTTGACTTTTATTTACCATAGTTAAAAGTAGATAGGATAATTAAGGGTAAAAATGATTTTATAATTACCCTAACACATCTCCTAATTCTATTGGACAAGTGTTATATTGAAAAAAAACAATATTAGGAATAAAATATGACCCTCTCTAGTCCACTTGGAATAGATTAGGAAAATTATTATTATTTTATTTAAAGATGAGTTAAAAGAGTTAAATTCAATGTTTAATAACTAAACCATTTTTAATATAGAGTTACGCACAATATAGATTCAACTATTAATATTCATTAGAAATATAAAAATATTTCCTACATAATGGTATTTTATATAAAACTTTTAGACATTAATGAATTTAATTTATTTATGACATAATGACGATGCAATAATTACCTTTTTAATAAAATATTAAAAGAATTGATATTATAAATATCCAAATAAATGTAAATTGACACTTCTGATGAATTCCAATAATTAAATAGGATAATTATACATGTTATTATTGGTTAAATTTATTTTTTTTTCAAATTGATAATGTTCTTAAGGATTTCAAAAAAAATCAGCTACAAAATATTGTCAAAATTGATATAATTGAGTTTTTAAAAAAAATATTATATTATTAATTGGAATAATATTCCTAAAAATATAAGGTTTATCCAAATACTTTTACGAGGTTATAAATATTAATAATAAACCGCATGGGGTTCTCTTGGCTTGTTATAGTATGTTTATAAACCATATAATATAAAAATACAAAGAGACATGGTAAATGTCAAACTATATAACTAAGAGTTAAATATAAAAGCTAAGGTTAATATGATGACATAAACCTATATAAAACCTATTGGTTTAGGTATTTTAGACCCATATATACCTTATCCTTTAAATAATTCATTTTGGAGCCATTATAAACCGAAAATTATTTTATTCTAAAAAAATATTTCAAGCTTTTCCTAAAGTGACCCTCACCTCTCTTATAAACGGGCACTTCCCCTTCTCGTAATTTCACACCTCCAAATCCATTTGACTTAAAAAACCCCAGCCCATATCCTTTAAACTATCCCCCCTTCGTCCTATAGGCCTTAATTGGATTATAAATCCTTCCTAAAGAGCCCTTTTAATGAAATAAAAAGGAACAACCCGAAGAAGAGGAAAATATTTCATCACCTCTTTCATGTTCTTTTCTTCTTCCACTTCCTCTTTCTGTTTTGTTTTCATTAAAAAATAATAACTCCAGTATCTTCTATATACATTGATGTTACTATAAAAATGGTAAAACCATAGTCATTATTCTATCCATCATATGAATGACAGAGTCACCATACGTGCGTACGTATGGCTTACTATCTCCACGTCGTGGTGTAGTTTGTTCTTCAAACACTTCATTATGTGGATGGGTATAATAATGAGTATAACAGATATAAATAATAAATATAACATGTTAATGATTATTTATATATGATATAACATCCAATTAAATACTATTTCACCATCAATATATTGATATTTTCCCTTGTGCATACGTACGGATTAACATCTCCAGGAACTCCCTGAGATTCATTCCCCATCGTAATCATTCAAGAATAATTTTAATTTTATGATTAAAAATAATTTTTAGGATTATATTATAATTCAGTATATGAATCAATTACATCTTATTCATAAAAAACATGGCATATGTAACCGAGCATATAAAGGAAAATAGATCTGTTAACACCTGAAACGATGATATTACTAACATATTATTAACAAAGCAATATTAGAGGATCATATATGATATCATATTTATGTATATTGTTTTTTTATAATTTAATAACAATGATTTAACAATTATAAATGAGGTTAACATACCTTCATCCAAATAAAATTACAAGGTACAGGTTAATTTCAGAATCACTTTATTATCTGAGGTCGATTTTACGTAAGTAACTACTAAGACCTCTTTATCATCCACATCTGTGGTTTTATAAAAATGTATTTCAAAAAAAATTAATATTTATTAGACAATGGGATAAATACTTTTATACACTTATTTTACCTTATATGTTTTTAATGGAATCATTCGGTCATTTTCCAAACAAGGTACTTTATGACCTTTTCGACAAAATTAGGTAAGAATGTTTTTATCTTTTTTGGCGGATTCGGCTATTTCTGACATTATAACATCATCGTAGCTTCCCTTACAAAATTATAATAATATTTTCAAAAAACAATTATTTATATATTTATATAACTTTTAAATTATTTCAATATATAAAGCGATATTTCTCTTAAAATGTTTTGATTTCATCTATGTCAACATCCTTTGATAGATTTTAAGCATGTTTGAAGTTGATTTATTATGATACAAAACATCCATATTGTATTGAAGGTTTGGTGATATGTTAGAATGTGGATGTGTTATTTTTACACCATTAATGGTTTATGGATAAAGTATTGACAATTAATATGCTAGTTTCAATACGAATGTTTATTTTATGTTTAAACCTTTTCATATGAGGAATGCAATGGACTTAGTAAGTGACTGGTGGAGCCCGCTATAGCTCCTCGATGCATCGGTAGGTCTCATGAGACAATATAGTGTCTTGGAAAAATTCTTTGAAAAAATCTAATTTTTAGTCTTGGAACAAGGCCCTGACTACGTGGTTATGAAGTCTGAAATTATGCATTCCATCATTTTAAATGTGGCTATTAATATTGAATTTGATTATTTGACTTGTAGAATATAATGTGAATAATTAAATGGAATTATTTTATTTTATTGTTTCCATATGATGCTTAATTTTATGTCTAAAAGGCTTTTATTTTAGTCTAATACATTGCATTAAATATTTATGCTTATTTATGAAAGTTACAGCTATATTTGTATCCTTACTGAGCATCTAATCTCAGCACTTTCTATGTTTTATTTTTCCTAGGATGTGAAGAATTATTTTATGGTTGACCTGCAGGGTCAAGATAAGGTTATAAGTGTGTGCAAATGGGGACAAAAATGTTGTTAATGTTTTTATTTCATGATGTAATGTAAAACATATGAATTTATCTAGCACATCCAAGGATACTAAACTGATCGGTCTTTCGGGACATGATTCCTTATATCATGCAAATGTTATTTAATAATGAATTGAATCTGGGTAACTGTGGTCGGGGTGTTACATAAAACCTTATCAATTCCCCATTCTTTAGCACATTTTTTTCCATGAACCTTCCATTATATATTTTTTTGGGATTGGTAAAACTTTTTTTTGATAAAAACATGGGCACACCTAACTTGTTTTCAAAAATTCCATGTTTTTCCTTTCCCTTCCATATAAATTCCCCCAACTTTCATTATTAATCACACCTCTAAAAATACATATGTTTATCCATGATCATTGAAATACACTTCCAAGAATTCCTACGTTTCTCTTAGAATCATTCCATTTTACAAATAGTGTTTAGTGAATAATGTTTCCTTATGAATTTTCCATATCAATATGTTTTAAAAATCACAAACATATTTTCTTAAGGAAAAATATATTTCTCTATGAATTATTTTCTTATGAAAATTTTTCTTTATCTAACAAAAGTTCTATCCTTTACCTTGGATTTCAATGTCTTTTCTGATGTTTCTTTAATCAAGTAAAACCATTTTTTGTTATATTAAAATTCAGATCCTCATCTAAAACCTCATAATTAAATGGTTACATTGATACATAGAATTCCAATTTTCAGAATTCGTATTCACTGAAATTAGGACACAAAATTCTCTGAAATTCAAACACCAAATTCTCAAAAAATTCAGACGTTGAATATTTTGATTTTCAGACTCCAAATTCTGTGAAATTCAGACTCTGAATTTTAGACTCCGAATTCTCTGAAATTCAGACACTTAATTTTTCATAATTTCGACATAGAATTCCTTAGAATTTAGACTCTGAATTCTATAGAGTCTATACTCTGAATTCCATGTAAAACAGAATCCAAATATCAATTATTCTAGAATCTACTTTTTTACTTCATTAAGAATGTAATAAAAAGTTTTCCTTATAATTTTTTCATTTCTGTAAAAGTATTGTACCAATATTATTGTATCCTAGTTTACATAAGTTTCATAAACATAATAAGTTTTTTCTTACATCATACAATTTCATTACCCTTGTTTTTGCTACAATGAAACGATGTCATACAATCTATTTTTAACAAATCAATGGTTGAGTGACACCTTCCTAGGTCCCTCTGAGATTTAAGGAAAAATATGACCATTGGGGGTGGATCTGACCGTTGATTATTTTTACTATAAATATGATCTCATTTTAATGATCTCAATACATTGAAATTGATTACATGTTATGATTTTCTGATGTTATTTATTGAGATATAAACTCTAATGCTTTATGTTATCTGTGAACATCTTGTTCAACCGTGAACAATATTGCCCGCATAGTGTGATAGAAACTGTTTTTATGTATAATAGAGGGCTTCAAGGGATAGGAAGAGAGAGGTGTTGAATACCTAAATGTTCTAGGACATCCAGGGATAAGAAGATAGAGGTGCCGACTAACTTATGTTTTTAGAGATTGCAGGCATAGCAAGACAGACTCTGATATTTTTTAATGAGAGTTTAACCCAGTTTTTGTAATACAGAATTTCTTGGAAGTATAAATACAGGGACCATTATCCAATGTTGTTTGATACCCCTCTCTTTGGGTTAAAATATTTCCAAAATTATTACATGTTGTTGTTTCATTTTTTATTTCTGGCATATATAGTTAAAGAAAGAAAGTATAATATTATTATACTTTCTTATACTTATACAAACTCTGATAAATACGATTCTATACTCTTAAAGGTAGTATCTTTCTCTAAGTAAATACTTCTTAATTTTAATTAATTTTAACTTATTTCACTTTATGTTTCTTATAATTCTTCCTGGGCCCTTCCAATTATCCTTTAATTATGAACCATAGTGGTTTTGGGAACTTACCTTGTTTAACAATGTTAAACATATATTTCCTTTAGGATAAAAAAATGTGTTTACAATTATAATTCACCCCTATATTGTAATTAAGAATATACATCTATATTTAAATCCTACAACTAGTATCAGAGAATGGTCTCTGAAATACATATACTTATATACAAAATTTCCTTCTCAAGTTTGCTTGATGAAATTTTTTTTCTCATCTTTTCTTATTTAACTTTTACTTGCTAAAGTTTTTTCATATTTTTTTTTAAAACCTTAGACTAATTATTTTTGTAGAAATGTTATTTTTTTGTATAATAATGGAAGGTGTGAATGCCAGTTAAATATATAACCCTAATCCTAAAAGATGAAAAATATTTTATGGTAATTATTATGAGTACAAGAAATATTAGATGAGGATTTTTTTTATAAACACTGGGGTATACAACTTTATCATGCTCACTGGAGGTTTCAAAATTCCAGAAAATGATTTCAGAACATTGAGCAACCAAGAAAAACAAGAATATCAAATAAACAACAAGGTTCACATTACATTTTTATGTTTTATGAACATAAATATATATAGTCAAATATTTTCTTCTGAAGCTACCAACTATATTTGGATGAAACTTGAAGTTGCACATTTTGGAACATCTAAAGTGGTAAAAACTAGAATAACTATGTTAAGAGCTTAATATCAAGGATTTCTATTTCCTCATGAGTAATCTATTGGTATAATATAAAAAATATTTATAACGGTTGTCAATAGTCTTTAATCAATGAGAGATAAAGGTCTTGATGATGAAGTTATTGTTGAAAAGATAATATAAATCATGCCTAATGAGTGGTAATCTAAAATTAATGTTGTTTATGAAAATAGGAATGTATCAATCATTACTCTTAATGACTTATTTGGAACACTTCTTCAGCATGAAACAAGACTTAAGAGAAATGTTGATTTCAACATGAAAAAGAATGGTAATGGAAGTGTAGATTTTTCTACAACGTCTAATGCCAAGACACCTAAAAGTGTAACTAGATCAATATATAAGAAAGATATTGTTATATTTGAATCTAGTGAATGTGATCAGTTTGAGAAGGAATTATCCAATCTTGCTAGAATGATTAACAAGATTGTGGGAAAGGAATATTTTCATCATAGATATAAGAATAAATATAGAAATGACAAAAATATATTCTAAAGTAACTTGTTATAAATGAAAAAGGGTTGGACATATTAGACCTAATTGTATTATGTTTATGATAAAATACATAAAAGAAAAATCATTCTAAAATAAACTGAAAAAGGTACTAAAAATATATGGCTAAGAATTTCAGGAAAGTTAATGACACCTAGATTACTAGTGGGGGTGACTATTCAGATAAATCTTTATAATATGAAGCTTATGGTTAGAAGAATATTGGTCTTATCAACATAATACCTATTGAAAATCACAATATTATAGATAAGGTGAAAAATGGTGAATCCTTAACCAATATTTCTTTAAAATATAATTTTTTGATAAATAATATTAATAGTCTTCAGATAATGAATCTTCCCCATCAAAATAAAATACATTACCTTCATTTGAAGATGTTTCTTGAATTGTAAACTTCTTGAGAATTAAAACTGTAAGATAATAATGATGTTAGAAAAATAAAATTCTATAATTTATGTTTTAATGAAAGAAGTATTAGATCATTCTAAATAGCATGATCAGAAAACTATTGATTTTGAAAATGTTTCTAAATACCTTAAGGAAGTCAATTCTGAGAAGGATAAACATTCTAAGGATCTTAAAAATGTTATTCTATGAAAAATAATTTATAAAATAAATCAACCTCTAAGACTAATGTCTATGAGGATAAGTTTTTAGTCATCAGACTAAAATCTGAAATTTTTTCCTTAAAAAAACTTTATCAAATTTTATTTTGGGGTGGAGGGAATTTGATGAAAATGTATTCACAACTACGTCCTCTTAGGAAAAGTTCTTGGTTTGGTAATACTCATTCAAAACCTATTTTTAGTAATACCTATTTGTTTCCCCTATGTGTTCATTTTCCACAAAGTGTTAATGTGTTGGACATTGGCAGAAAAAATTTTCTTTATATAGCACCAAATCCTTAGGTTTTTATAATTCTTATTTTTCAACAAAAATTTGGTTCCCTATGTTTTTACTTTATGAAATTTGATGATCCAATAAATTTTGGATTCTGAATATCTAATTATTTAATTTTCGAAAAAAAATAAAAGAAGTTTCGACAACAATATATGTTACCTGGATAGTGGATGTTCCTGGTACATTACTGGTAACAAAAACATCATTGAAAATATTATTAATATTAAAAGAGGAAAATTATCTTTCGGAGATAATGCTTAGGAAGAAATTATTCATAAAGTTAACATTGTTCTTCTTGTAAAAGATTTAATTTAAAATGTTTTATTTATTAAATGACTTAAGGAAAACATTATAAGTAAAAGAAAAATATGTGATGAATATTACGTTGTGAATTTTAGGAATGATAAATTCTTATTACTCAATTCCAAGGAAGATTTTATTCTCTCTATCCATAGGCATGAGAATGTTTATATGAAAAAAATTTAAGACCTTAAGATCCAAGATCTACTTTTCCATATTAAAATAGAAGATCAATCTTCGTTATGGAATTTAGGACTAGGACACTGTAACCTTTGGAATCTATGAGAAATATCAAAGAAAATAATTTTTAAGGACCTACCATTGCATAGATTTGATTCTTCAAAATTTTGGGATCCTTGACAATATATCCCGCAACATAATTCAATATTTAAATCAATCAGTGAACTCTCAACTTCTGGTGCATTACAAATAGTGCATATGGATCTTTTTGGTCCAACAAAAATTGGATGTATTTGATGAAAATACTATTTATTTTTTTCAGTTTATGATTTCACCATATTTAAATGGTTATATTTTCTAGTAAAGAAATCTGAAGCCTTTTCTTATTTTAAAACATTTAGCTACCAATTTAAAAATGAAAAAACCTTACATTGATAACTATTTATAGTTATCATGGTGGATAATTCAAAAGTTCAGATTGTGAGACTTTTTTTACTAATAAAGGAAATAGTTATAACTTCTCATATCTAAGAACTCATCAAAATAATGGTTTTATTGAAATAATAAATAGAATTATTCAGGAGATAACTAGAACCATGTGAAGTGAATATTCTCTTGCTATGAATTTTTGGGCTGAATCTGTTAGTGCTTCTTTTTATACTATAAATAGAGTTTTATTCAAACCCTTTCTAAATAAAACACCTTATGAGTTATGGAATGATAAAAAATATAATGTCTCATAATTTAAAGTATTTTTATGAAGCATATTCATTTTGAATACAAAAGATAACTTACATAAATTCGCACCCAAATTCAAGGAAGTTATTTTCATAGGCTTCTCCAAAAATTCTTAGGATTATTGAGTTTTCAACAAAAAATATTGTACTGTCAATGATACAATGAATGTTAAATTTGATGATGTTGATCCTTTTGTTTTTAAATAACCCCAACCTATATCACTGGATGTGTTTTCAAATATTTATTATCTATAATTGATGGTTGATTCTTCTAAAAAGGATAACAGTAAATATACTATTTCTGAAGTATTTACCCCAGAAAAGTTTCTACCTTATGTTGATTAATATGTGTTACAAAACCCAAATAAATTGTTTCATAATAATAATAATAGTGATATTATCATTTATGATGTAAATAAATCCATAAAGACTATATTTTATTTAATAAATGAAGTAAAACATCTAGCATTTCATTCCTAATTAGAACAAAAAAGAACCGATGAAGCATTAGGTGATGATGATTGGATTAAATCTATACAAAATAAACTAAAATAATTCTAATTGAATAAAGTCTTGAATTTGGTTGAAAGATCTAAGGAAACCTCTGTAAATGGAGTAAAATGGGCCTCCATAAATAAATATGATGAAAATGGAATCATTTTAAGAAATAAAGAACGATTAGTTGATAAATTCTATAATCAACCAGAAGTAATAGACAATGAAAAAAATGTACACTCCAGTAGAAATACTTGAATCTATTCATATTCTAATTTTCCTTCCCAAATTTTTTAATTTCAAACATTTTCAAATGGACATATTGTGTGATTTCCTTAATGTATATGATAGTAAGTTTATGTTGAACATCCTCCTATTTTTGAAGACATAAAATAACATAAACATGTTTTTAAACTTACCGAATATTTATATGGACTTAAATAATCCCCTAGAGCATTGTATGATATACTTATAGGATTTTTGTTACAAAATGATTATGCTACGGGAACTACTGATACAAATAATTTTATAAATAAATTTAAGAAAAATGTTTTTATTGTCCAAATTTATGTTGATGACACTATGTTTGGATCAACTTAGAAATCTTTAACTGAATCATTTGAGAATCTCATGAAATCTGAGTTTGAAATCTGTATGATGGGTGAGTTAACAATTTTCCTTGGTTTTTAAATTTATCAAAAACCATAAGGAACATATATATCTCAACATAATTATATTAAGGATGTTTTTAAGAAGTATGGATGTGAAAAAACTATACGTATAAGAAATCCAATTAGTACCTCAAATTATCTTGATCATGATGAAGTAGGGAAACTAGTAGATCAAATATCTTTTAGAGGTATGATATGGTTATTTTTATACATAATAACTAGTCATCCGAATTTAATGTTTTCATTATTTTTATGAGAAATATATCTATATAATCAAATGTAATGACATATAAAATCACTAAAAATAATTTTTCTCTATTTAAAGGGAACCATGAGTTTGTGAATTTTTTATTCTCCTGGAAACTATTTTTTTTAAAAGATATTTGGATGCAAATTTGGTTGATGTAGAATGGATAGGAAAATAACATCTCAAACTATTCATTTCCTAGGAGATTCATTTGTTCCTTGGTCATGAAAGAAAAAAAACTCATAATCACATTCCACTGTTGAAGTTGAATATGTAGCAGTTGGATTTTTGTTTTGCTCAAGTGTTTTGGATTAAACACACACTCATAAACTATGGAATGATTTTCACCAAGACACATATATTCTGTCATAATAAAAGTTCCATTACTATAAGAAAATTCATGCACATCACTCTAAGTAAAATTACATAGATATTAGGCATCACTTTTTTAGGGATCACACATTTATATCATTCTTCAATTTATTGGAACACAATATCAACTTGCCGATATTTTTACAAAATCTTTACCCTCTGATAGATATCAATACATTAAAAAAAGTTAGGAATGATAATCGTAAGGTAATATTCCATATTAACTTTTTTTTATTTAAATATATCTCCTTACATTAAGAAACTCCATTTCATAGGTGAAAAGATTTTTTTATTCTTTAAATAAATTCAGAACCTAACTTTTTTTCCTTAATAAAATTTTCAGAACCCAATTTTCTTCCATAATAAAATTTTTCAGAACCTAGTTTTTTCCTTAATAGTATTTTTAAAATCCTAGAATTTCCTTTCCTTAAATAAAATTTTCTAGAGTTTATGTTTTTAAGGTATAAACTTATCAATATTAACAGCTCTTTCTCAGAATTCTGGAATTTATGTTTGATTATTCTTTTTAAAATGTTGGTATTTCTATTTTGATTTTAGAAATCTCTATCGGATTCAATTTGCTTATATTTTATTTTTTTCTTTAAAACCTCAAAATATTGGATCCTTCTAAATCATTATTCAGTATTCATCTCAACCATCAGATCATATTAAGATAATCTTAATCGTTCGTTTGAGTCGGGAATTAAAACCATCTCCACAAATCCTATATAAAGGGACCATGTATTCAAATACCACATCGGGTTTTCAAGATTTTTTCTACTAAATCTCTTACACCTAAAAAATCAGTCGTTCATATTTCTTATTTTCATTACATTTTGGATGTATCTTGAAATTTCCTCACAAAATCAGATGGAATCAAATAAGGAAATCAAATATTGGAAACTTTATAGAGAATGGTTGGTCAAACCATATTTATTTTTGAAGTATGATTCTATAATATCAAAATTTATAGATAATAATAGTTGATAAAGTCATTTCATAGTCCTATAATGGAATAAAGATTTGGTTTATCCTGACATTCTAATAGAGTTTTATGATACAATTATTTTTTATGAAGAAGGAGGAAGGGAATGTTTTTCCTTTGAGAGATATGGGAAAACCTATTCGTTATCCTTCAACATGGATGCTATCAATTTCAGTATTCCATATGAAGGTGAAGAAATCTTTTGTACTCACATATTGCTGGAAAAGGAATGATGTTTAGAGAAGAAAAAGTAAATTCAGTGCATTGGACTCAAGGGTTTCAATTAACCAAAGATAAATCATCTTACAACCAACAATCATTTTTTTAGCATTGTGGATGCAGGGGTTTCTTATTCTGAGAATTGGAGGCAAGGACGATCTTATGAAGAGTGATATATTTATTATGTGCTTCTTAGTTAATAATATAATGCTAAAATAGATCAATTACATCCTTTTAATCATCGGTATCATAAATAATGGAACCCTTAAGTATCAGATAATCATGTATCTAGTGATCCTATCAAAGATTATCATTCTCTCTTAATAATCCTTTAAAATTCCCCACAATTCAAAACCCAGAACATTCAATATTATTTTTTTGACTGATGACACTCTTAGGAAGATGAAATTTGGTATTAGTATCAAGTTATGAGTGTTTTATCATCTTTTTAAAAGTCAGGATCTAGTTATAATCAAGAAAGCGGAAGTAGTAGAAACTTCTAATAAAACATAGAAGAAGATAAAAGAGAAACATCTAGAATCAAAATAAAAACTGCCCATTCTGGAAGCCCAGATAGCTCTACCCCAGTCGAAAAAGTAAAACATGTTTTATGATGAAGTGGTAGCCAAGTGGAGAGAGAGGAAGAAGGAGAAGAATTATGGAGATTCATGCTTGGGTTTAGAACCTACTAATTCAAATGATTTGATGATTCAGGAAGCAGAAGAGCTTTAGAAACAAGATAAATAATAGAAAATGAAGAATAAGTGTTCAGAAGCAAACCTTGTCCATGATTTTCTCAGGGTTATTGAGGAAGCATCCGAATAGATCCAAGTACCAGAATCCTTCCTTCAAGATTCGGTTCCCTTAGAAACACTGAAAAATAAAATTTCAATTTCAGAACCTGTTCTTGAAGAAGAGGTAGTTCCGAATGAACAAGAACAACCACAACACGAAGAGGAAGACGGATTTGAATATGTGATTAAACTGCTGGAAGAATACCATGATAAGTAATTTCCCTCAGACAGGTTTTCAATTTGAACATCACAAGTAGAATTAACCAAGATAATCTCTCAAGGGATGGATGTTGATGGATAGGACGAGGTTGATAGACCATCAGATGATGAGATAAGCAACAATTATTTCATTCATCCTAAATATATTAAGGGAAATTCTAAAAAAGAATATGCTGATTAAGATATGATAATCCAACTCTCAGATAGTGAACATGTGACTCTGAATGTGGAGAAGGAAATCTATAGATCTGATAAATAAAAACATGTGGGTATTGACTCACGTAGAAATATTGGGGTTATAAATGCTAAGAAAGATTTTGGTGGAACATCCAAGAGGAAAGATGAAGAGATAAATAATGTTTCCTCTCCAGAAAATTAATCAGCTTACAAATCATCATCATTATTGGGAAAGTATTTTTTGTTTAATATTTAATGATGTTAGTGATCACAATACCCTTATTTTCAGGTATGGATTCAAGATGTTAGTTTCTCTAGAATTCTATTCATCAAAAGTCAAATTCGATAAGTAATATCATAAAAACATTAATAAATAATGATTTATATTTTAAGTATTTTCATATTGGTTATGATTCTTATAGAATATCATTCATGGAAATGAACAAATGGTCGATGTTAATAATTTCTGATCTGAAAGTTACAGATGATTTTTTTTACTCAGAAAAAGAAGAATTTGATTATTCATATGACATTGTGAATAAACTTATATCAAATATTTTAGAAAAAATGAATCAAGAGAAATAATCCAGGATTCAAGAGGACAAAGACCTTAATGGAGAGCTCAATTATGTTGCATTAAATTTGAAAATGGAAATAGAATTATGGGAAGATTTTAAAGAAAAGATCAAACAATAAGGAGAGGATATAAAGTCCTAGTCAGACATAATAAAGTCTCAAGAAGAAAGAATCAAGTCTCTTGAAAAGAATAATTTGGATTAGGAATAGTTTCTCAATAGGTTTTAGGATGATCACAAAGATCTATATATGTTAAAGGAAACATTGAGGAAGATTATTCCTAAGGAAATGAACGAGGAATTACTTTTTATACAACTCCAAAAAAATCTATATTCTTCTTGTAATAATTTTTCATATCATAATGAAATTTTATTATCCTTCCATTATTTGGTCTTGAATATTTATAATATTTCAATTACAGTTTTCCATTCCCTCCATTCCTTTTATAAAATCACAAATTGTGAGAAAAGTATGATCAAAATAATATTAATTCAAAAAGTATAGAATTTCCTAAGGGGAGATTAAGTAAGGGGGTATTACATAAAGAATATATAATATTAATAAATAATAATTCACTTCTATAATAAATACAATAATATTATCCTTATGTATTTTGAAAACTAAGGGTGATTTAATCATATTCTTCATAAGTCGCAACTAAAGGGAGATACATTTTTCTTATAAAATTAAAAAATAAAAATCCTTATTCCTTATATTATTTTTTAATGGTTTTTTTCTATACAAAAAGGGGGATATTATTGAGTCAATAGGTTTTCTTTGTGACTTTTCCATTTCTCTATGTTTTGGAAATCACAGACATATTTTCTTATGGAAAATTATCTTTCTCTAAGAATTATTTTCTTAAGGGAAATTTTCACTCTCTAGGAAACTTTTTATCGGTTACCTTGGTTTTCAATATCTTTTCTAATGTTTCTTATATCAAATATAACCATCTTTTTGGTATGTCAATATTCAGATCCTTATCTAAAACTTTGAAATATTATAGTATGTTAGATACCGATTCTTCTAGTTTTCAGACACAGAATTCTATGAAATTCACACTATGAATTCTCTTAAATTCTGACTCCCAATTCTGTAAAATTCAATTTATTAATTATCTGAAATTCAGACAATGAATTATTTAAAATTAGAACTCCAAATTCCTCAAAATTAAAACATTTAATTCAATATAATATAGAAACCAAATTCATTTAAAAACATAATCTGAATATCAATTTATATAGAATAAATTTTTTTCTCACTTACATAAGTATCTAATTACAATATTTCGTTGTAGGTATTTAATTTCCTTAATGTATTGTTCTGTCATTATAAATTCCAATTTTAAATATGTTTCATAAGCATATGAAAATATTTCTTACATGATATAATTTCATTACATATTTTTTTGTTACAATGAATCTATGTCGTACAATCTATTTTTAACTAATTGTTTGTTGAGTCACACCTATCTAGGTCTCTCCAAGATTCAAGGAAAAATATGACCATTGGAGGAGGATTCGACTGTTGATGATTTTTCCTATAAATAGGAGCTCATTTGAATGAGCTCAATAAATTTAATGGGCTTACATGTTCTGACGTAGTGAATAGATTTGTAGAGATAAAAACTCTTATGCCTCGTGTGATCTTTGAACATCTTATTCAACCGTGAACAACCTGTTCGGTATAGTGTTATTCCAAATGTTTTTGTGTACAATCGAGGGCTTTGGGGAATAGGAAAATAGATGTGTCAACTACCTTAATGTTCTAGGACTTTTAGGGATAGGTAGATAGAGGTACCTACTACCTTAAAGTTTGAGGTCATACAGGGATAACAAGACATACTATGATAAATAAGATTATATACGCTTTAAGGTAGAATATTTTTCTATGAAAATCCTATATAAGTATTATTAATATTAACTTGTTTATGTTTTGGTTTCATGTAATTGGACATGGGCCCTTCCCATTAATATTTTATGTAAGAACCAAAACGGTTTTGTGAATTTACCTTATCTAACATTATTACATATAGATTTAATTTATGTTAAAAGAAAAAAAAATTAGACATGAAATTCATTCCCTCTTGTAATTGTGTATATATATCTATATTTCAATCCTACATAATCAAATCAAATGATTCTTTTTGGTATTAACCAAAAAGAGTTACCTAATTTACAGGTAACATCTTTTCTCAATATCCTTTTTTTATTATATTTCTCCACCCCCTCCACTCAATTTATTCCCTGATTTTATGAAAACACCATTATATTTAATAAAATAGCATGTTTATATTTTAAGATTTCACCTACACTTACACACATCTCCATTTAATGAGTATCAAATATATTTTTAAATGTACAGAGAACTACCATCTCAGAAAATGATGATTGTTCATTTTTTCCTTTACCACATCTCATGGTGAACATTATTATAGAAAATATATTTATATATGTTATATATTATATTTATTATGTATTTAAGATTATTTAATCCGTTTACAACACATATCATTATACTTTCCATTTGGTTTGAATATAATCATTTTTTTGAGGAAGTGTGGACTACCGCCCCCTCAAAACGATGTGATTCATTCACACACAACATGGAATGTATTAAAGATTGGTTTAGTAAAAATATATGATATATTTGATATAAAAAATATATTCTAATAATGATATATACATGCAAATACATCATTTACTTTATAACATTAAATATGACAATAAAAACAGAAAGAATATTCATGCATATGTAGGGCTTACTGTCTCCATGAACAGTGTATTCCATTTCACAATTACATTTTATAGAGATTATTATAATAAAAATATACTGAATATAAATTATATTTATATCATTATTTATGTTATGGAAATTGTTATATAAGTATAAGAACTAATTATATAAAAAATTAAGACACTTGTGACGAATAAAGGGAATATTAACCGAAGTGAAACCATAACATATGATTGTTAACATATCAGTAATATAATGTCATGATCAAACCATGTATGTTATTATATATAATAATATGGTTTTTTAAAATATTGATAATTAATTTATATTTATTATATACATGTTTTGAATGAGTACGTCGAGTGTCAAGATTCAAGGGGATTTCATCTCACTTTATTTCCATGAGATACAAACTTCATTGACCACTCATTCCATTAGCGTGGTTTGTAAAATTCATATGGATGTATTCAATTTTCGAAATTATTAAATTTATGTGTATCTATAGATCCATTCTATGATCTATTTTTCTTGGGGTTAATGTTTCAAAATCCTCCAAATCTATAACATATATTTGTCTCAATTTTTTTCTTTTTGAAACATGTTTTGTTATGAACCTAGATTATTTTTTTGAGGTGTATAAACTTTTATTTGAAATATTATATCTTAAATAAACATAATCTAAGTATATCATAATCTTCATGATGTTTTATTTTATTACCTGTAGATTATGATCCAGTGTTACGATTTGGTAATAGTTTAATGAAATAATCTTATCATATATCGAGATTATATGTTACTATGCATCCATTATAGAAATCATATGATCCATCTCTCAATAAAACTCATGATTTTCCTTCTCCTCCATTAATTCAAGGTGTGTCAAATTGTTAGTAACATTTTTACAATCTTTGGTACTTAAGGTAATTATTAAAATGTTCTTAATAAAAATATGACTGTATTTCTCTCTTTAGTCGAAAATTTGTTTTATTCAAAAAACCATATTTTCAATAAAAAATATCATTTTTTAAAAATAATCTTGGAAGCTAATTCTCATTGGGGAAATAATTTTTATTCATTTTCAATGCTTCATTTTTATGTTTTCAAATCTATTTTCAAAGGAAATTTTTTTTCAATTTTTTTTTTTAAAATAAGTCATCAATATAGAAAGTATATTTTCATCAAAATGATTTTAAATGATCATTCTAAATTATTTTCTATATAATATAACATTTTTTGTTGATACATGTGCCTTAATCAGAAAATTATTCAATTTTTCCATTCTATTTTTTTCTCAGAATGGATTCTATTTTGATGGCATGATGTTTATGAAACTTGTTTCTCTTTCACATATTATATGTTTTTGCATCCTATATCTTGTCACGCATTATTTTTAGGATGAAATTATTATGAAAACTATATTTTTATATAGGTTTTGATAGGATTGAATGTTTATAATACTCATTTAATTTTATGGGTTATAATATGATTATTTATGATCTTGTGGGAAAAGTATATATGTTTTCATTTTGAGATGGGTGGGACCTATATCTCCCTCTAATGCATTGCATAAATATTTATATCTAATGATATAGACTAATAAGGTATTGTGAAAGAACCTTCACTACTAATATGGCCATGGGTGTGGACAATGGCCACCAAGAAGATGTGAGGAGGGAACTCATGCTACTAAGATGGTCGTGGGAGTGAAAGATGACTACCAATATGGTATGGGGAGTGAACCCATACTACTAAGATGTTTATCACAGTGATTCCATTTTGACTATGGAAAAACATATTATATACTTATGTGCCTACCACAATTCCACATTTTAGTCCTATGTTATTCTTTCATGGATTATGTACCTTTTTAACTTATGATTCATGTATTATGCCCTACCAAGCTTTATACTATGATTCATGTTAATAATCATTGATATTTAGGGTATGATCTTATTTTTTCAAGATCTTATTATCCTAAACTAATTCCCATTATTAAGTTTTCATGTATTCCTTGTTTACCGATAATGAGCATCTAGGATCACCCCTTTTGTTGTTCCTTTCCCCAAGGTTATGAAGATATGTATTATGTTTAATTTTTCTAATAAGGATTTTAGTAAAGAAGAACCTAGTGGGAAATGATGTAGCTCATTTATGTATCAGTTTTTTTGTTTCCATGATTCTAAAGGCAATAGACTAGAATGATATTTGGAAATCTGTTTGTATAATGTTTTAATTATTCCACAAAATCAATGTAATTTTATTTTATGAAATGTGAGGTCTACTAAAATTCTTCACATGTTGACACAGTTCAATCTCTAAATAGTAACCTAATCAGGTAGTGACTTGGCCTCAATCATGCCTCCCCATAAACCAGAGGTCGATGACTATCATTGAGGTCCTAGGTTGTGTCATTGGGGAGACTATGTCCTCATGTTAGATTAGAAAACTAGTAGAAATTACCAAAACCACCTTCATAGATATGAATAAAAATCAAACTATATCAAGTAAATATAATAATGTTTTAATAGATAATGAAATGTAGTAAAGGATCCACTGACCATGTGATACCTACAATATAGTTCTCCCACCTATATGATCCCATATTAAGGGATAAATACAAGAAAAAAAATAAATGTTCATGGATCTGCTACTAACTCTTACCCATACCACATACCCTGTTATTATTACACTATAAACCTTCTTCAACTTAATAATATAAATCAACACGATATGCTTTATTCATCATGAAACTATGGGCCTTATCCTTATCCATTGTACATCAGTGATCAAATTCAAAGAATTGATAATGTCTTCACACACACTGTGGTTTAGGCACAAGTGGAGGGAAATAAATCTCTATAGGCCACCCCCAATAGTGAACAAATAATAATTATTCACAAGTGAATGCTTTTTCAATATGCTCATCATACCTGAGACATAACATAATAAAATAAATAAATAATAACCATATATAACATTTGGTCATTTGAAACCAATATCCAAGATATCATATAAAAACGCATTAATCGTGATTGTATACCACTCAATCTATGTATAAACAAGATAATCATTAGGTCCATAATCCTGAACAACCATACCTTCTCTGACTAACACCATAATTTCATTGAGAACATTATTTATATAACTAAACCCAAATAAAACATATGTAACTAGGGTGTCCATATATAATGGTTACCATGTTTTAATATTATAATTTAATTATTTTAGGATCCTATTCATGTAATTTGATATCTGGAATCCATGTATCAATAAAGGTTTAAAATAATTTTATTTTCTATGTGATCCAATCCAAGGAATACTATTTTTAGAATCCAAGTATTCCATGAGGCATAATATATTCTCATTATAATTAGGGAAAACCATGTTAAGTATGGATATCCATGATGAAAAATCTCTATCATATATATATAGTGTCATTTCCACTATGGAAAAACATTTCTACTAATCTCAATTACAATTATAGAACTCCATGTCTACTAACATTTAATTACTTAGGCTTAATAGATAGAACCAAAGACGAACCTATGGGAATGTTGATATGGTTATATTGAAAAATATAGGATAAACATTTGGATCTTCAAATATATAGCTAGGCATCCCAAATAATTTAATTATCAATCAAAAAATTATAGAATCTATATACTCTAAAGTTTCATTGGGTATCCTTGTAATATACCGGATCACGTTTGGTTCATCAACCAAATACTAAGAATTACATATGGAAATCATATTTGCATCAAAAGTTACCATGTAGATTCATAAATAATAGATTGATTGTGGATAAACAAATAAACCCACAAATAATACCATATCCTCCTAGGATTTCAGGTTCGATACTTGTTCTAAGTTACACCCACTACCTTCTCTACACAAACCCATAATACACGAGATCTGGGTAGGTCAAACATTAGGGCACCCAATGGTTCCCTAAGGATAAAAAAATGGACAGACATCTTAATTGGGATATTATAAGGAATATTATATAGTAAATAATTAATTTTAGGTAATTTTAAAATATTAAATAGGTAGAGTCTTCCCATATGGGATCCTCGAAATGAATAATTATGCTGAGGGATCACACACAATATCCTCTAGGTTGTACATTGGTCTCTATAATCTCATCGACTCAAATGCATAAAATGAGAACCTATAAAGGGTTGTATACTCAGGGGATATACTACTAATAATTTTCTGAGGAATAGTACACATGGATACTCCCATTATAAGATCTCACTCTAGGTTGTCCCTAATACCCTACCAAAACTATCTCATTGAGTCACTCCTTACCATCGCTAACCCGGGACTATCCTAAGATAAATAAAATGAGGAACATAGTGAACCTAGACCAATATTGAAAATCATTTCATGTTTCCATCCTATGGATCTCATCCTGGTTATTTCTCTCAAGAGAAAACAACAACTGTTTTTGGTGGAAAAAAATCCCCCTTATGGCTCGCCCACCCCATAATACCTCTAAAAGCTCTTCAAATCAACTCAAGGGTTCAACCACTGAGATATATGAGAAAAAATTCTATACAAGGACTCCCCATAGGTACAATTATTACTATATTGGTGTAAAAAGATGAAAATACATAAAATTTACATAAAAGGAGAAGAACACGACATATATACCCAAGTACACCATGAGTACCCTCAAAGCCCCACATGGGCTTTGAATTCTACCGAACATACCATGTAAAACAATGTGCACATTGTGTAAAGAATGTACACAGTGTGTACCCTATATGGGGTACTTTTATGTGTACCTCACATGTTCTAGCCATTTGTTCTCATCATGTTTTCTACTTATAGATAATGTGTAACCCACATGGGGTCTGGTCGTGTACCCTATACTTCAAAATTCCCTTAAAATGTTTTTCTGGACATGTACTTGGATACATTGAAAAGTATCACCACAAAACATGAACCCATGATACATTATGAGTATTTAAAAAATGTAATATTCCTCAATTAGGAAGAGTAAAAGGCATGAATACATAGAACCATATGTTGGGTGATTCATATTTTCTAAATAGACACCCCTACAATCAGCCTGGAACCCTATTTTTCTCTCCATTATGAATATATCAACCCAAAATAGGTCCATACATTCCATTATGGGGCCTTAAAACTAGAAAAAGGTAAATATATTGGAATTTAGGTAAACAAATAAAGCATAACTTTGGGAGAATTCTCCCAAGGATTCACCCAAATCTGTGGTCTGCAACTGTCGTATGTGATCTTCTCCTCACAACCACTTTAATGAAATGTCCCTTCTTTACCACTCTCTCTATCCATTTATCTATCTCTGTCATTATTTATCTATCTTATTCGCTATTGGTTTCAAAAGGAAAATTACATAGGTTTTATTTGTGAATATAAGGGATAATAGGAAAAAATAAAAGATAAAAATAAATGAAATAAAAATAAAGAAATAGAAAAGGGGGCCCAAGCATGGTATGGTGATTGAATAAGTGTTATACATCCACTAGGAAAACCCCCCATTCTAAGATCAATTATAGATATATAGTATCTCTCTGATTCTCTTTTCAAAATATACAAACGAATGATCAAGTGTGATCAAATTTATATTTAATAATTAAATATTGATTACTAATTATTCAATGAAACACCATGTGACTCAAAATTCCAAAAAATATTTTTCCATAGGTAAATACACAATTATGAGACCAATGGAGTCGTCAAATAGACCATATAAATTCATCTATTATGGGAATAAGACAAATTTACTTCTTAAGATAAACTCAAAGAAAAAATTCAATTTTATGTAGGAATTCACAATTTAGAAACACATTGGTCTCCTCACTATCCATCACATACTATTTATAATGAATTCATCATATAAATAAATATTATTAGTTATTCATCATGTATTAGTAATATTTAATTATCCATATTGGAAGAACTATAATATGGAATTTCAATAATTTCCCCAATCAAACTGAACATAAACTAACCAATGAAATAATATGGATGTTATCATTACAACATATCTGTAGTTGAGAAAAAGTAAAATAAATAGTTTTTCATTAAGGAATTGAAATAACCACAATAATTTCATTAAAAGTTTTTGAGGAAAACACCATTATCACATTAAAAATCACTCTAAAAAGAAATTCTAGAATATTAGGATAAATAGTTTCTTTTAAAATATACATGTAATCCAATAATTGATGATTTAAAGAATTTATTGATCTTGATAAAGAGAAATTCCATTTATTTTCATTACTTTTAAATAATGATTCCATTTATGATTTTTGTAAAATCCCAAAAATAACATCATTTGTAAAACAAAAAAATGGCTTTTGAAACATTTATAAAGAATGTAAAAGGAGGGTAAAAATTAATTTAATCAATAATTATAGAAAATTTAAAAACATTCATGAAATATTTTAATGAAAATGTGGATACAGAATATAATATTCCACATCTCATATAAAACAAAGTCAGATTACCTTGAAAGAATTATTTTGGACTATTAAGTTATAAATGAAATGAAAATGAGAGAAAATCATGAAATTTATAGAGATAACAAGTAGAGAAGAAAATATATAGGGTTTTGGATAGAAAGTTCACATAATTTCCCCAATGGAGACATAATCATAATCAATCATGAATAATAAACAGTTTTTTAAATAAACTCATATTACCTATGTAACAATTGAATCCTAATCCCCCTGAAATGAGAAATTCAAATTAAATTTAAATATATTGAATGTAAGGCGATTAATGTTATATCATATCAAATTATGATTATATACACATCATGAACATAAACATAGGAATAACATAAAATATGTCTCAATGAATCAAAATTGTGTTGAAAACCCACTACAAGGATTATATCATTTAATTGAGCATTAATCAATGAAGTTATTATTTAGAAAATAAATAAATACATAGATAAAAAGTGAAAATAAAATATAATACAATTGAAGGTCATTTCAAGAATAATCTTGGAAAATAATCAATGAATTACAAGTATAACCCAATAAATGTAAATTGAGTTAAGAAACACCTTACCAATTATTAACATTCATCTAAAATCTCCTATATTGAAATAACTTGAATTGAAACATAAAATACCATAAATTAAGAAGGATTAATGACATTACATGTAAAATGTAAATGATTTACACTATATATAATAAATTGGGTACATAATATTAAAACAAGCCTCAATGAAGGGAAATTGAGATGTAATCCCTTATCATAAGTCCAAATTGCTTTGTATGTACCACTAACCTCACATATTATAAATTTAAATTTTTTATAATCTTATAACAGAATCAATTTCAATCTTATAATATCATATATGATTGAAATTTAATATTTCAATCTCCATTTACTAATCTTTCCTTATTTAAATCGTCATTTTTTTGTGTTAACTCTCGTTTTTCACGTAAGTCTCGGTTCAAATGTTCCAATTAATGTATATTTATTGTGGTTCTATAATCTCAAAAAATATAATCATGATATAAATATCATTTATATTTATAAAATATATATTCAGAATAATCTATTAATGTTATAGATAAGAAAATGAATTGCATTATTCATACAGAATGTAGGACATACATACACAAAAACAATAGTTTTTTGTCAAAATACGGAATAATTTAATGATAAATAATAATTAAAATTTATAGGATTATAATTATATAATATATAATATATATTAAATATTTATATCCATAGTATAATCCATGTAATACACAAACAAAAAAATAGATCACATCACTTTGTGTAGGTGGCAGACCACACGTATACAGGGGTGATGATATCATTTTTAAAATAATTTTAATGTTAGAAAGTGTACATGTTATAAAAATTCCAGATGAAAAATTATAACATAAACATCATATAAATTCATTATTTCTATCTACATAACATTCCTAGTGTAGTGGTCCTGAAAGTCGAATCACATCGGAACACGGCAATGATAAACCGTACATGCACACGAGTAATGTTTTTGATTTTCATATGATAAAAGGAGATATAAAATGGTATTTCAATATTATTAATAAAATAATTGTATATTTATGACCCTAGAGTTGTTATTTTATTATTTTTAAAAAAAATATATTTTGGAAGTAGAAGAAGGAATAAATTTAAGAGTGTTAGTAATGAAAATTACTTCTTCTATTGTAGGATTCCTTTATATTCCTTCTTATAGACCCTTTAAATGGTAATTTTAAAAGAACAAAACCACTATTATTTTATAGGTATTTTTGAGAATAAGAATGGGAAATATCTTTTCATCCTACATGGATCAATGAGGTGTGAATAATTGAGAGAAATATATCTCCTTTTATAAGGGAGGGAAAGAATTAACATGGAGTTCTTATAAAGATTAATATTAAATTAAGTCATGCTAATGAAAATTTATTTTAAATTGGTAGATATTTAATTCAAATGAGTATAAGGTTGAAATATCCATATTATATGAAATTTATACAGTTTTTGTGTCATTTTAATCATTTTATTTTGGTTTAACCACTTGGTTAACCAATTTTAATTTTAATCTAGTCATTGTCATTTTCAACATTAAAGGGTTATAATATTTTATATAAGGTAACAATTATCTCAAAAATGGAAACTTTATTATTTTTTCTACCATTTCTAATCATACATTTTTAGTTTAATAATTAATAGTTATTTTATATAATTTTATAAAATGATTTTTATCATTTGATATTTTTAATTTCATTTTATGAACGATTCCCATTATTTGACTTTGAAAAAACACGACATCAATGGAATTTGTATATAAACTATTTGAAAACATTTAACATTTTATTTTAGCTAAAAATTTCATAGAACCGGATAATTCACTAAAATTTTGAAACTTTTAATATTTTTTATTCTTTATTTTTTTTTCTATTAATTGAATGAATACTATATTATTTCTGTGTAATAATTTTATATAATTAATTAATAAGTAAATAATATAAATAAAATACCACAATAAATAATAAATGAAAATTTAAAATAATAATTTAGACCTTAAAATATCATATTTTTATCCTTCTGTAAAAAAAATTGAAATATTAAAGTTAGTAGAGTGATATTTTATATTTATTTTCGCCTTTAACTAATATAAATTTAATACAATAATGGTACTTAGTTGTAATATATTCATGATATGTATTTATAGAGATGGACTAAATCCATAAAAAGGATAATGGTAGGTTTTATGTTGAATTTTAGACCTAAACAAATTGTTTTAACCCTTTTTTAATTAATTTACCCTTATTGAGTAGACACATATTTTCAATGGTCACTAAACATAATAACCCAAAATAAAAGGGTAATTTTAAAAAAATCATTAGATTCCAAGAATTTAATCTCTTTTTAAATATTTATTTTCTATAAATAAAAGAAATTAATTCAAAATATAAATGAAAAAAGCAATAAAAACCAATTTATTCAGAAAATGTACTTACTAAATGTAATAATATTTTAAAACCAAATTAAATTATAATATGTATTCTAATGAACATTATTATATTGTTAATAATATAAAATAACTTTGTTTTCTTTTTGAAAATCACAAAAAAAATAGAACTTTGTAAATTCTTGAAACAAAACTTAAATTTTCAAAAAAATATAGCATTTTTTACTATTCAATGAAAAATAGATCTTTTGAAGAAAGTACAAAAAAACTAACTCTATGATAATTATTTTATATTGATTAAAACAATTTTCTTTTTTGTTAACTAATGTTTTTTTAAATTCATAAAAATTAATTACAGTATTATCTAATAAAAAATTTGAAGAAAAATAATTTTGAAGAGAAAAATTACATTCCTAAAAATTGATTACCTTTTTATAATAATTAATTGATATTATATTATTGAGTATCTCCTTTATATATATGTATCATATTTCAGTTAATAATATTCATACCCACTAATTATATGGATATGTTTTAATGGTCAAATTATAATAATAATATTTAATTTTTTGTTTAAGCATGAGGTTGAATTTTTTATACATTGTGGAACATAATGTTATTTTAAAATCATGGGTTGTGGCATTCTCCCACTACCCATTTAATGAATTTCAACATATCCATTTGAACTTGTGATCAATAATCAAGGGTTTAACATTTAAAGACACCTTTTATGAAAACAGAAATCGTAGAAAGTGTTAATAAAACATCCTCCAAATAGGGGACAATGTAAATTATATGGTATTCATGAATGAAAAATAAATATGTTTCCATGTAAGATAAAATTAGTTGAAATTAAATATATATACATGATGTAGAATAGAAATTTCCAAATAAAGATGGAGAATTATAGAGGACATATATAACAAGAATATGAATGATCATGAGAAAGTTAGCGACTATAAAACCAAAAATCAATAATGTGTGTAAATTAACATTAATTAATAATGAATGAATATAAAAGGGAAAAAATAATTTCAAGATTTGTTTTCAAGATTTGAGTAATTCATTTACAATACAGAAATAAAATATAAGAAAATATACTTACTTGAAAAGTATAATTTCATCAATTAATCAATTTACACCATGGTCACATGTTTTTATCCAAACCCTCGGTATTCATGTTGAATTTTTCATGCCTATAGTGGTAAAATAACATTTAAATTTTTCACATAATATAAAAAAGGAAAACAATATTTTCCTCTTATATCTAAATTCTAACCAAATCAAAAATGGTTACCATAAGGTATGATACTATCCAAAATCTATAGGCCTTCAAATGAATAAATATTACATTTTACATAAACATTACAACATTAATACAAGAGTTCAATATTATATTATTCCCCAAATAAATAACCATACATCCCAATTAACCTCAATGACCTCAATATTTGAAGAATGTTTTAGCCTCAAAGATGATCTCATGCCTTTTAGCATACATTGATAAATATTTAATTTCATTCTTCCCAAATAATATTTCATATTAAACCACATGTTAAACATAATGTTACATATACCTTATCCTAATGAATTATATCCCAAAATATCATTAATCACCATTACAAATTACTGTATAGTCGTATAATGTAGTGAACTTCACACCAAATTATCATGAATAAAATTTATATACAAACATGAAGGGTAATCATTATCTTGACTATAAATATAAAAAAACATATCACCTTTAAAATGAATCAATTTTTAAACATCAATATTTTCTATATCCCACTATCCAATAGACCATAATTAGTAGAACATAAAATAAAATACAAACCCAAAGGGATTTTTAAACCATAATAGTGTATTATTCCTAAAACCTATTAAAATTTCAAATCTTCTCAAAATACCATCATCTAAAACCAAAAAAGGTTTATCTATGTTTTTTAACATATGACAAACCTTAATCATATAAAATAATGAAGGTATCTATAACTCTTAATTTATCCTCACATGAAAACATATATTCTTCCTAAAACAATCACAATCCTTATTCCTGAAATAAAATCATATACAATTTCAATAAATAAAAAATTCACTAAAAATCATCAACTATTACATAAATCTATTTTTCTTAAAATAATTAACAAATTTAATGGTCACCAATACAATACCACTTACTTAATCAATTTTAGTCATCCCATTATCTGAACTAATCATCATTACATTACCACTAAATCAATTTTTTAGCTATCCGTACCTTTTAGCATATACTTTAAAATCCTTGAATATATTCTATTGTAGAACAATACTTAGATCTCCCATTACTATTATATTTATGATATAAATAATAAAACACTTCTATAACATAATCTTCAAATACCAATAGATAAAAACATCAATCCCAAAACATTAATGATTAACCATTCCTTGGTATATGAGCTAACCTCATGATTAGGGAATTGGCATGGATAAATCCCACAATCCCCCCCCCCCCCCCCGCCACATTAATCATTGATATATTACTTTTTTCCTTGGGATGAACATCATATAACTCCATCACACACTCCATTCTTTCTATACTATTCATTGATCTCTACCATTCTCTCCCATATATAAAACATTTTCCAATTTCTATAATAAATTCTTTATGTCATCTCTTTAAAAATTTATGGAATTATAGAAATTTATATTTGTATTATCCTTGGTCTTTACCAACCAAGATCTCAAAAAACACTGTCATTCTATTCTTTAGTGATTCTAAGAGTTAAATAAGGTATAGGTTTTTAATCAGATTTTATGATAACTAATTAAGTATAATAACAATGTTATTCACTCTAGTTATCATCCAATTTAGTTTCTCATATCACTGCATTATCCATCAAATTTATTTTTAATAGGATTAATCCTACATCTATCAATTTAATAAAACCAAAAAATACTAGTAATAGAAACCATAATCATCCTGGTAAACTAAATAATCATGAAAATAGTTTATATGATGTCTAAATTCAAACACCTTATTTTAAATCTAAGGCACCTTAGTTTTACCTTGGTCATGCATAGTCATCATCTATTCAAACTATTCCTAATAGTTCATAGTGATAATTAAAACTAACACAATCGCATCCCCTTGGAGTGTCAAGAGAGGTGTGTGGTAAGGGTGAAGTCATCATGAACTAAAATGATGGTTGAGATTTACTCGATCAAATAATATTGGGGTTATTATCTCTATATGCAGATGTTCTCGAAAGAGACACCCTTACAGTTTCCAAAAAGGGGGGTATTTATACTAAAACCACATAATATCTACCATACAAAAACATTGGGATCTTATCCTATACATAGAATAATCATCACAGTCATTTGTATGGTTATTTTTCCTAATCTATATTTTCTTAAATCTAGGTCACATGGTTTTTACATATATTTCTCTAAAACCAACAATAAGTACCCCTACCCTAGCACCCTAGAGCTGGGGGTTACTATATTACATTCATAATGGATACAAGATATCATATCCCAAAGGACAGAATATTTTATTAGTCTTGGTAAAAAATATAGATACTGAAATATAATTTTCCATTTGAAAAAATAATATAAAACATGTAATTTTCTTTGAGTGAATCATTTTTCCACTATTATATCCTTTAATATAAATCATAAGAAACTTAGAAGAGTCATTGAGAAAGGAAACAAAAGAAAGGGTTGTGCTTAGATACTCAGAAAGGGTATTCATACAACGGAATATGACATGGAATAAATACGTCATGAATAATATGGATGAAATAAATTATGATCAAACTATAACATATAACTTTGAAAATTGTCTTGAAACATTTCCATGGATACCATAACTATTCAAAAATTAAAATTTATATAAATAAATTATATCAAAATGATTGAATTTATGATGTCTAACATAAACTTATTATCAAGTCCTGATTCTAAGAAATCTTACATAAATGGGTAAGACCTTTCCAAATACCAAATCTAGTTTTTCTCATGAAACCCACCAGTGAAAAAAGGGGTTGTAATGGGCCCCACCATTCACTTACTAAGTACCATTCATTCATTATATGAATAAATGTTATAACGAAATCAATATTAGTTGATAACTATTAACATTCCATATTAGAAGAACTAGAATACATATTGTTTATGTGTTCCCTATTCAAACAAACAAAAACCATCTAGTGTCAAAATAAATATTGTATCAATACAAAATATACCAAATTTAGTATAAGTAAAATAAAGGTGTTTTTCATTTATGAATATAAATACCCTAAATGTCATTAAAAACATTCTTATGGAGAATACACTTTTCACTTCGAATATCACTTTTCAAAACTAAAAATTTCTATAATAATAAGAAAAATATTTTATTTTGGAAAACCTTTAAAAATTGAAAAGTAAACATAATAAAATAAGGGTCATGACTATGGGAAATTCAATTCATACTGAGTACATTAGAATAAAATTTCATTCCCATTTTCATTTCAAATTTAAAAAAGTACTTTTCTCAATAAATGAAAAGAATATTTCTTTGAAAAAATATATACATAAATTAAAAAATTGGAAAAAATACATTGATAAATAATTTTTTAATAGTAATTTTTTTTTAAAACATATTAATGAAAATATGGTCAAGGAAGAAAATAGTCATGAATAAATAAATAAATATGTTTAATTTTCTTTATAACCATTATTTCAGTCTCTTGAGTAAATAAAGAGATTAAAATGATGTGAAAGTTTTTAATATTCATAAATAACTAGACTAGAATGAAATATATGTGTTTTTAGATTTAAATATATTATAATTCCCCCATCTACGAGTTAAAAACAATCCCAAATAATGATGAGATGGTGAAATAAATACTTACCACATTGCTAACTTATAAATCATAATCCTTATAAAATAATAACTTCAAATGAAATTTTAATATAATATAGATAACTATAATAATGATATATAATGTCAAAGGATAATTATATACAGCTAAAAATCTAAATTGGTGCATAACAACAAATATGTCTCAATAAAACAAAAATGAGATGATGTGCCCTTAGAAATATTATATAAATAAAGTGAAAATTAATAAATGAATATATTATGTGTAACAAATTAAATCAAAAAAATTTATATAAAATAAAATTTCATTTCACACATAATTATTGAATAAAATAATCAATGAAGTATAAGTATAACCCAATCAATGGAAATTGAGTTTAGAACCCCATTTCCACTTTGTAACATTCAAGTTAAATCCCTTGTGATGAAGTAATTTGAATTAAAACATACAATAAGATGAAATATAAATGAATCATGATATATCATGTAAAATAAGAAACATATAAACCATATAAAATAAATTTGGTATATAGCATTCAAACATGTCTCAAAAAATGGAAATTGAGATGAAACCTATTAACTTAGGTTTGACTTTCTTCGTAAGTGATTTAAACCTCCTGTATAAAAAAATTTGAATTTTTATAAATATATAACATAATAAAGTTCAAACATATAATATCATATAATATTAACTTATAATATTCCAACACCCATTTATTAAAAAATCATTATCAAATGTGTTGTTTCTGTGTGTTAACTATCTCATTTTTCATGTTTATTTCAGTTTGACAGTTCATGTACTTATAATTTGATCATTTTTATATCATAACTATAATAAATGTAATATTTATAATATAGTATATTTTTATAATATAGAGATTCATAACAATCCATTAATGGTAGAGATATAAAAATGAATTACATCAGTCATTGAGAGAGTAGATCGAACACAAGCATAAACATTATTTTATTTTTTTAAGGGTTGGAAGAAAGAAAGGAAAAAAATAATTCAAAATTAAATAATAAATATTATAAAATAAATATTATATATATCAATTAAGTATATCCTTACTATCATTAAATTAAAGAGGAAATGACAAAATGGATCACATCACATCCTACAATTGGTGGTCTACACATACGTAGGAGCAATGATATCGTTTTAAAAACGATAGGAAGATAATAAGATAGATATGATACTATAATTATTGATAAATAATTATGTAATAAATATAATATATATTAATTATCTCCACCTTTATAACCATACATTAAAATTGGTGATGAAAGATGAATTTCACTACTATGTGGTGACGATAAGTAGTACATAAGCAATAGCGATGTTCCCTCTTTTTATAGGATAAAAATGATATGAAAAATGGTTGTACCATAAAAATAAAAAAAAATATCATTACATATATGAATATAGACATATTATTTGGCAATGTTTAAAATAAATTTAGAGTAAGTGGAAAATAAATTAACATGAAATAGTGGGTAAAGTTGATTGCCTATTATTCGATAGACTTCCTTTAGATTCCTACAAAAATACCCTTGGGATAGTCTTCAAAAAATAATTGAAAACCAATAATTAGTTTCTTTAAAGGTGACATGGATTGGTTTCCCAATCCATGCTGGAAGGAATTTATTAAATGAAAAGTTTACAATGAGGTCTCGAGGTGTAATGACTTTACAGCATCTGAAAACAAGAAAACAACCAAACAAAATTGATGGCTAAAAGAACCTGGTATACAACATCGGAGGGCTCTAGGAAATTAACACTGAAGATTCAGCCAGTAGCTTCCAAGTGCATGCAAACACAGAGGTTCCAGATCAAAAAAATCAGAGAGGGATCAGAGATAAGGGCGGCATGGTGCGGGAGAGAAGCAGATCAATCCAAGCAGCCAAAGAGTATCAGCATTCCAAAGCTCAGAATCTGAACTCAAACAGGCAGCAAAGCTCCAACTAAAAGGAAAAAACATGCTGCAAAGCTCCATATAATTGGAAAAGCTCCATCTAATAGGCAAAAACATAGAATCTGAACTCAAACAGGCAGTAAAACACCATCAAATAGGCAAAAAAAATAGAGATATAACAACAAGAGAAAGCTGAGAAAATCCAAAAAACTGCCGCAGCATCATGTAAAATCATAAAATCAAAACTCCAGCAACCAATATCAGTTTCAGACCGGCATTGTAAAAAGTGAAAAGTAGTGATAAAGTAACACTTAATCCCAGAAACGAGCATGAGCAATCCTCCTTGCGAAATCAGCAGCAAATCAAAACAAGAAAGACTGATAACAAGAAAGAAAGTAGAGAAATCCTGTAAAAATGAATCAGCACACCATTATATTTAATTTTAACCCCCTCGTTAAAAAATTTTAATCATAACCATGTTCTGGACATTGTCCATATTATAGTGTTATATTTTAAATATATGTAATCAATAAGTTCCTTAACGGAAAAGGTATTAAATTTTACAACATTTATCATCCAAAATTTTCTAGTTCAATATTTTTAAGTTTTTTCAAAAATTTAGAAAATTAATTTTATTACAAAATAATATTAATTTCATTTTAGGAACTAGTGACACAATTTGACATTGAAATCAACATGGATGTAATGGAATTTGAATATAAACATTTCAAACATACCTAATGTGTTATTTATATCTAAAATACCCATAGATCCCAATAATTCACTAAAATTTCATTTCTTCTAATATTTATTAAAATCATTAATTTTGTTTTTCTTATTAATTGAATAAATACTCTATCGGAATTGCATAAGAATTTATGGTAATTATTTAATATATAAAAATTAGAAATAAATTAACATGATATTAAAATTATTTATATTTTAAATAAACATTTAAAACATTTTTTACCCTATTTTATCCTTTTGAATAATATTTGAATATATAAAAGTCATGAGATTGACATTCTGTATTTATTCTTCCCCTAAATTAATATAAATATGGTAATAAATTAAAAATGGTAGCAATTATAATATACTTGGTACATCTTTGTAAGTAGACAAAATTAATCCCTAATGTATGATTATTTTATGTTTGGGGAAGATTTGGGGACATTATCTCCTAGTTTTAACCATAGTTAACCCATTTAACCCTTACCAAGGTGAAACATATTTACCATGCATAATATTCATAATTTCAATAAATAAAAGGGATGTATTTACCAAATTTGGACCTCCAGATTCCAAATATGGAATAAAATTTTCAATATTCATTTTATTGAAGTCTTATAAATTAATTTAATATAAAAATGAAATACATGACAAAAACATTTTCATGAAAAATACATTTAATATATATAATTTTTTATATCACTTTTAACCATAAAATTCATAAAAATGAAAATAATTATATTATTAATAATTTAATAGATCTATTTTTACTTTTAATCAGTTTTAAAGCAAAATTGAACCTGGTAAATTCTTGAAACAGAAATATATCTTTTATAAAAATAAGTGTTTTTTAACAATTACCCACAAAATTAATCTTCTCAAAAAAAATCCCATGAATTCACTATATAGTAATTTTTACTTGATTATTACGAAAATCCAAAAAAATTTATCATATAAAATTCTATAATTTCAAGAAATTAATTAAAATATTCACTCATAAAAACTAATTAATAATATTTTTGATGAAAATGTATTTTGAGTAATAATGTAACACCCCAGGTAAATAAAGAATATGAAATTTTTATATTTATCCATATTTGTGAATAAAATATTAATGTCACATTAAAGGGGATTCTATGCTCGATGGTGTACCCAACACGCAACAACGAGTTTCTTGGGAATCTTACGTTGCACTATAATAATAAAATAATATTATTTTAAATGGTAGTTAATGCCTAGATGTTGTGATGGAGGGAATGAATATAACTAACTACAAAAACATTATATATGTTTGTCAAATATTTTTACTCTTTACAATAAATGATAGAGGACTAAAAATGCGAATGAATCCAATTTTAAGCGTAGACGGTCTAATATTCTTTAAAAGATCGATTAACCGCCTTTTAATGGTGAACCTCTTTTAAATCTACATTTTTAAAATTTTATGTGTTATATTTGAAAAAATAATATTCTTATTTAGAATCGGGACATCAAAATTTACTTTGTTGAAATTTTTGGTATTTTTCCGAAAAAGTTCAATTTTTAATGAATAGTGAAAAATGTTGTATTTTAATTCAAAACCACTTTTTAATCTAATTTATTTATATGATTATATTATCTTTTTAATTGGTTTTAAAGTGTAAATAGAATATATTTTTAAAATTTAATCCAATAGTGGTCTTTGGAATTAATTTCACGATGAAATTGGACTTAAACTGGTGTCAATATTTTGATACTTATTGTTTCATAAAAACACGCTATTTTCTCTGAATGCGGGAATTAATTATAAAATTAATTAATGAAACTTATATGTTATGAATTTGTTAAAATAGACATCATTTTTGAATTCGGAATATCAAATATAGCTTAGGGTGAATTTTTGGTATTTTTCTGAAAATCTCTAATTTTTCATGAATAGTGAAACCACAAAGTGGTGGTTACAAAATTTGATTTTTTGTTTCAATGGGACATTACCAATTCTGTGATTTGAATTTCAAAAATATAATTAAAATGTTTTTAATTGTTAAGTAAAATTTGGTTCGATGGGATGAAAATAATTTTTGATGAAAAGTAACTTTTAAGTTTTATTAATCGCGATTAAAGGTAATTAGTGTGATTTAAGGTATAAATGATATTGTAATAATATGAAAATATATTGACACTTGTACTAACCCAATTGGATTAGTTATGGCCGACCAAGACAACCCATGGGTCGATTTTTGGTACCCCATGGAGCCACTTGGGTTTGATAATGACATTTATGCCTTTTATTTAAAGTTAAAATAAAAATGTCACAAACATGATTTGTTTCACTAAAACAATTTTTACATGTGGTTATAAAAGTAATAATTTTTATTTTAAATAGTAATTTGAAATATAAAAAGATTTCCTACATCATAGAATTTTTTTTATAATTTTTAGACATTAAATAAATTAAATTTTTTATGACATCATGATAATGCAGTGATGACCTCATTATTTAACGATTTAAATAAAATGGAAATATAATGCAAAATCTAAGACCTACACATGTCAAAAACCTATTTTATGGGTGGATTTCTAAAACTAATCACCTTATCTTCGAAACACATCAATGTGGGACCATTTAAATCCGAAAACCATTTGAAAATAAAGTAACATTTTATACTTTTCCAAGAATTCCCCTCCTCTCCTCTTATAAAAGGCCCCCACCTCTACTACCTTACCCACACCTCTCAAACCTTTGGTTCGGCCAAGCTCTGATCATTTTTCCTCTACAAATCCATATCCACATCCTAGAAGCCTTAACATAGGCAGGAAGCTCTTCAAGAAACCCTTTTGGTTCAAACCAAAGGGAGTTACCCAATTTTAAGGTAACGTCTTCACTTGTCCTCTTTTGTTTTATTTTGCATCTCCAACCCCCTAAACTATTTTTATTCTTTTATTTTGTAACAACTCCAGTATATTAAATATACTAGGATGTTGTTATAATAATTATTCTAGCTACACTTACACACACCATCATCTAATGGTTAAATAATATATAGTTTCTGTGGATGGCGAATTTTTGCCTCACGAAACGATGATTGTTCAACACTCATATAACACCTTCAAAGGTGGCCATTAAGATGTCACTCTATTTATATATGATATATATTATTTTTATGTTTTCCTTATGCTTCTGTATTTTTCATTTGTGGTATACCTTTATGGTTTCCATTGTGGGTAAACACGATAATTTCATTTTAGGAAGTGTGGACTACCGCCCCCTCAAAGTGATTTGATTCGTTAATGCCATATTTGGGACGAATAAAGGATGGATTTAAAGTTATTATATATGATGTTATACTGGAATTATAATATACCTCTATTTAATTATTATTTCTTTCCATTAAAGTATGAAATAGAAATGAAAGTAGCATTCATGCGTACGTACGGCTTACCGTCTCCATGAACGGTGCATTTCATTTCTTATCCCCAAATGTAATGTACTATTATAAGTACATGTATATAATGGATATATATGATGAATGATACATCTAAATGATTAATATATTTCTGGATTTTAAAATATACATACCTCTCATTTAGTTTTAATTCCATTAATATGACAAAGAAATGAAAGTAGCGTTCATGCGTACGTACGGCTTACCGTCTCCATGAACGGTGCATTTCATTTCTTACCGTTAAATGATTATGTAATATTATAAATACATGTATATTCTGGATATATATGATATATATGATATCAAAATCAGGAATTTAATTCTGGATATAAAGAACCTTTGACCACACGAACAACATGTAATTGAAAGAAGTCCACTTTTGACTTGAGAACCAAATATCGATAAAACAAACAGTATTAACTTAAATGATTACATAATGTTTATAACATGTCAATAATTGATATAAAATGAATAATGAAATTTAAAAAGGTTCTTAAGCAAGTATAAATTAACTCAAGTTTATTATTCAGGAGATTAAAGAATGATCGAGTCAAGTCGGACCCGAGGTAAAGGATCCTACTCCTCTCTTTCTTTTTAAGTACGCTCTTTTATGTCATTCCTTTTAATGATCATATTTCTTGTTATTGGGATATTATTTTATATTACTCTTACTGTAATTTTTATGTTCATATGATGAGACACCCTATTCTCTCTCATCAATCCATTTTGGAAGTTTTGAGTGGCGCTGTTAGGCTGCCGAATTTTCGCAAGAGATCTAACCTCTCTCTTTCATTTTAAGTACTCTCCTTTATGTCACTTTTTTTAAGATCCCATTTGTTATGTTGGGGGATGTTCTATTATATTACTATTTCTATAAACATTATGTTAATTTGATGAGATACCCTATTTGATCTCATCAATCCATTTTTGTACATTTTATATGGCGTCGTTAGGCTGTCGAGTTTTCGTAAGGGATTTTTCATCTCACTTTTATTCCCATGAGATTTATGCTACATTTGCCACAATTTCCATTGAGTGGTGTATGTACTACCCATTATTTTACTCATTGTGTAATATACTTTCATTTATGAGTATTTACATCAATGTTGTATTGTCCTTCTTTCACGGGGTGTATGTTTTGAAAGATACCCATGTCGGTAAGGGAACTTTTCACCCTCGTCTTTTTAAAAGAAATCTTTTGTTATGTCTTTTAATTCACATAATTTAATTTTGGTATATGTTCTTCTATATCCTTATTGATTTAAATTTTATTTCCATGTGATGAGATACCTTTTTTATCTCTCATCATCTCATTTTCTGAATTTTGTAGTGACGACATTAGGCTGTCAAATTTTTGCAAGGGAACTTCTTAACCCAAATTTGATTCTTTGTGATAAACTTATACTCCATGAATATGTCGTTCTATGAATATGTGTGAATAACCTCTGATTGTGTTACACTTAATATCCACTTATATTTGGTGTATTTGTTTGTCACACATAATTATGTAATTGATTTATCCTTAAACCAAGGATATCGTCTTTGTAAGGGACTTCATCTCTCCTTTCATTGAGGCATATTTCGTTTTATACACAACATTCTTTTATATGGTGTATAAAACCCTTTGACTTTTACTTTTATACAAAAAGAATCTTTTTCTACGAAGCATTTTACAAAACGACAAAAAGGAATGTTTCTTTTAACGTACGCGGTGACAACGACCTTTTCCACCACTGTGAGTATTATTTGATCTTTGGCTTCCTCAACAAGTCATAATGTTTTTAAAATAAAATAAATACTATATACTCTTTTATGTATTTTTGTATTGAAAATGGTTTTGATAAAGGATTCTATTTTTCCAATATATTTAAATGATATATTGTGATTGAAATGTGGAAATGTTATCATTCCTTTATATTGGTTTTATGTGTTATAATTTTATAATGGTACTTGGACATTTTACGGGTGGTTACATGATAAACCATATAACGGGTGGTGCCGTGAATACCAGGACAGGTGGTTATGTTATAACCTCCAATGCATTGGGTATGGAAGTCGGCCGTATGGATATTCCATTAAGTATATATGGAAGTTGGTCAAATGGCTATTCCATTAAGTGATATGTGTGGAAGTCGACCTTATGGTTATTCCACTTAAGTATGTTTATGACCCAAGTTACCTTATATGTTATGTGATCTTTATATGGGTCTTATGGTAATATTTTGGTTACAGAAGGGTAAGTAATGACGTTTTATTCAGTGAAGAGTTTTTACTACTTCGAAAAGGTGAAAAGTATTACTTTGATAAAGTATACATGGTTTAATTGTCATTTTGAAAAACTAACAGTTTTCATTCTTTGTGTATCCCTTACTGAGCTTTTTATGCTCATCCCAAGTTTTTGAAATGTTTTTCACATGACTTAACATGGAATAGGGTAAAGTATGGGAACAAGGGAAAGTCATGCAACCTAAAACATGGAACTGGACATGTTTCTTTTTAAGAGTTTTTATTTTATGGAAACTTAGTAAAATTTTCTACTTTTTAATCTTTTGAGATGTAATAGTTATGTCCTAATTCTCTAAAACTCTAAACCTGAAAAGATCCTCAATGTGAATTATTCATTTAATTCATTATTAAGTATGGTTTAAGGCCGAGGCATTATAAATAAAATGTATGTACTAAAAATTTAATGCTTATTTCCTAAAAAGATATAAAATAACCCTATATCCACTCTTCTATAAATTTTTTTTTGAAACCCATGGTTTTAGGAATCCTATAGACATTATTTTTGAAAACTGTGGCCATAATCCCACAAATATCCATGGTTTGTTGAAACCATGTTGGTCGGTTACTCAAGAACCCATAAAATTGTGTAAATCATTAAAAAGACCTATTTTTATGGTTTTAGAAAATTGTGTCAATAGGACACACAATAAATTTCCTATTTCAAAAGTTTTATAAAACCATGGAAATATCCTTTAGAAAAAAATCACTTATTTCCATGGATTTAGAAAACTATGGAAATAACCTTCCAAAATTTCACCAATTTCCATGGACATATAAAACCATGATATGAAACCTCAAGAGACTCACTTATTTCTTTGGATTTGTAAAAATGTGTCAATAGAACACTCTATAATAACATATTTCCATGGTTTTACAAACTATGAGAGCATTCCTCCTTAAAATTAACTATTTACATAGTTTTGAACAATCGTGGAAATAAATATACAATAAAACATATATACATGTGTCTTTAAAAAGTTTTATAATTATAATTATTTATATATTTATACATATATATATATATATATATTAGTGTTTGGAGTAGTTGTAAAATGTTGGAAGGATTATAGAGAGGTTGGGAGATCAACCCTCATCAAATTCATTTATTATTTCAAAGGATATTACCAGAGTTTAGAAAAACATGGAATTAGGTGTATGTTATGAAGCTTGTGGCCATTTTCCATATAGACTATGGCTACAGACCACCTATATCCATAGTTTTACAAATCATATTAATAGGTTCCATTTCCATAGAATATGGAAATAATCTAGGTTGTCTATGGACATAGATGAATATGGATTCAATTTTAAACAACTACTATATGATAGACCATATTTCAATGATAATAAGGTCCATGATTCAAGTAAACTGTGGAATTAGGCTATAGATGTAGTATATTATCCTATTTTATATAATGTAAATATGATTATTTTGTAGTTTTGTAATCATTAATCAATAAATATTTATTGATTAGGACCTTTATATATATATCATAATGTTTTTAATATTATTTGTACATACCAATCAAACATCTAGATTATAATATTTATATTTTAGTAAAAATAAGTCATGTCTTATTTAATATTGGCTCCTTGTTTTGTTTACATAATCTAACATGGTGTTCATTTAAAATATTTCTGAGTAATTTTTAATAAATTGGGTATTCATGTGCAATTTAAAAATGATGATACTTTAATAAATGTTGTTTGTGGATTTTTGAAATACTTTGGCTTGATTGTATTATTTTTGGGTTTTTTTAATTCCTTTGTTGATTTAACATTGTTTAATGATGCCAAAAAATGTCTTTTAGAAAGTTATTCAAGAACCATCAAAATATTTTTCATCTATCTAAACTCCAATGTATTCATTTTTATTTTTATGAAGTGGAATCCCTAATTGACGACTCTACTTAGACTCTAAATCATGTGGTGGAGTCAGTCATTCCAGTCTTTGGGCCCCACCCAGAGCTTCATAGATATTTTTACACCTTATTATGAAAGTTATATGGTTTCCCATAATGTAGTGAAATGTCTTGATAACTAAATAAAAATATTAAATATAATTTAATAAGTGCACACTTATAATTCAAAATAATTTAATATCTCCAAAAACATGCATCGTATGGGAAATCTGAGACCACCGAGAGGTACGGAAATTTAGATTTCTCACTCATGAAAATAAACATTTTAATATTTAATTAATTTTTAATCTGTTTATTGAATATTAAATAATTAATATCACTCAAACGGTGCACTTTATGGGAAATCAATGACCACCGTTGGGTCCAGAATGGGGCGTTTACCCTTAGTGTGGTTTCACATTTGTATATGTCGGGAATTTAGATGCCTCACTCACAAAAATAACCCTTTTTATTTTAGTTATTTATTTGATCCATTTTTTAATATTAAATAATTAATATCTATCAGATAGTGTGTCATATGGTAAATCAGTGACCACTGTTCGGTCTGAAATGAGGGGTTTACTATAGAAACGACATAACTTCATTATGTAGTAGATGTTTCATCCTGTCACTAGTAAATTTTAATTTATTTAATTTTTATATAAAATAATAACAATTATTAACTGATGAAATTTGGTATTTTTAATGTTCATCCCCTAAAATATTGATCCTCCGTTGAAGCGGTTAGATGGTTTC